>VYXC01009087.1:378458-618769 GCA_013397175.1 Platysteira castanea | reverse complement strand
GCGAGCGGCCGGAAGCGCCTGTGACAGGGCGAGGCAGAGCGAGGGAGCGTCTGCAAAGTGCGCGCCCGGGCGCGGAGCGCGCAGGGGCGGGCGTGATGGGGAACCGCCCGGGCGCGGCCACGGCCGCGGGTCTGGGCACAGGCCCCGGGCACGCGTGTGGGCACAAGGCATTGGGCACGGTCACAGCCGCCGCCCACCGTGGTGAGTGTGCGGAGGCGGCTCCCCGCCGCTGCCTCCCCGGGCTCGTCCCCCTCCTGTGAGGGTTTCCCGCGGCAAACCCGTCAGGCCGGGCGCGGATCCCGCCGCTGGCAGCAGTGCGGCTTTGCCCGCGCTAAGCGGGCGCGTTACAGCGGCCAACACGTTTCCTAAGCAATAGAAACAGGTATTTGTGTCTGTTCATCCGCTCAGGCTGTCTTTAAAACAAGCTCTACGCGCTACCAGAAGTTCGCTTCTCAGAGCCATTAGCGCAGAGGAAGCTGGTGTGTTTTCGCGATGAGGAGATGACTATTTTGTAGTGGCGAGACTCTCGTTTAGCTCGGCTTCAGAACGGTCTGCTTCGCCCAGCCTGCATTAGAGCTCGTAGAGGCTGGGTGACATCTGGTGGCCAATCCTGCTCTTCTGTACGGATACAGCCTTCTTTCATAAGGACAACATAAAGTAAAAAAATATTTCTGGTTGCCTCCACAACCTAATATAAATTAAAGAAACATAGCTGTAGGTTATAAGACGATGCAGAATTCTGATCAATATCTGTTGCAATATTCATCACATGCCTTGAATAATCAGAAAATGGTTACAAAATAAAGTTTTTTTAAAAAATCAAGTAAATGGGTATGGTTTTGGTGACGATGGACAAAAATCCCTGCTGGTATTTTGTGCCATTCCTCTGGCGAGACTCCACGCAGGACAGAAAATGATGATGCTACAATGCATGCTGAAGGATACTTGTCTGCACCCACAAGCATCTGCAATAATGCTGGGCACTTTGGAGTTTCACTTTTCACCCAGCATTGTGCTGTGTTCCTGGCATTTAATGAGAGGTTCGGGATTTGTGAATTTTACAAGGTGCTGAATGATCAAAGCCTTGAACATCCTTCTGTGTGAGATGGGGAACTTCTTAAATGATCTGCTGTGATTTGTGGAAAGGGCTCTTGTCGCAGGGGAACAAAGCAGGTGAAAGAGCAGCAACTACAGCACTTTCAGTCTTTTTTATTTATTATGGTTTTAATTTGTGTAGCTCATATACAGGAGCTGACCTAACATTGCAGTCACTTTTGAGTTTGATATGTTCTTATATATAAATATTATGCAGCAGTGGTCTCCTAGCAGAGCTCTTACCAAAGGGAACAGTAGTCCTTACTAGCTCACAGCCCTCAAGCTGGATTGTACCAACCAGATTCCCCACTGAGGAACAGGTCTTTGCACTACATATTCCACAGTATTTGTATCTGACATAGCAAAATGAAAAATGACATTTAGAACCAAATTACAGGCATTGATTAGGCAAGTGAAAATCACATTAGGTGAGTGGGCTCCCTGCTCAAGGAGTGTTCCTTGAAAAAGTTTGGAAAGGCTGGATTCTTGGATCACAGCTAGCAAGAGACTAAAAGAAGAGGAAACATAACCTCCTGCAGCATTGAAGTGTCAGGAGAATCTGAGCTGACCACTAACGTTTATTCCTTATTTTAGTGTGTGACAAGTAGGCCACCAGTTATTCAGATGTAGCTCTGCCAGGCCTGTCCCACACTGAAAGTTCCACCCATCTGCTTGCTCATTCCATGACCATGCAGAGAGAGTGGGTGGAGGCCCCAGGAGAGGCTGATTAGGACCATTAAGACCTCTTTTTGCAATCGGGGCCCTGGTGCTGGCATCTCATCTTGCCTGTTTGCATTTCCCCAAGACTCCATGTATGATCCCCTCACCCTTGGTGCAAGGAGGAATCATTACAGAAGTAATTAAAGTGATTAAAGAAGATGGTAATGCGTGTGTTGGTTGTGAGAAACCCCCTAAACGTTGTAGAAGGCTGGGACTGTGCATCTCAGCTGTACTTGTTGTCAAGGGAGGAGTTTTGGGCTACTGTGAAGCCTGTGTTCTAACGAGGGAAACAACTATATTCTGGTAGAGACACTCAATGTATCACCTATTGATACTGTTTTCCTGCTTGATTTTATGTCCAAACCTTGCAGGTGCAGCCCTGCCCTGAGCGGATGACAAAAACTCCTTGGTGTTATTGTCAGTCACAGCTTTGAAGTCCTCAGGCAGACGAGGTGCAGAAATCTCAGCTGTACTAACTTGTGCCTGCTCGCTGTGCTCTCAGCATAAGGGGACAGCAGCAATCCCTAGAAGACATTGAATACAGCTGGGACTGTCTGTGTTGTAGGACCAATTCTTTGGCACTTCTCCGTACTGAATTTTGGAGAATTCTGATTATGGACCAGCAGTGGTTGATGACATGAAATGTAAATGCACAGAAATCACCAGTGCTGACTCCAGAATTGCTTAATGCCACCTTTAAAGTAGACTACTTGTTGAATTTTCCACGTCCATTTGTTCAAATAATAAACTAAGGTGGAGAAACCTGACTAGAACATAGAAGAACTCTGATTATTCACAGGCAATACCTCCATAAACCTTTCCCTGGGGAAGTACATGTCAGAGGTGTTCCCTTTTGACTTATAACACTGTATAACAAAGTTACAGCGCACTCTCAAAATATGGTTTGCCTTTCATAATAGTAAAATCTATTAAGATGTTATAAATATTTTTTTTAGAGAAAATAGATAGAGAAAATATTATAGATACAGAAATCTCTTTCTTGTGAGGGGGACTACAGACAAGATTCCTGCCTTTGCTGTGGTTCATAGCCTCCCTCTTTTGTCAGGTAGACAGACACGGTGTTATATCATGTTATCCTTGTATCACCACAGCAATAAAGCACTTGGGATAGGCTCTAGAGAGAATCTGCTTTATAATCTGCATCTCTTTCAAAGCCCTGTTGCCTGGTTTCTGGAAGAACTCCATCCCTTTATGTAGGATTCCTTTCCTTCTTTTATAACCTTCCATGTGCTCCTCTGAATAAAGGGTTCTTAGCTTTGCAGACACTAAGTGGACTCTTTGGTGGTAGGCTCAGTATTGTATTTTTAGTATTGAACACAACTTCAAAGCAAAAAAAGAAGAGGGAAAAAAACAGGAAAAAATGAAATTTGAACCACAGATAAGATTAAAAAGACCTTTCTGAAAAGCATTTTTGTCTGTTCATTGCTAAACAAAAGAATCGTGTCTTGAGGATTCCAAGATATGCTTTTAAAGCTTTCTGTTTGATATCTACCTCAGCTTTATTGATGGAATTGAATTTACTGCAAAATGATAACTGACTCAAACCACTGTGCTAGAGATCAGAAAACTCATGTGTTCTTGTTCAAGAATGTATCTTGCTTTTTTGTTTGATTGCTCTGATTTCTCAGGACCTCGTCTACACTTTTTTGAAATGCAGTACAATACAATTCTGAAAAGCTGAAATGCTATCCAATCCTACTAATATTCCGATCACAGAGTGAAATCTTCAAGAGTCATACACACTCTCTCTTTTGCTTCTTAGTCACAATTTGAAGTTGCTGTAGAATAATCTTGGTTTAACTCTGATTAAATATCAGAAGAGTAGGTAACAGAAAATGTTCTTGTCCTTCCCCCATAATCAGACAACTGCCCTGTTTTTTAACATGAGTAAGACTTTGCAGTTAGGATTTAACTGGATCCTTCCCACCAAGTTGTTATGGATAGTAAAAAGTCAGATTTTCAAAAGGTACTCTAAATTCTACCCAGCTAAAAACAAACAAACAACACTTGCTTTTGAAAGTTTTATTCAGTTCCCTGTTCATAAATGTAACAACTGGGCTATAAAATATTGCAGCACCAGAGAACATTAATCTATATTCAGACCTGCTCCATACACAGATATTGTAAATATAAATTGTACAAGTGTTTCCATTAACTTTGTACTGAGTTATCAAGCAGGAAATAAACTCTTGGGTTTAAGGACCAAACCAGACATTTCTAATTGGTACTTACTTTGTCCAGTAAGTGTACTAAGGAGCTCCCCATCTGCAGGAAATTATTTGAGATTTCTTTTCAGGTATCACACTAGCATTTCAGTGCAAGGGCATGTAATTGTAAAATATCACAGGCAGAGTATAAATCTGGTAGAGCTGATTCTCCACTGTCTTCTTTCCTCTGTCATAATTAATAAGCATGGCCATACTGTTCGTCCACCTTGTTCTGGTTTGAATGACAGCTCAAGGTGCAAGGGACACTCTGTATTCTCATTTGAATGCCAACTGAAACACCATCATGATTTATTTTACAGATTTCATTGGACCTGGGAGAGTTAAAAACTTCCCTGAGGAGACAAGTCACTGGCCACTCATGGAGATTTGCCAAAGAGATTGTGCAGCAGATAAATTACTGAGGTATAAAAGGAGAAAGACTAAGAAAGCACAAAAGCAGTAAGAACAGAGTAGAAAATATGGATGAGTTCTCTGTCTTAGTGTTCACCATGGAGGTAGTAATTTTACACATTTTCCCTCCAGTACAATCTTTATGAGGCTATTGAAGTAAAATGAGCAGTACCAGGGCTTGATGGTATTTGTCCAAGGGTTCTGATGGTTGTCTTTGTTGCGTCGTCTGATCAACCTCTTTTTGTAATTATCAGAAACATGAGATTCAGAGAGGTCTGTAGTGGTAACTCTGAAAATTGGGAATGGATGTCTTTGGCTTCTGCCCTGATGAACCTACAGAAAATGTACTTGGGCTGTCTATGGATAACATATGTATAATAGGTAAATATCCATATGTGACCCTCTTCCACAGAGGTAAATAAGCTCTCAGGTTGTTTGTTATTTAAAGGAGCCAGCAAGCATCACTCTGATCTGCATAGTAGTCTCTATTCAGATATCAATAAAGTGTTTCACAAAACCATGAGCAAACACTACTGTTAAAGGAATGAGATTGTCTTGGGATGTTACAAGATGCTTTAGAAAAGTAGAAGAAAAGATAAAAACCAGAAATAGGAATAGGGGATCACTTCTTGCTGTGGAGGGAGTTTGGAATCTCTCAGGACCTTGTTTTACTGCCTTGCTTTTCAGCATATTTGTAAATGGTCTGGAAAGGGGAGGAATAGCGAGGTGATAGTTGCAGACGATAAAAAATTGCTGAGGATAATAAAATCTGAATCGGATTGCAAAATGTTGCAGAAGGATACTGGGATGCTACGTGACAGGGAAGTGAAACAGCAGATATAATTTAGTGTTGGAAGTACTTTGCATGATAAATGCAGAATTACATTAGAAATGAAAAGTGACTGCCTATATAACCAAATGGACTTTTGATATTACTAATCAGAAATGAGATTGTGAAATTACTTCGAAGTGTCTCTGAAAATAGCAGCTCAGTGTTCAGCAGTGATCACAAAACCACAGAGCTGGAAATTATTAAGAGAGCATTTGTGAGCAAAACAAAATATCCCTTTGTGTGTATAGATCCATGGTACACTCAGATTTGAATCTGTCAGTTCTCTTTCCCTACTTCAGAAAATATATAGTAAAGAAATAATGGATGATAGGAGTAATCAGAGACTTTGAATTACATCATATGAGAAGAGATGAAACCGACTAGAAATTAGAGAAGGGGGCAGTTTGGGAAAGAGATGATAAAGACTGACTAAAACAAGATTATGAAATCACAGATCCCACGTCGCTATAGGACGAGAGAAAGGACCACTCTGGCATATACTGAGATGGGCAAGAAAAGGGACCAACTTTATTTGTCCTCCTATATTTATACATTTCTCAATTCGACAAGGGACTGGAAGGATGGTGTCACTTCCTCTTCAATCTCACTGGTAAAAAGAACTGTTCATCAAACTTTCTCTCATTGTCAAAGAATGAAAACAAAAGAGGACAGTTAAGTAAACATTGTCTATTATTTACATGAAAGTGTGTGAAAATCTCTGACTCCAAGGTTACAACTTCAGAAGGCTAAAAAAGAACAGGTCAACAATCACACAAGGATGAACAGGGCAGAATTGTTCCGTGTTTGACACAGCAAAAACCCCTGTGGCACCCAATGAAGTTTTGAATAGCAGATTTAAAAGAAATAAAATTAAATACTCAGCCAGGCAAAATCAAAGTTAAATGGTAGAATCTACAGGGTTTTCTGGAGGCCAAAAGTATAAATGGATGCAAGGAGTAATCACATAGCTAAGGATAAGAGGTCCTTTAGCAGCTGTTAAATAGGTAACAACTTCCAAGAAGTTTCTAAGTCTGACTGATGGGAAGCTGGGAAAACATTCTGGAAGTGTTACTCTGCCATATCTGAGATGAAAAAAAAAGTATGTATCTATCTGTCCATATATTCATTAATTCTTTACCCCCAATATAGCCTCAGGCATTTGTGGCTGTTCTGCATCTCACAGAACTGAATCTCATGACAAAATCTGGAAAATCTTGGTAGTGAAAGGTCTAATTCCTTATTTTTAAGTAATGCGTGTCCTTAGTGTTACAATGTGTTTGAGGCCAGTGTAACAGTTCTGAATTTGGAATGTGAAGTATCTGGCTGGATCTCTGCTATCTTCTCACAAGTGTAACAGAGGGCTCCAGGTCAATGCCAAACTGAAATTATGAAGTTGTTTTTCATCCTGAATGTATCTGTTCTTCCGTTGTTACTTGATACTCAAAGAAAATACTAGAAGCCAAATAATCTTTATTTTTAAGTCTGGTTTTGTAGTTTGAACTAGGATATCAACTGTGATTTCAGCATCAGGTCTACGCTTTGAGCAACAACACATCTAGGAATAGACTATCTCCTACAAATCTCCAGAACTTCTGAGAGACTTCACAGTCTGGATAACACTGTTGTACATACCTGTAGTTGTTCTTAAGTGACCCTTGATTGTTCTTTTTTTTTTTTTTTTTTTTTTCTCTGAAACTTGTGAATTTGAAGCTCAGAAGGATGTACAGGCTCAGAAATGTACCTTATCTTTACTCTTCATTAACACTAAATGCATTATCACCCACGGGCGAAGAAAACAGGTCATGTAGGCAATCACTGAAATTGGCATCTCTTCTCTCTCAAGTGGCCAGGTGATATTTCACTTACAGAAACTGTTAAACAACAGTGTTAAGAACAGATTTAGTTTATTTCCTATCTACTTAATAGAGAACTGTTGTTCCTATCTTGGCAATTAATATTTGAAAGTGGGAGGCATTTAATTTGTAAAAGACATTAAACTGAGTCTGCTTTATAAAGCTGAAAGGGAATAATTATAAAACTTCACGAAAAAGGAAACTGTTTTCAGCAATTTATGAACTGTGACAAGACTCTCTTGCTTCAACAGGCAGTAGTTGAAGCCACTGTTATTAGTAACAAACTCAAACTCTGAGATTTACAACATCAGTTTTGAACACTCTTTTCTCTTCAGCCCCTCAGATGGAGGAAATCTTATACAGGGTGCTGATTCACATACTATCCAACACCATGAAATTATTTTCAGTAAGACTTGTCTGTTATTTACAAGATGGGCAATAAAAATGAGGTTTGTGACCATAAAATGACCACATAGAAGAGCTTACTTGTGGGCTTCCAGGTGGTTACGCAGATCTAGGTCTCCTTTCATCTAACTTAAAAATTGAAAAGGTTGAGAGTCCTGTGGTCAGTGAATTACAGGCTTATGTGTATTTATATTGTTGTTTGGTGTTATTTGTAGAGAAAAAAATCAGGCTGGCTAAGATCTGATCAATACTGAGCACATGTTTGCACTGTTTGATGGTAAATGAAAGTTCTGGTGGAATTTTAATTGCTAAATAATAAATGAATTTTTTAGATTACTCTACATGATGTCTCCTTGAAAGGGATTTAAAGTATCATCTGGAAAATTTTAATCTGATTTAGGTGAGAATCTTTTAGGTGCTTGCAGTTTGTATAGAAATGCTGGTATTTTGCAGCTGTGGTCCCACCAAGTTTGTGTAACAAACACTGTGTGTGCAAACTTCCAAGCACTGCAAAAATCACGGAGGAATTCTCATCCCTCTGGAATTTTGTGTCTAAGTCTTCATTTCTAAGTCTTTTCATGTTGTTACTGAACACTTCTGGATTAGGATTCCAATTGCAAAAAGTGGAAAAGCACCTTTAATTTTATGGGTTTTTTTGAGTTTGGTGCTTGATTCAAAAAAAATTAGCCCAAAGTCAGTATTCACTTGACATATTTAGAATTGTAAAAATACAATGTAAATCCTAATTTGACTCTTAAAAGAATTTTAAAAATTAAATATCTTCATTACTTACTAGAAGAATTATCACATCTTCTCTGTTCTACCATCACCTTCTCCTCCCAAGTCTCTTGTTATTTTAATGTACTTTTACTGAATGAGGGCAAAGACCTTTTTACAAAGGATTCTTTCTACAGTGAGGCTTAAGGAAATCACTTTCTACCAAGCCAAGATCCCAGACTATTCAAGGTCTTGTAAATGTGACAAAATCCAACTTGAACTGCAGTCAGAAAGGAACTGGAATCAAATGTGGAACATATGCAATAAATTTACAGCAGTTTGTCTATTTTAATGTTATATCTACATGAAAAGTCTGCTAGAAATTAGGCAGATACTTTTTTTCTGGAATTCAGGTGTTCTGGGGGTTGTCCAAACACTGAAATAATCTTGTATCTTTTTTTTGCTCTCTTTGCCATTGCTATAAACCTCCCCCAAAGACCAAACAAGACCCAATCTCAAGAATATTCAAGAGGATAGTCACCAAATCCATTTCTCACATCACTCCAGTCTTTGCCCCGTACCAGTCCCTGTGGATAGAAATCATTTAGAGATATTTGGTTACTCCTGGAGGTACATCCCAATGTACAGCAGAGGCAGTCAAGCTCTGAGCTTCCTAGTACAACTGAGAGCCTGGAATTTTAATGTATTCCTAATTACGTCCCTCGCTTCAAATGACTTTGTTCCCTGATCTCCTTACACATTCTAGAATATATTTCTTGTAGGTAATTGTATCTCCTTAGACATTTTGCCTAACAAGTATGATTTGCAGGCAAAGGTTATGTGTCTTCATCCAAATGTGAACTGAATATTGACCAGTTTTATAGCTGAGATACTGTTTCAGCATCAAACTTCTAAGTCTCTTTTATTATTGGTTGTTAGAGAAGGATAATTGCACAAAAGCTTTCAGTGCAGCTTCATCAGCCCAGGCTGGAGAGGAGTGAAACTGAGAGGTTCAGGTTATAACCCAGTGACCCTCAGCAGCCTCAACTGCACGTAGTAGAGGCCCTAAAGAGAATCATTTAGATCTTAATAAGCTGGAAAATGTGTCTGTCTGAGGCTGGCAGTGGATTACCATTACATATTGCATGTCATCACATTATATATCTTTAGGTTACCTATATAGTTTAGGAGAGTAACGAGGGATTTAGGATATGCCTGCAGTTTAAGAAAATCTGGCTAAATAACGTACAAATTAGGGTTTAAAGACTTGTTTTTAAAGAAGTGATTAGGAGCTAGGGTTATTGACAAGTGACAAAGAGCCAATGTTGAAAGAAATGCCATCTTTTTATGTGTATTACAGGGTGCTAGATCAATAAGCTATGGGGTGCTAGCAGGAAAGCAAGTATTTTCCATATGCTGGTTAATTCACCATTAGTCATTGCCTAAAAATACTGCACTTTGAGTTACATCAGTCTGTCAGATCAGGTAGATGAAATGTTAACTTTAATAAATCTGATCCTGCCTGTGTCTGCTGAAGCTGGGGTGGCAAGAGGGGGGTGGTACCAACAGTGTAGCAATTACCAGGCCCATCCTATGAGCTCAGACAGGTGTAAATGCAGATGATTGGGGCAGACATAAAGCAAAGTTCAAAGTGGCTCTTCCTCCAGGAAGAAGGTGTCAAGTGACTGCAGTTTTACCCCACAGGCTCAGATGCTCTGTGGTGCATCAGTGGGTCTCTGACAATTTTCTGAAGAGCTCTGAACTGCTCATTCATTGTAAAGTTACCCAAAAATAGTAAAGTCCCTTCTGAGAACATACACACAGCTTTTAGCTGTCTATTTTATATCAACATCCCTAGATTTTCATATCACTGAAATTCCTCAGCACAACTCACTCTGGTGAAAAGTTCTGTACAAAACCAGCTGCTAAAATAGAGAATAATTTTATGGCAATTTCTGAACAAAACCCTTGTAAATGTGGCATTTCCATTTTAGACAGCGTATTTTTTCTAAATGTGTATGTACTGCAGACAACCCAATGCTCATCATATTCAAAACATTTATTTTACATTTACTTTCATGGAAATGAATCATAAATGTACTCATTTATATGCACTTATTCAAAAAGCTCAGAAACTTTTTCATGTTCCTGTACATACAAGTATAGACTTACAGCGTTTGAGAAGAGCAGTCAAGGGGTGTCTGTCCTGCTGCAAATGCAGAATCTCCCTCTCTCACACAGTGTTTTCGCTAATGTTTCATTTTGTCTAGTTTTAAACACTTTATAAATACTTATAGTTTGTTTATCTTGATGTATATTTAACTGATATTTTGGAAACTACCAGTTCTCTTTTTCCTCTTGTGTCATTAATTCCTTCATTTTCAGTGTAAGGTAATCACTTCCAGTTGTTTCCATTTACATAACTCAGAATAATTCCACTCATTTATTTTTGATCTTTCAAATGTTTTGGGTAATAACACATTTTAGTATAAGATACAAAGCTGGTAACCTTTAATAGGTTGCTAATTTGTCCCTGAAAATATACTTGGTTTTTTATCTATTACAAATTCCTATACAAATTACTTTTCCCTAACCGTTTTCTGTATATTCTTTCTTGTTTTTCAGCTTCTACTGCTCCTTCTTCCCACTAATTGAGTTCAAATGCCAGCAGAGATTAACAGCTAACCACTTTCAAGGGAGAAGACGTCAAATTTTGGATAAAAATAAGGGTTTGAAAGAATAGAAATATGACTACTCTTTATGAGAAAGGAAATATGAACTCACAGTCCTCTGATATTTCAATGATTTTTTCAGAGCTAGGGAGAGCTCAGATGGTTTGATGATCTCTGTGGGATATTCTGCATAATCTGCCATCAATTACGGAAAATAATTACAAAATAGACTGGAAATAACGTAAACTCAGTTGTTCTGAGCTCAGCAGATTGCTGAGCAGTAGGTCCAGAAATGCTAGAATCACAGGATAATGGGATTATAGGCTTTGATTAATTTCCATAAAACATCACTAATGCAGTTTTGGACAGTGCTTTTAAGGGGAGCTGACATGCAAAATACCACCAGGACATATGAATAAAAGCAGTATCTTCTCATGAGTGATTGTTACCATTAAAGACTATTATTCAGAATTTACTGTAGGAGAGCTGATAGATCCAGGCCATGAACTCCATGACTGTTCTAAATGGCCCTTTAACACATCATCTTAAAATTTGCTTTGTCTTCTTTAGTTGTGTGTGAATCTGAATTCATTGAACAGCTTGCACACAACACTTCAACAAAGTTAATGTCACAGATTTCATCTCTTTCTCACTCTTTCAGTTCTCATTTTTGAAACACAGTTTTATTGCTAATCTTGCTTTTTAGTCATGTTCTTCTTTGGCCAAATTAGATTTTGAGCCTATTAGCTGCAAGAGTCCTGTTGAATATCAGTCACAAGGGAAGGGAGTCTTGCACAGCATAGGCAGCTATTGAAGGGATGATAGCATCTTTCACTTCTAGGTATGGGCTGATTGGAAAAGTGAAAAAGAAATGTAGCCCTTATGGGTACCATTGCATTATTGCTTATCACATTGTGAGGGTTTGCACCTTCCTCTGAGACACAGTAAAGACAGACTACCAGGCTTTGATGGGCCTGTAGTCTGATCTGCCCTGACAACTCTCTATGTTCTGATGTATGTGACCTGTCAGTGTCTATACTGGAAAGATAAAAAATTAAGTTATTGGTGGGTGAAGACTAAGGTATGTGGAAAAAGATTTCTAAAGGAACAGTTTTCAGTTGTCAGTGTGCAGTGAACCACTGTTGTGGAAATGAGGCAATAAATGGCAGCAATCTGGGTAAAACAATTTACTGCAACAGCTAGAGTTCAAATAATTAGCTTGCTTTACTTAGTTATGTGAGAAGCACTGCTCTATGAAATAAAGATAAGGCAGCTTTTTTAGGGACACGAAACTTAAGCTGGGAGACTGTTTGGGGTTAGAGTCATTCACAGACCAGTTGCAGTTATGCAAATGGTAAGAACTTGTCAGCACTTCATAAAAAAATAAATAGAATGCAGAAAAATTGATTGGCAAGCCCTCAATAATGCATTTCCTGAGGCAAATGCATAAGGATATGCGTGGAAGTTGATCATGTAGACGATATCTGGTGGGCATGGCTGGTTTTCTCTAGATAAGAGCTCTTAAGGGTCTTTGTAATTGGAATGTAATTGCATAAATGTATGCATAGATGACTTGTTTATTTGAAGAGATGAGCTCTGTGAGATCCTGAGTGCTGTAAAGTCCTGTCAGCTCTTAGAACAGAGTTTTGCAAGAGCTCTAAATGCTAAGCAAAACAAAGGACATCACTGTAGTAGCTGATTTTACTTTTGAAATGATCCATTTTTCTTATAAACAGAACAAAATAAATCCAGCATCAAATGTGCATCAAGTACCACATTCCTTAAGGACTGGTAGCTCCTTCTAACTACATGAGTTAGGTGGAATGAAGAAACAACAAAAATAACTGCCTGAAAAACATTGTAACTACAAGGACTGATGGAGAGTAAATTTTATTTAGGGCACCCACTTTTCAGAGACCAGGAAGGTTCTAATTTGTCACAAGAGGTTTCTACCAGATGCCTTCTGTTTGATGTGACAGTCTGTTCCTTCCTTTGGCGTTGTGGTTGATTCAGTCAAACAGTTCATGCTACATCCTGTCATGCTGTCCAACCATGCTTCAGAGACTTCACAAACACAGCACCACCAGTTCTGGAAAGGCTGAGTACTGAAAATACTGCTTAAGAGGAGCATTTGATTGTAACTCATTCTAGCAGACACTTGGCTTGATTAAGAAAAACAGTTTATCTCTCTTTTATCTTAGAGAATATTATCATATTCCTTACAGGGAACTACATTTAAAATGATAGTAAAGGAGGCAGTTTTACAATATTTATTTTGAAATGGATATTTTACACACTACAAATGCTTTTGGTACCTGAACAATATAAACAGGTGCTATCAAGGAATCTGATCTGGTTGCTTTTATTCTTTCTAGATTTTTTCCATCATTTAAAGAATAAGGAAAAAAATCTTTTAATATATTGTTAGACTCTTTTAATTCTTCTTAATCTTTTTAATTTCTTTACAAAGATACAGTAAAGCTGCTGTTACAGAAGAAAACGTGGATAGCATGGTATTGCCTGAATTAGTTGCCTGGGACTGAGAACTGATGTACCTCTTATTTGAGAGTAATGGAACTCAGTGCTTAACTCTTCCCCAGATATTATGTATATGACCTTTGTCAAGTCAGTTTGGCCATGGTCTAGCAAAAAATCAAACATTTATGCAATTAGAAACTAACATTTATTTACTTTAAGGCGCATCAAGGTGCTAATTGCACTGTGCCTCTGTTTCTCTCTTCCTCTTACTCTTTTAGTTTAGACAACAAAAGCCCAAACGACCTTTCAGTGTGTATAAACTATATCTAGCACAACAGAGTTCCTAGTCCCTGCTGATTCCAAGGAAAAGCTCTTACACATCCTGCTCACTGCACTCCAGTTGACCCTAATGGAAGTGTTTGCATGAATAATTTGAGCTCTTTGTATATAATCACATAGGAAAATTGTATTGCCCTGGGGAAAAAGAATGGGCCCTCCTTTCCTTGCAGGATACACGTTCTTCATTGTGGTAGGTTTGATCTCTCAGTGTAGCCTTCTATTCTCTGACCTCAGTGTCAAAAAGCTTCCTTTTTGTTGTTGGGTTTTCCTTCACTTGTTCCCAGATGTCTGATGCAACCAATGGCAATAAAAGAAATCAAACAAAGAAATTTAAAATCCTGTTAGGAGTCACAGAAACGATTCCCTGAGCTGCCCATTGATTTAAATAAATAATTTGCCAAAAGACATTTAATAGACTGTTTTAAATGTGAAATCAGCTACAGCAGTGGTGTCTTTTTTGTTTGTTTTTCCTGCCTCATTATCCCAATAAATACATTGTAATAGGACTTTCTTGTAATATGGATGCACATGCAGTTCAGACCTCTGAACTGCCCTCAAAGTATCAGTTACTAATGAATCACTGCATATGCTAGGTGAGTATGTAGCATAAAATGTTACAGATGTGCTGTGAAGTATTTTTATAAATATAAAACCAGATGAAAAAATCAAAAAATACAAACCAGTTTAAAGCTCAGGTAAAATGAGAGCTGGTCTGAATTGTCAGTGAAATTTTCACAATTCTTGTTCAGAAATCTGAATTCTGTGAATGGTTTCTATGGCTTTTAACTCCATATACTAAATGTGTCACTAAGAATATGCCTGAATTTGGTGAAGTCAAGTCTACAGCGAGAGTTTATCCCGACCAGAAGTGCCTATTAGTAAAAATCCTTATGCACTTGAACACATGCATGCTTATTCATATATATTTATGCCTTTGGATCAATAGTGAGACAAAAAGAAATGTGTGAAATTAGACTAGGCAAGAACAAGAAACAAATTCTTTACACCCAGGCAAATTGCATTTGTGCACCAGCACTCCAGTTTCCTGCCTTTCTCTTGGACCCCTCTGTAACAGAGTCTCTAGTAGCACAGGTACTTTGTTGCAAGACAATTGCATCATTCTTTCAAACTGTAATAAATTAAAAGATACCTTGTCAGAGACGACAGCAGCAAGCCCTCTGCCTCTGTATAAAGTGCTGGAATATTGCTTACTATGATAATTATATTTTAAAATTTATTCTAATTCTAGGGTTTTGCTAATGAGTCAGTTATATACATGTCAGAAAGCACTGATGCAAGTTGTATTTTCAGTCTTAGAATTTGGATCAAACCCTTGCCTGCTCTTTATTATTTGGTATCCCTACTTTGTTTCCCTACTCACCAGCTCTTTGGCATGAACTGAGATCTGAAACAACACCCTGAGCTCCTAGAAATGCTCTAAAATCATATTGGTTTCATTGGGGCCTTCAAATGAATAGCCATGTTGGTTATAAAAAATGATATTTGTCTTGGGAAAGATTCCCCCAAGCCATGATCAATCTAGGAAGTGCTGCTGGATCCAGGGATGTTAATGGTTCCATTAGGCCCTGCATTTACGTTGTACAGTGTCCCTGCAGGTCATTGTCTGTCGTGTTTTTTTAAAGCAAGTAACATGTCTTTCAAATACAGAAGATTAATTTTGCTTGACAGCCCCAATTTTTTCCCTTTCCATGTTTCTGAGGCTAATTCTGACCATTGTGAATTTTTCTAAATGCACTTTTGATTTATGAAAGTCCTCCAGTTAATTAAACCCTGACAGCTTTCATGTTTTTCCTTTGCACTCTGACAGCACTAATGTGCTGCTCCTGAGAACATCCACAAAATATAAATTCGTATGGCAATTTCTCTAAAAAGCAAGATACTTGAAATTGCACATGGCTCCTCTGCAGTTTGACACCTTTGGCTTTGGAGGTGCAGTGGAACTCCCTGGGCAGAGTTAATTTTCTTCCTAGAAGCTCAGAGAGTGTTCTTTGGATCTGTGACTGGAGCAGTGCTGGTAGCACACCAGAGTTTGGCTGCTGCTGAGCAGTCCTTGCACAGGGACAAGGCTTTCCCTTTTTCCTGCTCTGCTTCCTCAGTGCAGGCTGGGGGAGTGCAAGAAATTGAGAAGGGACAGAAGTAGGACAGCTACCCCAAATGATCAGAGCAGAGTTCCATGCCAGATAACATCATGCACAGCAATGCTCACAAGCTAGGGGAAGGGGGCTCTTGGGGAGGTGACCATTGCTCTGAGACTGCTGAGCATCGGTGCACTTGAGGGATGTGATGAGTGAGGGCCTTTGCAACACTTGTTTTGGGTTTTTTCCTCCACTGCCTTTCACTTACTAAGCTGACTTTATCTGGATTTGTGAGTTTTCTCACTTCTGTTCTCCCTGATCTCTCCCCTGTCCTGCTGCTGGGACAATGAAGAAGTGGCTGTGAGGTGCAGCTTCTGGATGTGGTCAACCCACCACAAGAAGGAATTTGGAGGGAAAGGACTAGGGAAGAATATGAGGGCCCTCATTATTATAACATTTTAGGCTCTGTCTACTGTGTAGAAATATCCATGTGTCAGGTCTACCATGACAAGATATCAGAAACTCTTGACTTTTTTACTGTATGATTTACCTGAAGAACTTCTTCAGGAATCCTACTGTACAGGAAACTACCATATTTATGGTCTGGTTATCCTGCAAAAAAGCAATGGCATCTTATAGTAAGAAAAATATATGAACGTCATAGTTGGAGACTAGGAAGAGACTTCAGATAAAACATGTTATATTTACATAAAATTATGTGTTAGATAATTTAAAAATTGTTTTTAGTGTAAGAATTACAAAGAGATTTGACAAATGACTTAAAGCATCACATTTAATATTAGTAGGAGGTGGTGCTGAAAGGAGAAATATAATACTGGAGAAGGAATAATACTGCAACAGCTCAGTTAAGGTAATGAAGTTTTATTTTATATTTTTGCTAAGAACTATGGGATAAAATGATACCCCAAAGATGAATTTCCCAAAAGGACTTGCAAATGTATGAGAAAGGGCTAAACTACCTCACTTTTAGAATTGTATTTCAATTTAGTAATATAAAATGCAAAGTCCGGATTTAGGTAGATAAACAGAAAAATGTTTGCTGTCAACTGAAAGATTACCTATTCAAAATTCAGTAGTGGAGAAGACTCAAATGACAGGCCTGACTGCATGATGCAGCCCTGAAGAAAACCAACCTTAGCTGAGTTGAGTGAGTAGAGATGATCTATCCTGGAAGATCCAGACACAGTAATATATACTGTTCTCGCTGTGTGCAGGTGCTCCAGTTTGAGACAGACTAATTAATGCTGGAATGTAAGCCAGGAAAAAGGCAAACAGTCTAGGATGAAGTCTTTTTTATCATTAGAAAGCGGGAATAAGATAACATGGTTTGTTTAACTTATCAAAGGAAAGGCTTAAAGGAAGTGCAGTTGGTGCATACAGATGTACTGGCTGAAAAACACCAGAGAGGGAAAACAACCCTTTAACTAAAGGAAAATTCTGGCATAAGAACAAACTGGGACACAATTACATTTTTACAGGAAATAATTCCTAAATGTCAGATGTTTGAGGTTCTACATTGTCCTTCTAGGGAAAGTAATGTTAGTAAAAATCCCTCTCTTCCCAGATGTTTTTTGGAGATGTTCTTTAACTGGCTTGTGAAGGGGACTGTGTGACACAGCTGGCTGATAGCAGGGACTGAATGTGTTAATTTAAGGAGTCCATTCTAGCAAGTGTAGTTTCTTGTAGTGTATTGGTAGTTTCTTCTTGGTGCCAGAAGCAGGAAGCACAGTGTGTGAGGTGTATCCAGGTATTTCTACTCTCACAGAGAGCTGTCATGCTGTCCCCATTATCTGTCGTGAAACCACTCACCACTCAGAAGGCTCTGAAATGGCAGTTGCAATTGTTACAACTCATTCAATTTTCCATTGCTGGGAAGTGTGCCTTATTTTTAGTTCTTAGCATTTGGAAGTTTTTAGCCTAATCAACAGGCTTAAGTGAAGTGTCATTTCTTTTTCAGTTTTTCCATTTTTCTGGTGCATCAGATGTTTTGAGAGTCTGAGATGCACAATGTGTGAAGCCCATAAAACCAGGAAGGCCATGGCAGCTTTCCCATTAATTGTTTTAGTCAGGCTTTCCCTTGGAAGGCAGAGCCCCTCTTAGAAAGTGCAGGATAAGTGCACAAGGAACTTTTTTCCTTTTTATGTAGTACACTCTTGAAGCACCGCTGCCTACTAATGTTCCCAAAGCCACATCCTCTTAAATACACAAAGACTTATCGAAAAATACCTAAAAATCCAAGGTGACTAAACACAAATACTCTTGATTTACTCTATTACGTCCGTGTACTCAGCTCAGTTATTTTTGTGAATGCCTCTCAAAGGTCAGCTGATGTGAGGCGTCTTTAGCATGAGAGACAGGCTTCCAGAACTGACTGAGTGTCTGGGATAAGGTCTTAGTAAAATAGTGCTTTGGATATCCTTAGAGACTGTCAGTAGCACTTTAAAAATCCTGAGAAATGTTCTTCTCATTGGTTGTATGGAGGAATCACAGAAAACTTATGAGTGCATAGGCAAGCAAATTGTGTTGTCTCAGTTCTTTCTGCTCTCTACAAAAACTAGCATGGAAGAGTTCTGATGTCCTAAAGTGGTTTATAAAAGGTAGACCATGTATCTCAGGAATATGGAATATATTGTCTTTATAGGTGCTTGTCATGAGAATCTACAGTTTTTTCACCTGCTGGTTTTCCCTACCAAACAATCTCTGTGATGAGAGCAAATTCTTTCACTCTTTATTTAAATCAATGTGTCATCCACTGGGGTAACTTCCTCGTTAGGTTAAGTTGTTAATAGCAACTTTTCTTGAGTGGAGGAAGAGAAATTTTTCTTTTTAAATTAGTAGTTTTATGTAACCAAGAGGTGTAATTTGGCTAAGGGGAGAAGGAACAGGTAACACATGCATAGACCAAAGAGTTTATTTAAAATACTGTCAGTGGCTGTAGTCAGGAAACAATGCTGAACAGACAGAAAAAATTCACTTGTAAATAGGTCTTTGGGAGGTTATAACTGAAGTTACATGTATTATTCAGGCAGTAATAAAGCCTGGAATCTCCATTTGGAGATAAATATTTAATTGGGCAAGGCACTGCACAGGTAAAATATGGGGGGAGGGGTCCACTCACCCAATCACCACTTTCCCAGTAACCACTTTCCCAATTTAATGAGAAAATGTGTGCAAGAAAGAAACATGGGGCTGCACCATAACAATGAGCATTTTGAAACCATTGTAAGCTTTCTGAAGACACAGTGGTAGCTTTGCAATCTTAGTAGCTGTACTTCAGCACTCCATATGTCCTGTTAGTGAGTCATGCCTTTATTTTACAGGAACTAAACAAAATGCACCTCAAAGAATGAGCAGGTGGAAGCGTGATGGGTGTTTTCAGGCTCGCCATTTGCAGAGCTCCTGTTCCTTTCAGGTCAGATTTGTTAGATAACCAAATTTCCTAGCTATTATCTTTGATTTAGTTCAGTATTTAGCATCCATTTGGGTTGGTTATCTTTTTTCAGAGTTTTTCTAATGCCGGGGAGCAGTTAATACAGTAAGAGTCAGATGCACAGGGACCCTGCAGAGTCTGATTCACCTGCTCATATCCTGCTCTCTCAATGACTTGCATGGATATTCTGCTAAGAGCAGCCACTGAGATAATCTGGCAGGCAAATAATTTAATCATTGTCATTCATTTTCTGGCTGCTGAATGTTAAAGGGACAGGTGAAAAATAAGGATGAAAGGAGGTAAAAGCTCTGGTTTTGGCTGCTGGTTTTTATTCCTTTCAGCTGCTGTTACAAGGATCTTATTATTTAGTCTAGCAAGTAGGGACTTGTAATTTAGTAGACATGACAATGGATCACAGATAATCTACATAAACAGCATGAGGCATCACTGAGAGTATATTCATCTGTTATTTTAATTGATTAATTCAGGAAAAATTATGATGAAGTAGATCACTCTCAGCTTTACCTCAAATTTTCTCAGGAGAGGCATGCCAGTGACCAATTTTTCACCCACCAGCTATTTCTCTTGGTAGGCTTTAGGTCTTAATTTAAGAATACAAACACTAGTAAAACATAGAAGCTGTATCCTCCTTCTCACTGGCCTGTGGGCATGGCCCAGGTAAGTTCCTGAATTATTTACATTTGAGTAACCAAGACTGCAACCCCTCTATCCTCTGCTGGCAGTGGTGGAGGCTGGGGAAGGGTGAATGCAGCCCACACAGTGTGGGGTTAAAGTTCCCCTTCTGTTGAGTGTTTAGGATGCAGGAATTATGGGACAGGAGAACAAACTCCTCTCTTGATTGTTTCACTTAAGTGTTTCTCTGGGGCACTTATCACACTAGAAAATACAAGCCATAATCCAAGAAATAAGTGTTATAAATAAATCCCTGGAGAAAAGTTTTGCATTGTCTGTAAATAGTGCAATTATCCATAAATGGAGGAAGCAAGTGGAGAATGCACGGGTGAAATACTTTGTGGTTATTTAGTTTTAGTACCTTGTATGCCTATCTGTCCCCCATCTTTGCTATGATAATTGCAAGGAGTTATTGTGAATGGATCATTAAGTGCTATATATACTGAATGCAGCCAGGGTAGGGAGCAATGTTAAACATTGATCATTTGTGTGTCAGTGTTTGATGGCAGTGTAAAACCATGATGCAAAAAAAGTGTGGGGTTTTTTTCCATTAAAACAAGACACAAAAATGGTTGATACAAAGGCAGGGTATTAATTACTCGTTGCATGACACCCCTGTAAGATCCCATTTAAAAACTCTTGTTCCACCTGTGTGGTACAGAGCTGGCAGTTGCTAATCCACTCTTGCAGATAAGAAGTTATTTTGTGCTTTTCAATTTATTTTTTTGAGGAAGAGGTATAACCACAGATCTCCAAGACGTTTATTCTGCTGTGATGGTGGCTGACACAATGCTACTAATTGTTCTATTTACTAGAGCATCTCTGGGCTTGGCATCTGTGAGCTGCTGCCACTGCCTGGGTGCATGAAATAAACTGGGGTGATAGCATCAGGCTATTGCTGTTTCTAATTTGGCTCATGTGTACTTACAAATGTCCTGTGACTTTATACCTCCTCACAGCTGTCACAGTTGTTTTCAGCTGTATCAGAAAAGCTGATTTAAGTAAGATTGGCATAAAGCCTTCTGGATACAGTCTTTTGAATCTACTTCCAAGGTTTTTGCCTATAACAAACAACAGAGTAAACAATTTCCAAGTGCTCTAAATGTAGCACGACCATCTGTTTACTTAGAAATGAGCTAAGTAATAGTAAAGTCTTTTCTGTTATATGTCTTGGAACCAGAGAATACTTAAATTCCCTTCCCTTCCCTTCCCTTCCCTTCCCTTCCCTTCCCTTCCCTCATTCTTTTTTTTTAAATTTCAAGTCAATTCTAAGACCTGTATTTTGGATTTGAGCACGTCAAGGGACACTTCTAATGATCATTTCAACTGTGTCTAGAAAAGGGGGCAGAGATTGGCGAGAGAGGTGATGGGTATGGGGAGGGAAAGGGCAAGATTACAGCGTCACCAATCTGGTCTAAGAATCTCCAGTCACTGACTATTTCTTGTCTGCCTCTCCTGGTAAATGTCACTGTGCAGACACTGTTCAGATAGTAGAATGCTTAAGAGTTTATTTTGAGTTAATGGGCTGGTGGAAGTTGAAACTGTGCAACATGATAAAGAAAATTATTTTTCTTTGCAGAAGTATCAATTTTCCCAACGTAGCCACACCTTAGGAAAAGCGGAGAAATGAACTCAGTTTGTGGGAATCTCCTATACACAGTTTCCAGGAACAAGGAAGGAAAGGAAAACAAGAACAATTCTTATTTGAAGGAGTGTGTTTTGATGTACCTTCTGTATCACAACGACTCTAGCTTTACACAGAGTTAGTTTACACCATGCATTTGAAAAGGAAACCCTAGAGACTAGGCATACTTTTGTTTTTAGCCAAATGTCCCAAAACACTGTTGATAAGGGACTTGGGAAAAAATTCTGTATACATCCCATTATCCTGAGGGCAATGAAATATCAATGAGGATAGTGCAGTAGGAACTGTGGCCTGAGAGGAGAAAGAATCTTTCATTCAAAGCCCATAAGATCACTTCACTATTTATATTCAATGCATTCCCAGAAAACAGACTGAAGGAGGAATCAAATAGAGTTTTATGACTTCATAACTTTTACAAGTCTCTTTAAAGCTCTTCATTATTTTTCACTCTTCAAAGACAGTTATGACATTACAGAGTATTAAAGGAGGAGTCTGGAAAAAGCAAGCTTTGAGAACCAACTACTAGAAAACAAGACTACAAAATGCATTTATCAGTTACCTTAACAAGACTGGATAAGGATTGATTTGGAGAGGAGTGTCTGCCTTCATGACTTTCGCTGCTGATAAATCACCTGTCAGAAGTCCTTGGGGAATGTACACGTGACTAAAATTAGTGCACACATTGTAGTACAAACAACGTCCGTGGCTCAGGTTGGTGGAAAGCGGTGTCCTTATCATTGCTACATCTTCAGCATAAGTCAGGGTAAGTAATATCTGCCTCCATACCCTGTAGCTCCAGGTTGCTCCTGAACATTGTAGTCTCTGAATAATATCTTGTAATTTACCCAGCAAAAGAAATCCCTAAGAGCATTACATGATATCTTCTGATTTTTCCCCTTCTCAGGGCCAATGCTCGGCTTGACAAATTAACGCGGGATATAATTTAACTTTCAGGTTTTAATAATTTAATTTTGTGTATGTTTACTACAATGTTCTAAGGTTCCCATTAGATATGTATTTATATTCCCCCCCGCCCCTCCCTTCATTGCCCCTTGTTATAGAAGTGTTTGTGTCTGGGAAGCAGGGAGTGGTCAGTACTGTGGGAGTTGTTCTTGTCATGAGACTTATTTAAAGGAGAGCTTGTCTATCTTCTCTAAAGATGCCTGGACTCTGAAATCATCTAATTTCCTTTGCAATATTCATAGTTAGAACCTTCTGACTGACCATGGTCTATCCTTAGCTCTCATGTACATCACCCTGACCTCTGAAATCTCTCATTATAAGTCAGCCAAGTGTAATACCTTTAAAGGAAAGTTTTTAATAGTAAGAGGAGTGAGGTAAGAATAAGTGTGCATGTGCATGTATGTGATGTGGGAGACAAGGATCAAAGGAATTAAGTAATATCCGGTCTCTATCAGGAAAAGCAAACTCTGTATGACTCAGGAGGTGCCTTCCAATCCTTCCCATATTCCTAGTTTGAATGGCAGCTTCATATTGCTGGTTTTTTATAACAACAAACATTGGCATAAAATTATGTGTTTTTTAGTACTAACACATTAGCAATCATAGTAACAGCTTTGTCAGGGCTTTGTTAGAAGCCTTTGCTCAGGAAGAGCTAGTACATTCCCTTTGCTGTAGTGACTGACAAATGGATTGACTGAAGCAAGAAAAAAACACATTGGGAAGAAAGAATATGTGACCTAGACTTTTATGTGTTCAAACTATTAACATCCCCTGGTGTGGGCCAGTGGGACAGGGAAGGAAAGAACAAGATGAGATTGGCTGCAGTGCGTACTGGTAGCAAAACCAGCTGTTGGAGTTATTGACTGAAGCAAGACTGGGGGAACCTCCACACTCCTCGAGAAGTTTTGCTCCGAGGTTCAGAGCTAAGGCCCTTGGAATGCTCCTAGGTGAGCGTGGCTCAGCTTGTGACCTGTGCCATGCTTTCATCTGGCTCACCACTGCTTCCCTGGAGCAGACAGGGAGCAGCTGACGGCGGGAGGGAGCAGCCACAGAGCTGAATCAGCCCCCCAGGCCTGCCACAGAGACAGGAGGCTCTGGAGTCTGTTGGTGCTGCTCAGGGTGCAGGACTGCCCAGTGTAAACCCCAGTCTGTGGGTGAGGCTGTGGCAGGAACACGATGGTGTTTCTGGTGATCCCTGCTGGGAGGGCTGGATGGTGTTTCTGGTGATCCCTGCTGGGAGGGCTGGATGGTGTTTCTGGTGATCACTACTGGCAGGACCTGGATGGTGTTTCTGGTGATCACTACTGGCAGGAACTGGATGGTGTTTCTAGTGATCCCTGCTGGGAGGGCTGGGGAGGGAGTGCCCTGGGGTGGGAGTGGGTTTTGTGGAGCTCAGAGACAGACATGTCTGCAGGTAGGTAAGTGGGGAGAAGAGTCTTCATTCCCAGAGCCTTAAGCTGGCCACAGAAGAGCTGAAGGCTGCAATGCTCCCTGCAGAATCCTGCCAAATGAGCCTGAGGAGCCAATGTCCTCTTCCTCCTCTTTTTTCATCATATGGGCCTGCCAGACCAACAATCATATCAAGTAAAAAGGAGCTCCAGGAGGTAAGTCTTGAGTGAGCTTTGAGTTCATAGGAGCACTGGTTAAGAGACAGCACTGGATGCTGCCCCTCTGTGCACAACCTGTGTGAAATCAGTGGGAATCAAGGATTTGACTCTGCATGACTGATT
The DNA here is from genome assembly GCA_013397175.1 of Platysteira castanea. Classification (NCBI taxonomy): domain Eukaryota; kingdom Metazoa; phylum Chordata; class Aves; order Passeriformes; genus Platysteira; species Platysteira castanea. The sequence continues at coordinate 594,441 of VYXC01009087.1, read as the reverse complement.
TTCCATGCTTATTACTTTACTAAAATGTAGCCAGGTGAGGAGACTCAGCTGCCAGAATAGTTTCTGGAAGGAAGAATCTACACCACTTAGAGATGACTCTTGTTGGGTTTCTGAATCTTTTTTATTCTGCTTTGCTCTGCTTGTACTTGCTAAATGCTGGACTGTAGTTGTAATGGCAGTTTGTCACACTGGGACAGGAATTTTAGAAATTCACTCTGGATTTACTGGGAAGTTCTTGTGGATACTGTGCACATCCAGAAGAAAAAGATTGAGATAGATCCATATTTTTAATGAACAACAACTTTTATTGTCTAAGACACAAATGAAAACTTCTCCTCTTCCATTTGCAGGCTTGATTGGGAAACTAAAACTGCTGAGAAAGAGGAGATATTGTTCACTCCTTAACAACAGGAATTTTCTTTTAATACAAGTCTCCTGACTATTTGACACAATTATTTGGATTTCCCTTAATATTCTCCAAATATTTCTAAACCTTTGAACAAAGGGTTTGATTGTAGGTAAGTTTCAATAGCAGCTCTGTACATTATGAGCAGCAGCATAAGCATTAGTCACATAAAAAATACAAAGCTCTCCATCTATTTTAGACATTGCAGACTTATTACAGAGCCAGTCCTAATCCTTCACAGATACACCAAGTGTACACAGATTGTATGAACTTGTATCTATCACCTGGCACCACAGCAGGGCTAAATCCACAAACACTCAGCCTCTTGTAGCAACTTCAGTCTTTATAGTGTGTTAAATGGGATTTGAAAGGCTTGATCTTTAGACCGAGAAAGGATGGAATTAAAATCATCCTTGTTTCTCCGTCTTTTCCCTCTCTCCTCTGTCTGCTTCCTTCCAAGGATTTATATTCAGATTGGAACCATAAGTGGTTTCATTCTGTCCTTGGATCTCCCTGCCCCAGAAATATTGTGGCAACTCAAAAAAAGCCTGAGATAGTGCTTGCATTGAATAGTGCTATGAGTTAGTGATGCCTGATGATAATAAAGAAAATGGGATGTAAAAATGCCTGTGTAAAAGAGTAAAAATTTTGCAGTTCTAAGCTAAGTCCTTTTTCTTTGCAATTGTTTTTTATTTAAACTGAAATTGTTATAGTTGTATATTTCATGACCAGAATCTGGTGTATGATTCATAGCACTATCAAAGCAAACAAGTGCTAACTTGTGATTACTCCCTACCTTATTAAATAATACAGAAATCACTTCATTAACTTCATAAATTAAACAGTAACAGTGCCTTCTGCAAATAGCAAAATCTCTTTAAATTGTCTTTGGGAATATCTCCCAAGAGTTTATCTTGGGATAAGAGTTTTGCTAGTCATTCCATAACAAGAAATGCTCTTTTTCTTGTGACCGGCTGCCACATAGAGAAACACTGAAAGCTGCTTCTAACTTTTTCTAAGATTGTTTATATATCAGTGACTGAGATAAAATCAGTGGTTTTTTGTCTGTGTAAAAAATCCTATTTTAGATCATGTAGGCTATAAATATATATCTATCTATTTTACATAACAAAGATACACATTACCCTGTCACATTTCCTAGGATTCAGACAGCCATCTATCTCTGTCTCATATTTCCAAAGGGAAAGTTTTCTCTGATGATTTAAATAGAAATAATGTGCTTTCTTTTAAGATCATGTTCACCAAGGCATTATGAGCACGCATTTGAGCAGTTCCTCCAGGTTTTATGTGCACAACACACATAATTGTTTCACAGAGTGGTTTCACAGTATTCATTTTCCTATATGTAACACATATTTAGGGATTGTTGTTTCTTCTTCAGCTGAAGCAATACGTGGCAAGATTTTTCATTCCACAAAATTAAAACAAAATCTACTGGAACACAGGCAGTGAAAGTGAAGTTTTCCAAGATCAGTAGTTCTATGGCAGACCTTACCAGCTAAACTCCTTCAGGCCTGGCAACCCTTAACATCCAAGCAGGCAGTTTTTCCAGAGATCTCTGAGTTGGGAAGTTTAGGAGCCGAGTTCTGAGTAGCCAGTAACATACAATATATGAAAACTCTTTTGACTATTTCCTGTCACTAGATCAGTTGCATCATCCAAGCAAGACATTCTTTCTTTGGATTATTCATTAAATGCTCAGTGATTTTTTTCCCAATGTCTTAAGCTTGGAATGCTTACATTTAAGCAATCTATTTCATTTAGTGCCAGAGGCCCAAGTGCTGGCTTGTGACTGTGGTCACCTTATGATCTCTTGGTTTCAAAATCTATGGCTTTCTCTGCGGACAATCGTTTTTCCTCTCTCCCCTCCTCCATGACCATGGCAGTGCATGCTCACTCTGAACTCCAAAGCTATCAGCCTGGGGTTTGTTTTTCTGATTTTACTGATGGGGAGTGGGGATGTAACCCAAACCCAAGAACTGGTTGCTACACTGCCTCTGGAGGTCCAACAGAGGTTGCTGATAACAAGTTGGGGTCTTTGTCTTCAAGGTGGCTGTTCCCACGCTCCTGTGGAGGTTCAATGCTGAAGAGTGGAATTCTGTCTGCTAAGGACAAGGTGCACTGGGTGCTGTGGTGCACTGGGTGCTGTGGTACACAGTTCCAAAGAGCAGCAAGTGATTCAGTCTGACAGTTTTCCTCAGCTGTCAGGAGTCAGACTTCCTATGCAATCCATGTTGAGACATAGTCCTGACACGAAAACAACGCCAGCCAGACGTGGTGCTTAAATTAGGCACTCCAGCAATCCTGTATCTCAGCTCCCTAGTTATGAAGGGGAGACAAATATACTTCCTGCAGATTTTATTTGTGTTTGGGAGACTGTATCCCTCAGTGCATAGAAATTGCAAAGGCACAGTCTGCTTCTGTAGATTGTGCCTTTCTACTTTGCCTTTCTACTGTACTCAGGAGAAAGGTCTGCATTTCAGATTTGTGAAGTCTTCTAAAATCTATTTTTAAAATATTTTTTTGAGTATGTAATACAGAGATAAGAACTAAGAAATGCTCTGTGAGTTGTCACTTATTGTTTCAAGTTCTGGCATCAGTCCTGAAGCCTTCATGCAGGCAGACTTCTGGGAAGTGGGAATTCAAGTTCACTAGAGGTAAAAATGGTTCTACAATATATATTTAATTCAGTTTTTGAGGGAAAGAATGCCACCTTTGCCACTGCTCTGCTTGATACAGCTGCTACCACTGACTTTTAGTGGTATTTTGAGATGACTTAGGAAAAAGCAAGGAAAAAGACAATTAAATTGTGCATTAAAATTTAAAACAATATGAAGGTATTCAAAGTACAAAACATTAAAAAACACATTCAAGTTTATGTAGAGAATTATGCTCTCTAATCATGGGAACAAATAAACAGTATGAGTTTGGGAACATCATGAGACCTGTTAAAAATACAGACACTGAGCAGGAAACAAAAAATCATTCATTCATCAAATCCACTGTGAATGAGCTGCTAAATCACAACTAAACTGAAATTATTGCAGATTGTTTTGTTTAATAATTTAGACAGATGAATCCAGAAATGGAAGCCCTTTTTCCTTTCTTGTCTGGTACCATAAGTCTGTTAAAAACCCTAATCTTCTTGAAACCAGTGAGAATTTTACTCTTGATTACAGCAAGTTTATGGATTTACCCCTGATTCTTGCTGCTGTAAAAGGGATATCAACACAAGTGAGTCGAGATGCTAAAGCTGCTCATGCAGCAGTGCAAGAGAATTACTGGAAACTGAACAGTTTGATAAGCACTCAACAAGGAGGAAAGATAGGTATAGAAGCCAGCAGCTGCCACACGGAGCAGACGACACGCCTGAGATGGGAGGGAGAAAGAAATACATTTTCACAAGAACTGAGCCTTTTCCACTGTAGGTGGGAAAATGAGCAGGTTTGTGAGAAAGAAGAACAAACAGTAATTCACAGCCTCTACAGAAACGAGAGTGGAAGTGTGGAGAGAAATAGAGGAAGGCACAGTATGTTATAAATCCACTAGGACTAAAACAATAAAGGGACAGAAAAGCAGCCCCCGTGTTACACAGCCAGTGGTTAAATTTTCTGTGGGGAACAGAGCTACGGAAGGCTGAATTTCTGTCTGTTCTGTATTTATATCAGCAAACCATCAAAGACTGTTTCATAGAACACGTAACTGAGATTTGATCTTTCTTTTGTTAGGGGGAAAAAACACCAAACACAAACCCACAAGAAACTTCCTGTTTGGTTTATTAAAGTGAACCTCTCCAAATTACTACTTATTTCAGTTGGAACAGGCCCACAAGAAATTTGTTGCTAGAAAGGAAGTACCATGGGAATCACAGTCATAACCAAGAAACTAAAATTTCCAGTTACTAATGCAGAACAAGAAGCAGTAACAAGGACTGTGAACATGATGGTATTAAAAATTCTCTTTTGCACAAGCCTTGTCCAGAATGCTCTCTCAGAGAGGAGAGAAATTTAATTGCCATAATTCCCATAAAGTGCATATGACCCAAATGATTGTGTTGGAGCTGCTACTGAGTGTTTCTGCTGGGAGACAATTTAATAATTTATAAAGATCCAGTTTCAGTAGAAGCTTTTATGGTTCTTAGAACGGTATAACCTTGGTTAAAGCTTCAAGCAGACATTTTATAGGTGTAGAGTGAAGCACAAACATTTTAGCAGGATGTGTATAAGCCACCTTTGGCCATCCATGTTGTTCCCATTAATACTTGGCATTGAGAGGAAGGTGAAATTCCAGCTAGTCTGAGATCTGCATTTAACGCCCAGGACATTCGAAGTCCAATGGATATTTAATGGATATCTGATCCTGCGAGTGTTTTGCCGTTTCTAGCCAAGCTTTGAGGTTTCCCAGCTCTCTGAAGGACCAGCAGTGGCAGCGGGAGGTGCTGAGTGCGGCTGGCCACGCTCACCGGCAGGGATGGTTTTTCCCGTTGTGTTCGATGCATTTGACAGTGACATCTGGTGACCAGTTATTTAAGTGCAGGTGCTTCAGGGCTACTCTCTGCTCTGCTTTACCTCCACTCTGATAAAAAGTCCATAATCTGAAGCCAAGGACGCTTAGTGCCTCCCTCCTCTCATGTCGCTGGCCAGATGCCTTTCAGGGTGGATATAGCAAGTTGGACTAGATCATAGTCTTTACTGAAGTCTCTGCATTCTGCTTTCATCCCTTGTGGCACCTGCCTGGTGTAAATACATTAAAGGAGCAGAGGAAAATCCCTGAGCATTTGTAATAATCTTCCTGCTTACTTTTTGTTTAAACTGAGATGGTTGGAAGTAGGGACCTGCTCCCCTCTTGTTCTGGTAAACATGACAGAGAAGACCATTCCTGATTTCTAAACTATAAAACAGATCTCATGAAAATGTTGAAGAAAATAGGAGCAAGTAAACAGGGAGAATAGTGTCCCAACATTTCTATCTGATACTCAGGTGTTTGTTCCAAACAGGCTTCTCACAAGATAGGGAGAATGTGGATAAAGGCACACGTAGGTTATAAGCAGCCTTTTCACTCAGTGAGCAGTGGACATCCCTTTCCAGGCTGTTCAGAGCTTGCAGTAGCTGCCTAGACTCCTCTCCTGCTCACCAGCTCATCTTGCCTGTTGCTTGGGTAAAGCTAGGAAAGGAATCTTGCCTTTTTCCAAGTCTAATCAGTAAAGTAAACTGTTCATGCACTGCAGAAGGGGAGCTTTATCTTTTGAGGCCTACTTTGTGTTGCTCCTCCATTTCCAAGATGAAACAAACAGAGTCAAAGATACAAGCCTTGACTCCAGCCTCATATCTGAATGTTCTTGAGTCTGAGATTTGGGCTGAAACTGAAGCATTCTGAAAATTCAGTTTCATCCCGTGAACACAAGTTTATTCTTCAAATCAAGATTTAGTCTGTGTCTGTCTATGTCAGTGGTACTTGAGTTTGTAAACTGTTAACTTGATCTTGTTTGTCCCTTTTCCCCTTTAAAAGGGGCAGGTCTGAGGGTATAAACCCAACTTTCTGCACATTCTGATTTTTTCTGGAAGTGAATAAACAGTGGAGCATTACCTGTGAGCAGCCCTGGTGACCCCTGCAGGTAACAGCTTTGGCACCACACTGTTGTCTTGCCATTAACCATTCAGATTTTGCCTTTTTCTTTACTGTCAACTTCATGTAATGAGGCCTGGACTCCAGCAGCAAAATGCTTGTTTATTCCTGCAGGCCTGGCATTGTTGACTTTCTTTCCATTTCTGTGACTTGGCACCACAGGCCTGTGCAACTCTCTAGGCATGAACACTTGTCCTCTGCACTTGGCGTTACCTTCCTGTTCTGAATTACCTAAAACTTCAGTACCATGCACCTTCTCGGACCATCTTCTCTTTGGACCAATGCTTTTATTAAATATTATGCAGAGCTGGGATTGGCACAGACTTCACAAAGATGCCCCCTTCTCTTCCCAATAGTATAAACAGTTGTAATTGCCACTTCTTACTTACCTAGAAGTTATTCTTTTCATCTCAATTTTTTCCACTTTAATAATTAATCTCCCTTGAGGCAGTGAAAGCAATTCTCAATTAAGTATATTGAGATTAGTTCCAATTCATTAAGCGTGTCTAAAAAACCAGCTATCTTATTGAAGGTTCTATAGATTACCCCAATCTAAAGTGATAAATCCATGTGGCGTTTTATCACAGTTTCCACTTAACTCTCTGCCCTAGATTTACTCATTCTATAATAATGGTACTAAAGTCTTGCAAAATGTCAATAATATCCTCCTGCTTCCTCTGTTTAAAAATACACATAGCATGTTTTCTTTTGCTCTGGGTCATAGGATATTGCTGTCAAATTATAGGAACAAATATCTTATCTGCTATACTGGTGATCTTTTACACCTTTGGATGAGGACTATTCACCTCCTTATTTTGAGTTTTATTGTTATTGTCAGAATTTTGGTAATACATAGGATGTGGTAAATGTTTCACTCCTGTGAGATGTCCCACTCTTATTCTCGTGAATATTGTAATCTCCACTGAAAACAGAAGAAAAGCTGTACTTAATTCCTAGGTCAAACCTAAATTATCCTTTACCTGCACTGCACTGTGCCAGGTAAAGGCCTCATTTCTTTGCTCTTTAGGCTGTCTGTACTTATGAACTTAAGAGCCGTGTTTCTCTTTCCTTTGTAAGTCTATCTAAGCCCTTCTGAGTGGTTTTCTGTACCTTTCATACCTCAAGAGTTCTTTCTGCCAGCAAATGTCCTTTCCATTCCTGTATGAGCTCTCTACTTAGTTGTACTTTATATTGAGGTGTCTATTTTGACAAGTTTTCCTTTCATTTGAGATTTGATTTCAGTTCTTTTTTCATTATTTACACGCTTTATTACTCTGGACAACTTTACTAACTAGTTTCCTCAGTTTCTCAACGTTTGCATTTGATGTTGTAAATTGTAATAATAGATCTATTTCTTTGCCTATACTGAGCTTGTGAGATGAATTGAAGCAGCTCCTGATCACACCATTTAAAAGAAATGTGGATGCACCGGAAAAAACAGACCCATTGTCCTGACAAGCATTTCAGCTGTTTATTCACAATTCATTCCTAATTAGAGCTAGATTTTACAGTTTGGATTTTCAGATCAGGGGCAACATACAGATCTCCTTAGGTGTTTTCTCCCTGGATGTCACGCACATGTGGATAGCACAGCTCACAGAGACTGGCTTACAGACTTCTGAGGCCATGGAAGCACTGTAGTGATCATGAGACATGTTTAGGATGCGTCACGAAAGAAAAATGGAGTTAGAGACAATGGGCAAACCAAAATAAAACTATAATTCAGAGTGGTGTCTGAGAGATGTGTTTTCCGTAGAGGCTTGAAGTAGGCCACAGGAAATACTGAGTGTTGTCCATCTCCTTCCCCTTGTTTGGGGAGATCCTGACATCTGCAGAGAGCTGATGCTCTGAAGTTTGCAACCTGCTCCCAAATACAGCTGCCAGTGAGTTGAATGGCTGTGGTTTTCCTTTGCTATTTCTCCAGCATCTCTCTGCATTGGGGTATGAGTGGAGGGAGAAATCTCATGTCCAGTCTGATTCTCTGTGTTTCAAAAGGGGGTCACTGTGCAGTATTTCTGGAACCAAGAGGAGTTCAAACAGATGAAAATCATGGTGAGCACCCAGTGTTTGAGGTGCTTGGCTGGCATGGGAAACTCCTGTGTCTTGACTCTGCTCCGTGGCTTATTTGTTATTTTTAACTAATTATTGTTTTATGTAAATTACATGTGCAATATTGAGAGCTGAGTATTAAATGGAAGTTGTTTCCTTCTGTCTTGCTCTTTGCTCAGCACTGCAAGATCAGTGTTGAGATGTGTAGGGCAGGCCAGTCCTGAGCATTTACTTTGTACAGAACCCAAGATAGTCAAGAAATTATTGCTTGAAAAAAGAGTTTTGTGTGTCTGAATGTTGAATAAGTGTTTCTGTAATAGAGTTTTTAATGTGAGCAGGTAAAATCCCTCTTTTATAGACTAAAATCTTACCATTTGCTTCATGTAATATATATATATATATATATATATATATTAGGGTTATCCACAGAAGTTCAATCCACAGGCATCATGTCATGTCATGTTTCTTTAGGTAGCTGTTTGTGCAACACGAAGGCACCAAACAAACAAACAAACAAGAAGAATGTATTCAAACTTTTCAGGCTCTACCAAAACTTCATTTTCTTATTACAGACTCTCATGGAAACTTTCAGGCATAATACAAATGAGGATAATTTCAAAGCACACTAGCCATGTAGTGTGGGCTTCAACAAATATAGAAATTTCAAAATAATCAAGGATGCAAACTAGTGATTAAAGAGTACTTGAAATGCTGTATCAGTTTATGAATCATCTGCCCATTGGTCATAATATACAGGCAAATTAAAAATTAGCTGAAGGATATTAATTAAAGAAGATTAAAAGAAAAATTCTACTTAGCATGAAAGAGAATATAATTTGTTTATTGTTGAAGTGAACTTCTAACACTTTAATATGTATATAAGCTTATGATGTGTGTTTCACTCATAATTGCACTATGTGGAATCTGAAACAAGCAGAATGTGCTCCAGAATTGGCAATTTCTTACAGGGTTGAGATTCTCCTCTCAGCCACTGCTTTTTGAAGTGGCCAGTCAAATTTAGAGGCTGGACTTTCCACATGGTTTCTTTAGCTCAAGATTCTGAGAGAGAGAAGTCCTGTCTTTATTTGTAGTCCTTTAGAGAGATGTGTCCATTATGGTGGGGACAGTTTGTTTCTGCATGGGTTCTTAAATGTTACTCTATTTGGTAGTTTCCTGTTTTATAATACCAGAAAATAACTGTCATTTATTGTTCGGGAGCAGAAAGTCCCAGACATTGTACACAAGTACCCATTTGATTTTGGGAGGTCAAACAGACAAACGTGTGATCTACTGTTTCTGTTTAAGTTTCTCAAGAAAGCTGGTACTATTTGGAGCATGTAGCAAATGTGTCCTAGGTCCTGTAATGTATGAATGAAAGTACTACCTTCTGTTGAAGGAACTTTTGTTAAAGCTCCAGATAGTTTATGGGAAGGCAAATCTATTTTAGGAACCACTTGTGAGTGGGAGAGAAAAGGAAATGAGGTCTATTGGGTATCCCTTCTTCTAACAGCATTGCTGCAGGCTTTTCCTTTTGAGAAGAGAAAGATTTCCCTTCATGTTTCATTCAAATACATTTAAATTATTTCAAGAGTAAATTACCCTTACTAACGACATCTAATACCTATTATACCCATATTTCAGCACACAAGAGTCAAACTCAGATCTTGAGTGCAATAGATAACAAGAGGAGAAGCTGTGAAATACTTTCAAAATTGTTTTTCTACCCAGAATTTGGCACTTTTGGGACATATTTTTCATCCTAAATGTTGAAACCAGTATGCTAAGGTGGGAAATGGCCAGGTCAAGTGTTACAGCTCCAGTACTGTTGTGACTGTGGCACCAGAGTCATGGAAGAGCCACTCAAGGAGGCTGCCCTGGCTTCACCTGACTGGTCTGTGCTGCGGCGTGTGCAGAGCTGGAGTGTTTGGAGTGCTGCCCTGGGTTTGCCTGGGACAGAGATCACTTCCTTATGGAAAGAGTCAGAAATTGAAGCTCATTTGACTGAGGGCTTTGGTGACATGGCTGGCTTAAAAAAGGCCTGTTTGTTCCCCAAAACTATCAGAACACAGGAGCTGTGTGCAGGTGAAAGAGCTGGAGGAGAACCATCTCTTTGCCAAGCCATGTCGGGCTGCAGCTCTTTGCTGGGGAAGCACGAGTGCAGAGGGGCTGGAGACCACTGCAGGGTGCAGGAAGGATGGGTGGCTGCCAGGCCAGAGGTGCTCCTTTCTCTGCCAGGTGACCTCTTTACCTGCAATGCTGGCAAGTGCTGGATGTGGTAAAAGGTTTTATTGCTGGTAAAATCTGAGATGAAAAGGAACACTAGAGTGTAGTATGCAGAAGTGCGTGTCAGAGGGTTATCACTCCTTACACTGCATGTCTGCCTCATCCATTTCTCCTCCAACATCCATATGTTCTGGGTACCTAAACAACTCTTCCAGCACAGAAGTAACATTTTACAGCAAAGCAATCAAAGTGCTGAGAAAGTGAGGGGATTGTACAAGGTCATACAAGAACTTATGATCACACATTTGAACCTAAATCTCTTGTGTTAGGCTGGAGGTCTAACCAGTGTCCCATGTTACCCTGATGGAGGGAAACATTCTCCAGGTATCACCCTCCATAACTTCTGGAGAAGGCACCCCCAGAAGATTAGCAGCTCTGCAGCTGGTGCTGATTCAAGTGTGAGAACTCACTTCCCCAAATCCAGCATCCCTTGCAGGGGGTGAGTTGCCAGCACTGTCCTGAAGGGTTTGCCGTGAAGGAGAGTTGCTTTCTGGACTCCTGCAGCTCTCACCTGAAGCAATGTATAGAGACAAGAGAATGCCTAAAGTTTTTCCCGTTTGTCTTTTTCTGTGATAATAAAGGGCTGAGATGTGCTGTGAATCAAAAGGTTAGCTCAAATCGTACATCTGGCAGAGTGAATTGTTCTGCACCCTGCTGTGCTGGCACTGCTTTGTGCTGGAAGGGTGAGTTGTGATGTGCAGGGACAGGTAAAGTGCATTGTTGCTTCCGAGTGAATGAATGCTAGAAAGTGTGCATATGCATGATTTGGACGTGTTTCCTGGATTGCCAAGGAAGGCAGTGAAAGAAATCTTTCCTACAGCATTTATGGCAGCTTGGAGAATCCCTCTTCTCTAATGGTCTTAAAATTGCTGTGACCTACAGCTGGTTGAACATTCACCCCACTGTAATGTTTTGCCATTGAAAAATATTGATTTCACTAGTCAAGGTGTACCTCTGCTTCTAAACTTGCCTGTGAAATTCTTTTGAGGCAACTCATTTCGGTGTGATTGATGCAAAAATAAAGTTATTCGGCTATTCAAATACAGATACTTTCTATGAAATATTTGGAATGCTACAAATATTTGTCTCAAAACAAAAATGAAACATTTAGCAGAGAATTTGGAAACGTTTGCTTAATTTTTATGCAATGAAATTATATCCTAAAGTGTCAAATTTTCTCCAGAGATGTTAAGTTCTGCACTTAGAGCTTCCCTGTAAGCCTAGATGACATCGCTATGTCAACTCTCTAATAAGAACATAAGCATGGAGAATATCAGGCTTTTCCCACACTAATGCAAGCTCTGTCTGTAATGCTGCTGTTTTGACATGCTTCTCAGAGCTTTGTGAAACACTAGTTTGAAAGGTTTTGGATGTCAAGCTCATTTTGGGGCAAGAAGCTCCATTTTACTTCCTCCCACCAGAAGGACCCACCCATTACCTATCTGATTTCAGAGTAGGAGAATATACACAGCTCAAAATCCTGCAGTGTTCAGGCTGTCTTGACATTTCCTCTCTCCAAACAAGAAAAGCTTTGACACTCAGCTCTGATCAAACTTCTCTTTCTACCAACATATTTCGTTGGTTTGTGTTTCCCACATTTAAAATTTATCAGTAGAATAGCACTACAAGGGGTGTTGCACGATCACACAAAAGAGGTAATGCGGTGTAGTGGGAACTCAGTCACATATTTATCAGCATACCTGTGTGTTTGATGATAATGTGTATTTGTCTGTCTGCAGTTTTAGCCAGGAAGTGGTCTCAGATCAAAGTCTGTCATCTCTTTACAACATCTTTCAGTTGCTTCTGCATTTGTGAGCCACTCTGTTCCGTTCCAGTTCAAAGAAAAGCTGGTTGCCTTTGACCATTTGTAGTTTGTACTAAAACAGAAGAGAACACAATGACCATGCAGTGACTATTTTTTGTGCCTGTTAAAATGTACAGTTTTGGGGTGGAGGCAGGTGTTGTACGGACATCTCCCCATTGCAACAAGCATCCTCATTCCACTGCTCAGTACCTCTGTGCTTTCTTAGGAGTTTTTCCACCATATTGTCTGGAAAGCTGGAGCCCCTCTGGCTCCTAGAGCTGCTGCATGTGCTGTCTGTTGCATTTTTCATGATCTTCCTGCAGTCACCTTGTGCTTCAAGTTCATCAAGTGATTGTCTTTCTCTGTCTCGTTGTGCTGTGAGAGCAGCCGACAGGCAGCTGGTGGGTGCCTTTCCCAGCAAGGTGTCAATCTAAACTCCCCCATGTCTCACTCACTGTAACGATCCAATGTAAATGTTGTGAAGACATATCAATGTCTAAAGAGCTTTCTGTTCACAAAGCGCTTTGATGCTTTTGAAATGTGCTTCCTTGCTCTCAGGAGACTTTATTCAAGGTTAAGGAGTTTTAGGAGAAGCTTGGAGCCATTTGCCATCTACTTTGAAAGAAGTGTGTGTGAGAGCAGTGACTTCTATTCTCTCCTGCACTGGGCTAGGCTTAATGAGGTCTGTACTTCTTAAATTTGAATGTTCAATTCCTAGCAGGATCAATCCCAGTAATTCATCATTTAAAATAATGTGAGACACCATTTAGGCTCTGAAGGATGATTCTAGGGTTTCTTCAGTTATTCTGAAACCCTCTCTTATCATATCTTGTTTTCTTCTAGCTAAATGAATTGTTCTAGTTATTCCTTTCAGACAAGGTCGCATAAATTACTTATTATTTAAGAAATCTGGCGTTTGAAGCAATCGCTTTTTAATTTTTTGGTACTGCCTTCTCAGTGAATGCCACTTCCTCTGGCACAGGAATCAGCACATAACTCCAGACTTTGCAGTTGGCTTTTCTGAATATCTCAGAAAAGATTCACAGAATGCTAACACACGGGAGCTCACGCCCTGTTGAATATGTCTCTTTGCTCTTAGCAGCTGTCTTGTACTTCTGTTTCAGCACTTCTGTATCCTTTTTTTTAATGCTAAAAAGTTTGCACAACAGTGAGAAGGATACAAAATTTATGTGGCAGCAGTGGTAACTTCAGTCCTAAATGAGCAATTACACTTCATAGTGAAACATGACCAGCTGGCCCAGCCATATGGGTCTGGCGATTCTCCCTTAGCTTGTTTTGACTGATTTTGAAGGTGTCTCTGAGGAAGTGCCAAAAATGAGCAGAGACTTTGCTACAAGGGGACTTTCATCACCTATTTGTTTCTTCATTACAAAGACACACAAACTAAAACAAAGATGGCTGTTTTCATCTCTGACTGGGGACCTCAGCTGAGTCATTTAATTGAGGTCAATCATTGCTGTCTTGGGTTATGATATGAAGCCATCCCAGGCTGATCTGCCACTTGCTCCTTAGTAAAAGGACCAGTAAGTAATAGGTTTAGTTAAGAGACTTATCTAACACTGCAGGTGCTATTTATGTCTTCTGCAGAGAGCTCTTCTTTGTTCTGGCCTTGCTGTTTTGACACAATTTTATCCAAGCACTTCCTCTGTGTGTGCATTAGCAGCAATAGAAGATGGAACACGTCAAACCTCTTTTGACAGAAAATACCTTTAAAAATCTTTCCAGAGAGCATTCACTTTACTCTAAATCCCTTTACTCCCAGTGAGATGCCTGGGAAAGAACCTCATATTTTAACACATTAATCTCTTCTTTAAAATGAATTTTTAAAAGTGGAAACTCCTTGTTTATGGCTTTTCTCTTGTGCACCTGCACAGCACTGTATTTTTCTTCAAAGTAACATGCTTGAGGGGTTTTCCCCTGTTTTTAATGTTGCAAAATGCTTCATTTCAGCTCTGGTCTGTGCCTTGCCTCAGTGAAATTGCCATTAAGATCCTACTGCTACCTTTTATCCTAGTGAGTCTCAGAAAAACTGTGAGGTTGCAGCCTTGCGGGAATCTGGCCCAGAGAGGAGGGAGGAGACTGAAAATACTGATCCTGGAGAGCTGTGTGTTCACAGCTCTGTAGCAGCTTTCAATGTTGTTGGACTCATCTGAAAAAATACAATTAGGCATAATCTTGAGGGAAAAAAAAGTAGTTAGGACCATTTTTGTTTTAATAAAATAAAAATCTTACGTTAGAAACCAGAAGATCAGTCCAGTAGAAAATTCTCAGTGTTTTTCTGGCCCTATTAATAAATTTGCCACCTTTCATTAACTTCAGTTATTGTAACCATTTCAAAATCAAACCCACAGCAGTGGATTATTACATTTATTTCTGGTTCTTTTGGTGTTTAGAAAAATTCTTTACTTTTTTGGCTTGGTTTATATATCTAAAGATATTAGAAGAAGAAGTCAAAACTTTTTTCCCTCGCTCTGACCCTGTTGAAGCTGTTGTTTGCTTATGTGGGGTGGGGGCTGCCGTCAGCCAGGGGCACTCACCACATTATTCCTCTTGAGTTCCTTCCTGAGTCACTCCTTGGAAAAGTGCTGCCGTTTCCCAAGTAAAACAGGAGACGGTGAAATGGAAAGCTGAAAAAGCAAAATATGGTTAGTTTTAAAGGACAGCACAAGCAGTAAATGAAAGTTATGTCCATTTGTCAGCAGGAGGACTGACACAAATTTACACTTCTCTAGCTCACTTCCAAGTGAAAAATGGGCATAAAGCCCTCTGTGTGCTGATTTGCATGCATGAGGAGAGGGGCTGGCTGCGTGAAAAACAGCCTGTGGTGCCCGCCCGTCACTTGTTGAACCATCCAAAGGCTGGCAGGGGGATTCACTGTCGGGGCGCGTCGGAACCCGAGCGACTCCGGTGCCGCTGTCCCAGCCGGGTCAAGCCCCGCGGCATCTCGGCTGCGACCTGTTCCGACCCTGCTCCCAGCACCCCGGCAGTGTGGAAAGGCCCAGGCGGAGGCAGGTGTGGCACAGGTGGCGCAGGAATTCGGAGCGCGGCTCCCGGCAGGTGTCAGCAGAGCCCCGCGCACCCGCGGGCTGCGGGCGGCCCCGGGCACCCCGCGCGTCCCGGGCAGCTCGCTCGGGCTCCGGGCTCCGGGCGGAACGCGGGGTCCGCGCCGCGATGAATGATTGCGGTGGCACAAGCAATCGCCACCTTCATCTTGTAAAAGCATTCCCTCAAACGCGTTTTGATGGTCTACAGATGAGGTGTTAGCAAGCTGCGTTTCTGGTGTGACCATCGCTGAAGAGCTGGTGTATGCCCAGTGTAAATGAGCTCTCTAAAATTCCCTGGCATTCTTCCTCACAGTGTGAGAAATGCTGTACAGCCTTTAAAGTGCCTATTTCGTGTTTCCCTGCCTAATTATTCCCAATGAAGAGCATGAATTCATAATGTGTGTTGAGATAACATTAAGGTTTGTAGCCTAAAGCAGGAAAAAGTAGAATGACAAGTACTTGGCCTTTGCTGATAATTTAGCTGGTTGTAAAGGGAAGGTCAAAATTCATATGCTTTACAATGAATTTCTAGCAGCTGTCAGCTGCTTCCCAAACCTTATGTCACTCCACTTGCACGTGATTTTTATACTTAACTTCTAAAGTAAAAGATTTATGAGAATTCAAATCTCCGTCTGTTAACCAAGGGTGATGACGTGGTATCTTTACAGCCCTTTAATCCTTGTATATCAGTCCCTGCTTTTCAAAAGCTGTGTAAATAGTTACGTATTAGCCTAAATGTGCCTACTCTGTGACATAATGAGAGCATTTTGGAGCATTTTGGAGTATTTTCTGCTCTGAAACTAAAAAATGCTTTGTTTTGAGATATTCTAACATATGCCTTGATAGCATATTTATAGATGGTTTTAGAATATTCTATTTTTTTTTTTTTAACAAGGAAAGCAATAGTGCTACCCTGTACATACAATCAAAACTGTTGAAACTATTTTCAGAATTTGCTTGGGTGTCTGGAAAGCTGTCTTATTGAAAGGCAAAGATGATGAATAACCACTGTCCTGTATATCTACTTTTGTGCCACAGCACTTTCCATTTGCAGATCTCAAAATGCTTTCTTTTCTGTCACTTGACCACTTCCATGATCTGTTTCTTTTCTGGACAGTTCTGTCAGACGAGTGACTTCTTGTTAATGACAGGCAGAGCTGGTAGGAAATCCCCCTCATGACAGTCTAGAATTTAGGAAGATAAATGTATCTCCTTTGAAACGCAAGTTCATCTTACCATTGTCCTTAATGGAACATTTCTTCTTTGAATGTGCTCACATATAATAAATTAATTTCTTTTAAGTGTTTCCTTTTCCCTAAGTAGAGCAATGGGGAAGCTCTGGGACATTACATTGGATTGTCCTTTTCCTGCTTGCCCAGGTATCTCCAGCCGTGGGTCCTGCACTGGGGTGTGGTACCCAGCTGGGTGTGTCTGCACGGGAAGTGGTTCAGAGAGCTCTTGTGGCATTACCCAAGGTGAAAGCAGGCCCCTGGGGAAAATGTAGAGCAGCTGATGGGCTGCCCTGGCCCAGGTGCTCCTGCTCTCACTGTGGAGGTTACTTTCCATGGGGAACATGTAATAAGTCACTTTGATATTGAAATTTTGTCTTAAATTAAGGCAAAATTTGATTATGATCATCTTTATGTGAGCAACAGGAACAGGACTATAGTCTGCCATCCCCCTTCCATATCACTTCTACTTCAGTAGCATGCTCAAGCACAATTTCATTTGCCTTTTGTATGTATTTTTCCATATTTTTCTGCTAAAGAGATTTGCTCATCAATATTTGAACTCAGTATTTCAGCTGATCATTCTATCGATCCTCTCCAAAAGATATTTTACCAGTGAAAATGGATTGAATGTAACTAAAGTGGCAGAAGATTTAGAAACAAGATGTAATGAGGTCTCAGCATTTTTTCTTTTACCTTCTATTTTCTAAAATCCTAATACATTGTGCATAAGTGAGAGAAAGCAAGATGGATAGGAAAAAGCAATATAATAGGGTAGAATTAGTTTCAATTTCCTTTGCAGGGCATGTGTGGGTCATTTTGACGTCTTGCTATGTACATTTAGAGGATGGAGTACTCAAATAAGCTGAGCTTTTCCCTCTTCACATTGATCCGGTCAGGTTCCACATAACCTGTCACCTGGCCAAAAGCTCATTATTGTGTTAAGAGAGCCAGCTGCATAAGCAGTTCTCCTGCTGAATGTGCTGATCCCATGAAGTTATAAATTATTTAAGATCTTTTTTTTGTTTTGTTTCAGCCAGAGAAATAAGGACACCTCATCACTTCTGCAGGATCATGTGTTTCTTGGGGTTCACACAAATCAGTTTACAAATGGCAGTGTAAAGGCGAGGATGGCCTTGCTGAATCAGCAGCACTGCCTGTTTGTGTCCAGAGAGGAACAACAAACTAAGAGCACAGAAAGAAGGGGAAATCTTAGTAGTGGTACCGTGAGGTGGGAACAAGGGAACAAATAAACTACCCCCAAAACAAACCTGTCCCAGCTTGTGCCTGGCTCTGGCCACATCTGTCATTTGTTGTGGCCTTGGGCAGCCCTCAGGAGGGGGTGGCCAGAACATGCAGGGACCTGGGCACAGCTGGCATTGGGGTAGGGATCCGGCAGGAGCAGAGGGGCTCCGGCACAGCCGGGCTCTCCTGGCAGCTCTCTATGGAGGAGGCCAGCCACAGCTCTGCTGCCCTTTGCCTTGTGCTCACAGTCAGCCCGAGACCCGTGCCCCTTGTGCTTCCAGAGCTGCGTGCATCCCCTCCTCGGGACAGCCTGTGAGCTGAGTATCCTGAAAGAAGTGGGGAGTGAGCACTTGGTCTAAGAATAAAAGATCTGATAACTGACTTTTAAAGGGCTTCCCGGTGTGTCTCTCCAAAGAATCAAATAATGCCTCATGATACATCAGTTTTCAAAGGGCTTTGAGGTAGATAATCATACTGCTCAGAGACAGGCTGTTCTGATTACTTCTGCAGGGAATAATGTACATTTGAGTTATCTTTCCACCAAGAAGTTTCAGTGGAGAACTGCACGGATGATTGACAAACTTGTGCCAGTGGAAATTTGTAAGACCTTGCCAGGTATTCTGTGCAGGACAATAGCATTATACAGTCCTGCAGCTTCATGTGGTGCCTGCTAAAAATGAAACCTGACTATTCAATTAAAATGATATTAAATAGTATTCTCAGAGAAATGCTTGTCCTAAGTAAAACTGCAGCTAGGGGTCTCTGTGTACTCGGAGAAGGCAGCAGAATGCCAGGCGAAAAGTGCCTCAGAACTTGTTTGTCACTCTCAGAAGTTTGTCTTGCAGTGTACTCCAGAATTTTCTAATTCCAGGTAGGTAAAATACAGACTTTCTGTTTCTATGGCCCAGACACTTAGACTCACTCCTGCTAACACCATTCCTTTTTGTGGCATTGTGTTCTGTGCCTTGCCAGCACACTGATGATTGTTACAGGCATGTGTTTCTTTGGCTTCTCTGGGATTTAAGGTGCTCCCTCTTGGGTTATCTGGAAAGAAAGGTCAGGGCTGGGTAGTGGAGTTTGTGAGATGCCAACAACAACTACTGCCCTCTTTAACTTTGCTTGGGAGTGTTTTAGCAGAAAGAGTCATTTAATGTGAGACAAAGAGCTCAGGTTTAGCCCTCTCTTAGTGGTGTAAGCTTTTCCTTTCTGCAGGTCTCTATATCCTTTCCTCTGCAGGCATTACTATGGCCAGAGGTAGTGACACTTCTGCTCAGAAAAAGAAATTGTCTTCAGAAAAAAAGTTTGGATGATCAGAAGTGCAGTATTACTAATTTGAACCCTTTTTAGCAATGATACACAGCATTAAAAAAATGGGACGAACTTGTGTGGGAGTGAGGAGCCCAGCACTGAAGCCATTTACATGGATCTGTGGCACAGCCAGGAACAAAATTTCGGTTTCTTAATCCAGATGTCAGTGGGGGTTTAGATGCAGTCGCTCCTGCTAATGTCTGTTCCATGATAACATCCATGTTTTTCAGAATAAAATTAAAACAAATTGTTAAAACGTGCCTGCAGTAGAGAATGTGATAAGTACCCACAAGTGAACAGAGAAGCCATGGAAATCTCCTGGATTGGTTTGGTCTCAGTTTAGTGGCTGAGATGTTTTTGACCAAAGAAAGGGAAAAGAATACAGAAGTAGGAACATGAGAGCACCCCAAATGTTACTGCTCCAGATTTCTCATTTTGCAGGGGAACAGACTCATAATGGAGGGAAGATACTTCTCAGGAGGGAAGATGTTTCTGCCTTCATTCTTGCTGTATTTTTGGATCTGAAGATTGTTATTCTCTCTTTGAAGAGTTTACTTTATAGATTCATGATGAGCTGCAGGTGGCTTGTAGAATCAGGGTGACAATATATCATTCATTATGACACCTTTTGCTGACTAAGAGTGTCTTTTAAAAATGAATTGGTTGATTAATGCGCATTTTCATTAATATTATTAATTCTCAGCCTACTTTGTACATGGAACTGACCTAGAAGAAACTTGCTCAAAAAAGCATCAAAAATTCCCAAGTAGCACAAAGTGAAGAAGCAGCTGTGTGCAATCGGTCAAAGGAGCAGTAAAACTTAGCAGAACTGGGAACTTTCAATTCTAAAACTAACTGCAGTGGTTTTTTGAACAAAGTATGTGGGAAAGAAATGGTATATGTGTAGTTTATGCCCTAGCTCATAATAACAGTGAAAGTTATCCCTTTTATTGATACAGAATGCATATGAGAAAGTGTTGAAAGGGTAAGAGGGGACCAGCCCATCACAACAGGCCATCTCTTGCAAAGTGCTTGTACTTCTCCTTTTCATAGAAGTCCATGGGATTTGAAGGTGTGCTGCACTTAGCACATCTAATCTAATCCATTTTTAATGTCACATTCACTTTGGAGGGTCATGCTGTATATGAAAACCCCACCCAGCAATGTGATGCAATTGCTAATGTTTCTAGATGCAGTGGGTCAGAAAGTACAAAGCCTTTGAGTGCACACCTCCTTTACTCTGCTGATAGCTACTGAAGTTAGCTAGATAGACAAAGTGGTTTCACAATTTTCAGTATGTTAACACTGTTTGAAAATCCCATTTCCAGTTTGCATCAGCAGGGTAGAGAGTAGACTTGACCCTTTTCACACTGGCATCAAACACACTTTTGTTCTTGACTTTTGTGAGGCCATTTTGAGCCTTGCCTCTGATTTTTCTAAAAGATGAAGTTAAGGGACATATATTTATAGGGGGAGATTGTGGTGGTACAGTTGGACCTCTTCTGTTCACACATCAAAGTACATTTACAGCTGATGGAACTGCATTTTATCCATAGTTAAAGTTTGCTCCCTGGGCACAGTTGGGATATGTCAAGTAAAAGTGTTCTGGATGTCCTCAGTGGTTTCCTCCTGTCTATGCAGGGCATGGGGAAGTGAGAATAACAAATGCAGCCAAAGAGGGACTTGGCACTGTGGTTCAGCCCTGCTGCTGACCAGTTAAGAGACGCAAAGGTTGCACATATATGGAGTCAAATGCTAAAGATCTGAATCTCTTTGGTATCTAGCTCACATGGCTTTGTCCTGAGGAGCTCCCTGTCCAAACACAGTTTGCTCTTCCAGTTCACTGCTTCATGATGCTTTGAAAAACTGGAAACAGAAGCTTAGATAATTATGGAAGGTCTCGTCCTTACTTGGTTGTTCACAACTCTCTGGGTTAGCTGCATCTTCCAGCCTTCTTTATTGGTTAGAAAAATATTTGGTCTTACCCTGCATCAACTACAGTGATGGTGATCATTCCTTGATTTGCAAGCTGGTTCCATAGAAACAAAAAGGGCTCATTTTCCTTTTCCACATCAAAGCACACTAAGCTTCTTGTCTGTGCCTCATCAAAGGAATGATTTCAACACATGTATTTCTCAGAAGATGACAGGAGGAACTGGGAAACAAAACTGAAATGAAACATTAATTTAAAAGAACACAAGCATCCTAATTGGAGCTTTACTTTAACAGATTTCCCCATGTCTGAAAAATGATGGCTGGGAGCATAATCAGGCTTCAGGCAGGCACCATCTCTGAGTTGTTCATAATAACTCCTAAATCCATTTGCTGAGATTTTAAAATGAATTTAGAAGCCATCATCTGTATGGGTAATCTCAAGGACCACATCTTGATCCTTTGCTCAAGAAAGATGTATTCATTAAAACTGCTAAAAACAACAGAGAACAGAAGGCATGTCAAGGTCACTGTGATATTCTGAAATTATTGCCATAGTCTATACAGCATAAATCATATCTGGGCCAGCTAAGTTCCCCTGATTCAGATAAGGTACGTGAGGGATGGAGTGGAATAGAGTATCACTGCTTCTGTGTGAACCCAAGTACAGTGACTCTCCAAACCACGCTCAGCTCGTGCAGTTAGAAAACCACTGCAAAAGTGAACATCCCAAATTCTTATCACCAAGGATCACAGTGGGTGTAAGGACTATATCTTGTGGCTGGGAAGTAGGGGCTGACATGGTGCGTCAGCAAAAAGAAGCTGCCTCTGTGTCCTTTATAAAGTAAATAATTGTCTCATTAATATTAACAAAAAATACCCAGTTGCATTCACAGGGTTAAATTCAATCAGGTATTGTGAATGACTGAATATATTGCAGCTTACATGTGCAAAGACATCCAGTACTAATTCTTTCAGAATACCCCAATGATGGATTTTTGAGGGTTTATAAGCAAGAGATTAGAAAAGCCACATGTTGAGAGTGAAAGGAAGACAGACACACAAACACAGCCTCTGGGATGGAGTCGCATTTATTAATAAAAAGAGACATCCATACAGTGCTGACTGCTAGCAAGTGATGCACACCCATGGAGTGGGTGGGAGTTTCCCATGGAATTAGATTGAGTTCCGTTTAATCCTGTTTATTATTTAATTAAAAGGCAGGGTGGTGGGAGACCTGCATCCCCTCGGTTGGAGCCCTTCATTTTTCAGTGCTCAACTTTGTGCCAGGTGGTGTGAGATGGAAAGCAGCTGCCCAAGCAGTGTCCTGGGTTTCAGCACTCTGTGTTCATTGAAAGGATGTATATTATTGCATTTGTTCCCTCATGACTAACTCTTGGGAGAAGAAAATAAGGAAGGCAGGCAAAGGACTTTTTGGTAAGACGGACAGACAGTGTAATCACAATGGTTTTTTACTGCTGCTTTCAAAAATCTCGTCACACTTTGGTTTTCTACCCTGGGGCTATGCCTTGGTCCAGATTTGCTGCTGGCTCTACATCTGAAATGATGACTGCAGCAAGGCCTGAATGAAGCTCTAAATGACAAAACCATTAAGAAAAGAAAGGAAGCAGGTTATCTATACTCTACAGGAGAAACAGAGGAACTGGACCTGGGCCTCTGAAGATAGACAATATGTGATGGATGGCATGTGAGATGAGAGCAATGCTTTACAGACCACTGAAAGTTAGGATAATAATTCTGAGACATCATCTGCTTCCTTTTGAAACTCTGCATTTCCTTAAGGAAAGTGCAATAAAATATCTGTGTTCTTTGGTCAGGTTTCTGATTAATTTCAGGATGTACTGCTCATAGGAAGTGGTTCAGGAATCTTCCTACAAACTTGCTACTACTGCTGCAAGTACTTTAGCAAGGCTTTGCATTAGTTTTTCAAGTGTTTGAGTTTAGAAAGTTAGCAAAAGGATTATCTTCAAGTTTAGTCCTTCAGGAGAGTCTGTTGTACAACTTCAGTGTGTGCACTATGTCTACGTGAGACAGCTGTAGATTCATGTAAGTACAAGTGTGGCAGACTGGAATTCTGGCTGCTGATGGTGTTTTTAGGTACGACTGGAATGTAAATACTAACAGCAGGCTGCTGCAATAGGCAATGAGATATCTACCTGAGCAGCTGGGTACCCTGATCCGTAGCCTTCTCCTCAACAATGCAGGCTTGCTGCTTTCTCAACACCTGATTTGGAGGCCTGCCTAAAAGCAATCTCTTCCAAAGATTAAGTCAGACTAGACTAAGATGATGCTAGACACCAGGAAAATGGGGTGAAAGGGATATTTTTTTCCAAAGAAATTCCTTTGGTTAGTGAGGTCAGCAGCTCGAGAGGTATTTTCTGCTTGGGAGTGATAACAGATTTCTAAGGCAGCAGAGGCAACTAGGATAATTGGCTTGAATTTTGTTTGTCCAGGAATTTGCTGGGTTTTTTGATGGGGACAATGTGATAGCTGCCTGTGCTTTGTTTGACCTCAGGACTGATGTTATTCTGGGTGACCACTTTTTCTGTGGTGCATCTCTTTTCTTCCTCTGCTGCTGTGTCTCTTTCCAAACACAATGGAAAATGATGACTAGTCACTGGAGCTAAAGCTACCTTTTGGGCTGTCTTTCCCTTTACTCACCCTCTTGAAAGAACATCTGGGACTCTTCTTCCAGCACTGCTTTGATTTTTAGCTCAGGAGAAATGGGAGCAGGATGTTCTCTGTGAATCAGTCCTAACCCCTGTTGGTCTGACAAAGCAAGACCCAAGTTTTTTGACCTTTTTGGCAAGTCTTTTCTGTTTATTCATGAATTTTACTGTGGTCTGGACATGGGAAAGATTTTGGCTTTACATGTTTGCACTGGAAAATGCTCTCCTTTTGTTCATTCAAATGGAGAAAAGGTTTTTGTTCTCCTCCTTGTACTGTAAGCCTAAGAGGAAACTGCCTGTATTGCCATTGCTGTTTCTACATTGCCATGGGAACAGATTTGAAGTGCTGCATCCATTAAGTCACTTAACTGAAAAGTGGCATAGTTTACCCGTTCAAACTGCATTTTTGCCACTGCTCTGTGTATATCGGCCTGTTGCAATGTGGTTTTTGTGCCACCTTGGTCCCAGAGGAAATATTGCTGCTTTGATGGCTCTTGGGTACCATGGTTTGGGGTGGGATAAATAGCACAGGCAGAGCATCGTGCTCGTGTAGTTGTGATGGCAGCTCAGGCTGGTGTGAGATGGTTCAGAGCTGGTGCAGGTGTCTACACTGACAGAACACAACCCCAACACAGCTCTGAATGTCATTGCACAGGACTTCCTCTTAAGACTTCTCCTAACAGTTTGCATTCAGTCACTGTTTAGTGGAGCAAAGATTTAACATCCTACACACTCGCTTGTGTTTTGACGTTTTTCTGGGTCTGGAATGCTAAATCAGACTTCATGTTACTAAAATGTTACTAAAGCTTTCAAATGTAATTCTTCTCTGGTATAGTAATTATTGCTTGTTAAGCATGGCAGAGTCAGGAGAGAGTGAGGCACAAATTGAAGAAAAATGAAGCCTCCTGAAGAAACTACAGTGCTCATGTTCTTGACTGCACAATGCTTAATTGCTAAAGAAATTCTAAGCATATATTATTATGGTAATACCTATCAAAACCGGTATGAATTTATGTATTCTTACATAGTGTTGATTTTTTTTCTTTTCCCTTTAAAACCTACCTCAAGAGTGAAGAATAGAGGAGTAATTGTTGAGTGCATTCATATTTTAAATGAGACCAAATTCACAGTCTTTTAACCTCATCTGCAGGACCTGCTGGTACGAGCATTTTTTATGAGGAATAGCATTACTGTTTCAGGTTCTACATTTGAACAGACACAGAATGTAGAATATCGATTATAGAAGTTTACAGAGGGAGTTGTAAGTACTTGATAAATGACGTTGGTGTTCTGCTAATTTGTGTTTGTCACGCCTGGTGCTGTAGGTGCTGCAGATAGGATTGTTGGCTGGGTTTGAAAGGGCAATGAATCTGCAGTGGACTGGAGAAGATGGGCTGCTAGCAAACCATTCTGAAGTTACCACGGGAGAAAGGGAAGGAAGAAAGCAAGAAAGGAAGGAGTGAGCAGATTCTGTTTCTTTTCTTTTTCCCCCCGGACACCTCCATCTTTAGTACTGCCAGCCTTTCCCCAGGAATAAAATGTTATTTCTCTTTTTCTCTTGGACAGACATACGTAGGCTAATTTCCAGATACCTTCCAATGATAAATAATTTAAATCTATGCTGAGAATTCATGATTTTTAAAATCTCTTTAGGCAGTTACTTGGCACAATTTATGAAGAGGGAGATGGGTGCAAGTGAGAAGCCAAGAGGTAGTAGTTGAGTATTAGAAAATGAAACAACTTCACAAGGATCCTAGAAGGGAAAAAATTTAAAAGTCTAACTCTGAAATGGAAGTTGAAATACTTTTACTCTCCCTACAGTTCTGTGGTAAAAATTACTCCTCACACTGATTCTACAGAAAATGGTACATTTTGAAGTGTGAAGAATGGGAGTGGTTAAGTCTGAGCTTTGACATTTTAACAACCAGGTTCAGGTTAGAGCGACACTTTATACAGTGCAAAAGTCTCCTTTGAGCTTTCTGCAGTGGGTTCTGTGTGAGTGGAATTCTATTTGGTAGCTGATGAACAGCTCTTCAAGAATCTACTCCAGTCTACTTGACCCACAGCTGACGCTTATTGGTAGCACAAGAGCAAGCATTTGGAATATGTTTGAAAAGTTTTAAGGCTTAAAATGAGAATTACCCACCTACCTGAGTCTCAGTCATGTTGATCTCATTTAGTCAGAAAAGTTCTGGATGTTTTGCTTGCAAAGTGTGTGAAAGATAACCAAGGAGTTCTATGAATATATTGGGAATTAGGAAAAAAGAAAAAAAATCAAAGGAAGAGAGGAAATGAAGAGTGAAGCACACAGGACTGGAGCAGTCAAGGCCTTCTTTGTTTTGGTCTTCACCAAACAGTTAATCATGATTAGATGCTTCAGGAAGTTAATTTTAATAACGGGATAGACGTGAAGGCCTGTACAAGAAAGAGTAGGTTTTGTGTTTTCTTGTTAAAGAGCTCAGTGAACCTTAGGCTTGGTCTAGAGTACCTCAGGAATTCACTGGAGTAATTTCTCAACTGCTAGTGTCTGTCTGTAAGATTTCATCAGTCAAATGCCAAGGAAGAAGAGAAAAATTAGCCCAGCCACTCCCTTTTCACTGAGAAAGTGTGGAAGGTCCAGCTGATGCCAGAGCAGCCAGTCAAATTTCAATTCCTTATGAATTCTGAGCTAAGAGAACCCAGATTTTATCTTGAAAAATAATGGACCTGTGGTAGAATAACTGAACTGCAAACAGGGTGGAAGCAATATCACTGATATATCTGAGAGGATTCAAGCCCTCTCCAAAAAATCCAAGGATTTTTTTTTGACAGTCCCAAATGCCATTTCTCATAGGCCAGTTAGGTAAGCTACTCTGTTGCCATAAAAAATGGTCACTGCCATGACAAAATGGCTTTTTTTAAAGCCAACTGTTCACCTGGTTGAGTTCTAAGCCATGGCTTAGTATGGAACTGGAAAGGCTTCTGAAACTGAGGCAGACCAGGTAGATCTGTTGTATACTGAGTTCTGGTCAACATTTTACTTTAATTTTACTTTAACTTCGATAATGAAACAGCCAACTCAGTCACAAAATTTGTTATGACTCTAAATGAGGAACAGGAAGAGAATGAAACATCTTGAGGGATGGCATCAGAACAGAGACTAAAGTGAAAATAAAGTGCCATTCTGTTTTTGGAAATCAAATACATACGTACCACAAGGCTTTGACTACTCAGCTGTGTGCCAGCTACGTGGTGCAGTTGTTAAAAGGCAAATAACATTCCAGAATGTTGTAGGAGGAGTGTCAAGTGTAATTACTCTGCTCACCTCAGTGCTGTTGAAGCCCCAGCTGGAATCCTGCCTTCAGCTCTGGGCACCACACTTCCAAAAAGAGTTAGAAACAGCTGAGAGAAGAGTAATGGGAACAGCAGGTGGTGTAGAATGCATGAGATTGGAGATAAGTGATAATTATTTCTTCTTCTCACAGAAAAAAAGGAATCGCTTAAGTTGTGGCAAATATTTGCACAGGATTTGGGGTTTCTAGTTGGATTTATACTGGCTGTCTGAGAAGGGACAGAGGCAGAGTTGAGGGGGTGAAGCCTTACTGCAACACCACTGAACTCCTCATGGGATAACTTTGAACTTGCTTCTGAGGAATTTGTGTTTGGTGTTTGTCTGAATACACTGGGCTAAGGTTTCTGCAGCCCAGGGTCTGCTTCCCAAGACATCCTGAAGCATGGCTGGGACTGGCCTCACCACTGCAGTTCCTGGCTTTAACTGTGAGACATTCAGCACATTCCCACTGGGAATGGGTTTTTCTTGGTGTTATTCACGATCTGTTCTGAGCTTTATTTCCCCAAGAGTACTCTATTTTTAAAATACCCTTCTAATACCATCTGACTCTCTTCACTAATACCTTTCTTTCCTCTCTATTTTCCAAGCTTTTTGCTTGCTCTGGTTTTGTGCTTCTGGCCTTTCTTTGCTGGTCAAATTCTTGCAGCCACAGGACTTTTTCATGGTGTTGGTGCAAAGTATGTTGGTGTTGGACGCCAGAAAGAATTTTCTCACTAATGGCAACAAAATAATTGTTTAGCCCCTCTAAGTCAACCACTTACATGCTGAAACAAAAGCAGTATAGTATGGAGGTCAACTTCTCTGAGGTTTTG
The DNA here is from genome assembly GCA_013397175.1 of Platysteira castanea. Classification (NCBI taxonomy): domain Eukaryota; kingdom Metazoa; phylum Chordata; class Aves; order Passeriformes; genus Platysteira; species Platysteira castanea. The sequence continues at coordinate 566,641 of VYXC01009087.1, read as the reverse complement.
GTGGGACTTTAAGTGACACAAAACCTGTACAACTTACCTAGGGAAGATATAGTCTTGATTTTTTTCCATGGAAAGATGCCAGGCTTCTCTCAGAAAACATTTTCTCACCTAAATTGTTCAATATAGTGTAAAACAGATGTTCTTTTACTGTTTATATTAAAAATACAGGATTCATAATATCTAGAATTTTCAGGCAGTACCTAAATTCAAATTTATGTATTTAAACTGGAAAAGGACCTTGAAAGTGCTTCTCTTACACACATATTTTAGTCTCACTTACCTATCCCTTTAGGCTAGGTAGGCTGCTACTGTTATCTCAAGAGTTGCCATGGAAACAGTTCTACACTCTCTTTCCCTTTCAGTCTGTCTATCCCAGACAAAATCCATCTTTTTTTAAAAATGTGGCCATGCTAAAATGGAAGTAATACCTTAATTATTGAATACTGAGAGTTACATCACCAGCTGATATTGAGGGAATAAATTTGTTTAAATTAGTGAAGCAGTGCCAAATGACAAGGTGAGAATCTGTCCCTGGATTTTTTAACCCTTTCACTCCTCATTTCCTCTAAAATTAAATATAAAACTGCTTTGAGGTCCAAACCTGATGTTTGTGAGGTAGAAGTTTTTCAAATCAAGAATCTTTTCAACTGCGTACATGTTTTTCATCCTGTTGCAGCTCCTGGGTAATGGCAATGGTTTATGCAAATATAATTGGCAGAAAGTGCTAATGATTTTAAATTTTGAGGAATTTTCAATGCAGTCTTCAAAAGAGAGATGTTCCACTTCCAAGTACTGGCATATGTGTATGAACTCCACATGGCAATCAGGTAGGAAGGTCACTCACTAAATGAAAAAATATGTCAGAAATGTGGGTTTATAGCATGGAGACATCAAAACAATTGTACTAAACTAAACATATTGAAGTGGATGTGACTTGTCTCATCCTCAAAGCTCAGATTTCAATAGGGAAATTGATTGTAAAATGAAAGAATCCAGAAAGCCTGTATTCCTGTGATCCCTTATCTTGGGGGGGAATTTATCAGTGTCTGATGAAAGAAGCTAAGCAATACCCCTACAAAATGTTAGGATTATATGCTTGCAAAGTGAATTCCTAACTTTAAGGACTAATTAACAGAAAGGAACTGTGGTAAATATTATCAACCAGAAAATGGCAGGCATTAGTTCAGTCTGTACCTGGTCTCAGGAGGATCGACATCTGTGCCTCATGTTTTCTGACCAGACAGTGGTGACATAATAGTCGGTTTTAATTTCAAGTTAATAGCAGCCAGGTACTGTATCAGCTGTGTTTCTGAAGTAGTACCCCATGCAGCCACTACGTGGTCTAAAAAAAGTGGAGACACCACAAACAATTTAGACTGAATTTCCTTTTCACAGAATAGAATCACAGAATCACAGGATAAGCTGAGTTGGAAGGGACCTCCAAGGATTATCAAGTCCAACTCCTGGCCCTGCACAGGACCATCCCCAAGGATCACACCATGTGCCCAAGAGCACTGTCCATATGCTCCTTGAGCTCTGTCAGGCTTGGTGCTCTGACCACTTCCCTGGGGACTCTGTTCCGGTGTCCAACCACCCTCTGGGTGAAGAACCTTTTCCTGATATCCAACCTAAACCTCCCCTGACACAACTTCAGGCCATTCCCTGGGGTCCTGTCACAGCCACCACAGAGAAGAGATCAGTGTCTGTCCCTCCTCTTCCCCTCATGAGGATATTGAAGACTGAGATGAAGTTTCCCCTCAGTCTCCTCTTCTCCAGGCTGAACACACCAAATGCCCTCAGCTGCTCCTCATACGGCTTCCCCTCAAGGCCCTTCACCATCCTCATGGCCCTCCTTTGGATGCTCTCTAATAATGTTTTTACTGTATTGTGGCACCCAAAACTGCCTCCAGCACTTGAGGTGAGGCTGTACCAGTGCAGAGCAGAGCAGGACAATCCCTCCCTTGCCTGGCTGGTGATGCTGGGCCTGATGCCCCCAGGACTGGTTGGCACTTCTGGCTGTCAGGGCACTGCTGACTCATATTCAAATTTCTGCCAACCAGGACCCCATTATTCATTTCAGAAATAATTTTCTATCACCTTTGAAGATGAATGGTTGATACAAACCTGGGCTGAGTGTGCAAATCATGGTGTAGAGTACATGTAGAACAAATCTGAATTAAGAGTAGGGGACAGATCTGGAGATCAAATGGGCTGATAAATTAGGGATGGATACAGGGCAGATGTAAATTACCATTTACCACTGGGACACCATTGAGGACTGAATATCAACAGGCAAAACTTGAGCTGGGTTTGGGACTGGAGCTTGAGTTGTTACTGACTTGAGAAAGGGTGCTGGCTCAGGGAGGTGTCTTTAGGTCTTGCAGCCTTTTATGTGAGCATTATTTCATGCAGACCACAGACTGTGGCAATTTTTGAGAGAGACTGAAGTTCAACAGATCATTCATGTCCTCACAGATGCCTTGTCAGGACGTTGCAAAAAAGGATATAAAATAAATCTCTGCCATCAGGTATTTATTTTTATTTCCTTTATGAATCCTTTAATCGCAGTCTGACCATTTCAGGTGGTTTGTCTGCACAAGTATCTGAGCTGTGCTGAAGTCTATTCATTTCAGCTTGAATATCTCCAGTTCTATAGCTGCAGCGGACTTAATTTCTATAAAAATCCATACCAAACCCCGTAGTGAGGATGCATTGAAATAGAACTATGGAAAAGCTATTCCCACACTCCCTACGTGGTAATGAACTAAACATCTGTTGGATTTCAGCAGATTTAGAATGGTGTTTGTGGTAGCACAATTTTTAAGGCAAGATGATACAAGTTTTGAGGCCATGTTATGTATTCCTATAAAAAGGGGAATTAAAAATGATTAGTGCAATTAAAGCTTGTCAAAATAATTACAATAATGACAGCAAATATGAGAATTTATCTGCTTATGCATAATATAAATGACAAGAATAGGTAAGAAAATCAGCAAATGCAAAAATTATAAAAGTTAATACTGTAAAAAACCAGAGGATCTATCATTAAAGAAAGTTTCTTTCATCTTCTTATGACTATGTCTATTCATTTAAACCTGTATTGTATTACACAAACTCCTTTGTATGGTTCAGTGTGTCTCAATTAGGATTTTACTGCCCTGTCATAAAGCTCATCACAGGCTAAAAGTTTTCTTTTATTTCCCTGTTTGCGAAGCCTGCCAAGTTCTGTATAAGCTGTCACTCACTGTATTACACTCAATGGATGAATAGAAGTTTGTCCACAATGAAGTTGTCCCATATTTCTCAGGGTTTTTTAGATCATTTACAGTCTATCCTATCTTCCTAAATCCCCTGCACAGAGCCCTGCCAGTCAGAAATGCACCAAAACATCATACAATGGACCTGAAAAACCAGCAAGAGCATCTATCATTTAAAAGCCATTTCTGGCAGTCTTTTATAGATGCAATTTATAATAAAAAAGTATGGTATGTTAATGAATAAACGGATTCACCCCGTTAAACTGTGAATGTGAACTGTTAGGATTGTTGCTAAGGTGCGATGTCTGCAGCCCAAGACAAAAGGAGTCAGTAATAGCTCCTTCTGCCTGTCATCCTGACATCACTGCTGTGGTTACTCAGAATGTGCACATGAAACCTGTCACAGAGGCATCACCCTCCCCCTGCAGAAGCCTAAAGAGGCTGTGCAGTGTCAGTGGTACAGATAAAGGACCCTGGAAATGTCTGCCTGCTTACACGCACATAGATAAGTTCCTTGCAGAAAAGCTCACACCAGGTAATATGTCTTTCCAGTGTCTTTATTTCCAAGGTAAATAGCATTTACAATGAATTCCAGGCTCTGAATGCACAATGGAAGTATATTTGGTGCTGAATTGCATGAAGACATTAAGCATGAGTAGCAATTTAGAGTATTCCTAGAGAATTTGCATTGATATAAAAATACAAAAGATCAGAGGGAGTTTTTGATAAAAGACTCAAAAAAGGTGCTCACAGTTCTCTCCAGGTACAATGGGATGTGAGTGGCCCAGCACCACTGCCTTATATAAAGATGCAAAAAAATAAATTAAAAACAAAATAGCTTTTCAGAACATTCAGTGTTCAAAAAGGGAGAGAATTTGTGAAGTGTCATCTGCATCTGCTCTGTGGCCTCTATTAAGGTGGATGAGAATGGAAGGAATTACATTTTGGTGACTGAAAAGGATGAGCAGTCTTTCTCCTAATGCTGCATTACCCTACAGTACCCTGTGTCCTGAAATAAGTCTTTGACCACTTTAAGTTTTTATTTGAGTTTTATTTGGGTTTGCTTTGTTGGGTGCACATATACCACGGAATGAAATGAATACCCATCTTGTCCAAGTTAAACCATTGACAGTGTTTCTTTTATTAATTCTCCTTTCCCAGCATTATGCAAAACTGTGGAAAAGAGCTGTTATTGGACTGTGTTTCAAGCTGGCTATGTGTGAATAAATTGAAATATGATTTACAATTGCAAAGTAACAGGAACGAAAAAGAGCTCTGCAAAGATAATTGCTAAACTTTTCTGAGGCTTTCCTGCCATCTCTGTCTTGTCTGGGTGAGATATTTTGGTATGATTCACTCTGCTTTCATCTGGAGGGCATTGATTGTATTAGATTTCAATGCTGTAAATCAACTACTTTCAGTTATTCATGATTCTTTTAGGGTTGACCTGGGTGTTACATCAGGATCTCAGTGAGATTTGAGCTAAAATTCTGACCCTTCTGAAGTTAAATGACAGGTTTGGCATTGATGTAAGAATATCCAAGATTTTCACGTGGTGAAAACACTGTTCTTCTCACATTGTGCTTAAATGTCATGAGGTAAAGCCAGATCTCAGAGCAGAGACCTCATTTCTACTGGAGTTTAGCAGAAAGATTTTCAAATTAGGAAGGACCAAGGTTCCTGCTGTGAGGGTTACCTGTTCTTCTCCTCTACAAGAAAGACATGAGTATGTGGTGCTGTGCATGTGCTGCTGTACAAATACACAGAGAAAGCTTTTCCAGCTTTTGTGTAATTTGTTAACCAGGTCTCCAGGAGCTGGGATAGCTCTTGGACCTCAGCAGACTGCTGAGGTTCACATAGTGATTAAGGGAGATGCTAAATAAACAAATGTTTATTTCTGCAATTGCAGTGCAAGATTGTAACCCCAGCTTTCAGGGGAATGCCACATTGAGCTACAGAAAGCCACAGCACTCTTTAAAGAATGAGTTTCACTTGTCACAGTTACTTCCAGCAAATATTCTCAGTAGAAGTAACCAAGTTAAAAAGAACAGTCAAACAGTAACATTTCACATGCACTCTTCCAAAACAAAACCATTCTGCTGTTAAATGGCGTGTCCTGCCTTCAGTTTTAAATTCTTCAATGTCTTCTCTCTCTGGATTCCTTCTGGAGGAATTATTGGACAATTTATCATTATTTCTGTATTATTTCCCTTGTGAAAATCAAATGCCTGGTCAGGGCCGTAAAACACAAGTGTCTTATTTTTAAAGTCACCAGACATTTACTTAGGAGTGAGAGCTAGAAATCAGCTGGAGAGAGATCCCTATTCAGTCCTGAACCCCGTAAGCCTTCAGTGAGCCACACAAAGATGTATGTAGGGATCCACACAGAGGCTTGGAGGATATGTGGGATGAAGTGGCCACCTGGGCTTTTAAAGTGTCTAGGTTAGATGGAACCCATGCCATTAAATTCCCCTGCGAGAGGGAGAGGTCAGTTTGTGTAGGTGAAGGAATATGAACTCCGAGCTCAGGGACTGGGGATGGCTCTTCCACGTAGGCAGTCTGGGCTTCGTGCTCTCAGGGCTCTCAGGAGCTGGATTTATTATCTGTGGGGGGCTTTGGGGCTCTGTGGGGGCAGCTTTGTCCTGGGCTCTGTGTTGCCCTGGTTTTTGCTAAGCCTTCTGTTTTAACCTGGGAGTCAGAAATTCTTCACACAGTTTCATGTAAACAATAGCTGATGTTTATTTAACCGTCTATTCTGTTTTTCATTCCTTTTCTGATAAGAACCTTTGATGATCAACTTTCTTCTCCAGTTAGATTGAGAAGGAAGGGACATGTTCTCCAATCCCTTGTGGAGTTGAGAATTGTATAAGATGTGACATATGTAAATAAAGTTGCTCTTTTCCCTCCTTTCTGCTGAACCTAGAAGATGTGAGAGCGTCTTTATTGTGTTTTCTCAGACACAGGCTCTGTCTACAGAGAAAGTGCCGCAGTCCTTGGGTTCGGGTCCAGGCAGACAGCTAAGGAGGGATAGCTCTCTCTGGTTATTCAATCTAGGATAGGAAAAGGTTTGTGAGCTCAAAATGATCCAGACAAAATCCCCCAAGATCTCTATAATTATATGTAGTAGCAGCCTACTAAATTGAAAAAGTGTTATGCAGGGAGAAAGGCTATCATCCATTCCCTGGCCCTGGGAAAGGGCTCTTAATAATTTGGGTAGAAATTTTGTCAGGGAATCTGTGTCTTTCATCCAGCAGCTAGAGATCTATACAAATGCAATTATTTTTATTTTAATTAATGATTATGATAAACGAGAGGTCTCTCTTGCTCATTTTCCTTGGGCTTTTATGATTCTTGAATTACATTTTTAATGGCACTGAAGTATCTAGAGGATGGGTGCAGTGTGTTTCCACCCCTGTATCTGTCGACAGGTCTGAATAAAATATGTGAAGCTGTGTTTCTTTAGTGGGGTATATATATTCTTTTTACAAGTAAGATGATTTTGCTGAAAACTGTCGATCTTGTATATCTATGACTTCATTCTAGTTTCTGAGCTTGAAAAATGTGCCTTTTTTTGTATTTCTACAAATATCGTAAGAATAGAACTTAAAATGTTGTAAGTTTTTTTAAACTGGGTTTTACTTGTAATTTTATTTGGGTTTAGAACACTTTTAAAGAAGCTTTAAAAGAAAAAAAAAAAGGAAACCACAGGAAAAAGCTTATCAAGCATTAGAAAATTTAACTACCTCTTTTGGAAACATACAAAATAATGTTTCCACATATCAAAAGTCTTAGTAAAGGTAAATTTACCTATCATATGCAACTTTTCAGTGAGAAATTTTAGAGAGCAGCAGCACTGACATTTTTTCATATTTACCTCTATGGTAGGTACAGCTTGCTTTGTCTTTACAAACTTTATGTACGACTGTAATTCTAAAAGTAATCATATTCACATAAAGACAACAATAGCAATAGAAAAAACCCCCGTGAATTACATAAGGGGTGATGAAAGTACTTATCATTAGGTGTTACCTTTCATTTGTGCTTCAAGAACACTGAATTCTATTAGTAATAATTCTTTGCTAAAAATTAGAAGAAAAGTGGTTTCTGTGGTTTTTGGCAGCAGAAACTGATTTGGGGTTTAAAGTGCAGCTTTTGAGGAGTACTGTGAACAGGTTTTCAATATAATGTATATTTTTAGAACTCTGAGATGAGGAAGATGATGCATCTTAAACTGATCAGAGAACATCTTTTACAGTTAGAGATGCTGCATGACCACTGTGAGTTGTGCATAAATCTTCCTTCTTTTTGGCAATGATTTTTATACATGGTGTGATTTATGTTATGAGGTGGATGCCAAGAGACGAGCAACATAAATCACAAAAATGAAGGAGCCTAATATGCAATAGCTAGTTACAAAATTCTTACTTGGTATTAGATGAAATAAACTGTAAATACTCAGGAGATGATAGAGTGCCTTTATCTACAGAGTTAATCCAGCTCTGCATGCAGAAACTTGACAAGATGACTGTGCTTGTTCCTTTGGGCAAGGGAACCTTTGGGCAAAGTTTTGTTTCCTTTTGATGTTAATGGCCACTTGGCTTTCCTGATGCCAAGATTTCACCTTGGATCATGATCCTTCCCAAGCACATTTTAACGGGAGGAGCAGAAGGATGTTCCAGTCTCTCTAACCAGTGGAAAAGAGGGAACAGAGCATTAGAAAAGAGAATTTCCACAAAGCCTGTCTGTGGAGCAGATTTTTTATGTTGTATGGTGCTCTCAGCCTGTAGCAGTTGGTTGTCTGTGGAATCCTTCTCCAGGGTTTATTACAGGAGGTTCTTTTTGCTGTCAGCCTTGGCACCTCTTCTCTGCCTGTGGTCACAGGTTATGTTTATTTAGGATCTGTCTGAGGGAGAGGGCTTTGGAAGCACAACAGACGGTGTTCATCAGAAGTCCAGCAAGTAGTACAAGCCAGCAAATTTCTGTGTGTGAGAATTTATATGAGCTTTTTAGTGCTTATATAAATAAAGAGGGGACATCATCTATTTTTCTGGTAAGGATAAGGAAGATTGAAATGGCAGCATCAGAGGAAATCAAATTTGAAAGCACGACATACATGACATACAGGCAAACAAGCACACAGGGTATGGGATTTATGGACTCGCGCAGCTGCTATGAAAGAGCACTTAATAAGCCTTGTGGACAGAAATATCTATGGAGAGGAGAGGCAATCAAAGAAAGTCCTGGGATTTCTAATTTAATTTCGAGACTGTTGAGGGGGATGAGCCTGGTGATAAGGCTGAAAGTTGCAGATAGCTAATTCCCAAGAGGATCTAAACAGCAAGCCCTTATGTGAGGAGGTTAATGAGGGGAAGAATGTGAATGCGGAAGGATGGTGGAGGGATCAGCCAGTGCAGTAACCAGCTAAAGAGGATGTGAGGGGTAAAGGCTATCAATAGTAGGTGATGGAGCATCATCAAGGAATAGTCAGCCCTTCTGAGAAAATGAGAGGAAGAAATGAAGGAATTTCCGAGGGCTGTTATATACAGAAGATCAAGGACATTTAACATAGTTTTCAAAAACATTGATGACATCCTTTAGGATAAACTAAATAACCTCCCTCGTGGCATACTGAATGAACAGACAAAATGTTGTGGCCATAGCAAGGATGTTTAGTCAGTCTGTAGGGAGATACCTGTGGTTGGAGTTCTCAAACATTCAGAAGAGCACAGGAAGGAAGAACCTGCACAAGCACAGACACTCTGTTTTGTGCTCTAAAACTACATAAAGTCTTGGATTTTGAAAGAAAACTATTTAATGACATTGAGGCAAGCTTGAATTTTGAATAGCAGCAGCAGAAGATGAAGATATTATGTAGCTGTCTAGTGCTGGTAATGTTTTTTATAAGCAGAAAATTCATACTGAACTTTCTGCTATGTTCATGCTGTCTCTAAATGTACTTGAGGTTTTTCAATTCACAGGACACAAAGACTGGCATTTATTGTGTAGTTAACATTTGTTGTTCTCCTGTTACCTGGTCTAAGGCAACTGTAAAGATGGCAGTGACACCACCCTTGCAAAAATGTGCACTAAAGCTTAGCATAAATACATTTTGAATGCCCAAGACTTCAACCCCGAGCAGGTTATCCCCAACATTAAAACTGTCTCAAATCTACACAGTGCAAATGATATCTTCTGGATTCCTGCCAGCTCTCTTGTCACATCTTGCTCTTTCTACTGTTCCAGCTCCTTTCAGGGCATAACCTGAAGACTTGTAGCAACTTGAAATCCACCAGACACAAAAGAGTATTTGCAAAACAAAGAGAGATTTTCTTTCAATTATGAGATTTCAAATGATAGGTGTGGGAAAAATCTTCCCTTCTTCCTTTGTCCTTTCTTTATTTATAACTGTTTCATTCCCATTTCACCACTGGATTTGCAGGCTTTGTGCCAGTAGATATATGTTTTCAATATATAAAATTGAAACTACTGTGGTCACTGAATGAGTGTAAAAATACCTTGCATGTGACATGTGAACAGCTCTCCATGTGCCCTCTCTGGCTGACCTTGCTAGTGAGACCTGCAAACGTGGGAGCCATTGGGAGGGGCAAGAGACAAACACTTGCAGGTTTGTGTCCCTAATCTTACTGGCAGGCAACATCCTGGAGACGTTAATAAAGACGCGAGATCACAAAACATCTGGAGAAATATCAGCTGACAAAATCTACTATTTCTGATTCATAAGGAATAAATTGTGTCTGACAAAGCTGGAGATGGAGAAAAGCAGTAAAAATGAGGCAATGGATTGGCACTTTGAAAAGATTTGGAGAGGAATTGCAACAATTATGTTATGTATAAAGCTTTGAAAGTAAAGCTGTAGAAATGACTTTAGAAGCCATGCTCAGATAGGATGACAGGCACTTGGTCTGGAGATTTCTTTATGCACAGTCTGGAATTAACCTTTAATTAAATTAAAACTTTAATTCATCTTTAATCCACAGCTGATCTGTACTCAGTGAGCTCTGATCACTTGACTTGAACTATAATATTTCTAAGAAGGCAATATAAGACAATTAGCAAGTTAGGATAGAATGAAGACAATATGATCTTAATTCTTTAGCTGAATACAGATCTTCATGGATAGGGTTTTTTTTGTAATGACTTGATCTTCAGAACTTTCCCCACCTGTGTCAGGATCTTTAAAAGTGATCATTCTTTGTGTTCCCAGCAATAACAAAATCTTCTCTGTGTGTCTGGATCTCAGAAGAGATATAACCTCATGTAACCCTCAAACTTCCAGCCAGTGGGGAAGTTATGTATCTAAGGAGTGGAGATTATTCTGCTTGTATACAGAATCAGATAAAAAATTGCTGTTCTGCAACTGGAAAAAATTTAATATTGATGATCCATGTGTGTATGTTTGCAACAGGACTGAAATTAACATTAAGTTATTCATAATTTGGATAAGTAGCTGATACTGTACTAAAGGGAATTAACTCTAACCACCTACCTGCTATTTTATCTTCCTGGAAGAGGCTGGGGGAGATTTTCTGCGGTGTCCAGGAGCCAACAACACAGTTCACCATCTATTCTGTATGTTTATCACAGGCTGTAACTTATTAAATGCTTTGATACCCACTGAGATTTCAGCTGCTGTGCATGTAAATGGGTTATTTTGATCTGGTTCATCTCGTAGCTGTTTGTGGGGAATTGTTATGCTGTGTGCAAAGTGCTGAACTGCCTTTATAGAGTTCTAACACAGGAACTGCAGAAATGATCTGTTTAGCACTATAAGGAAGCAGTGTCTTCCTGTAGGTTTTCACAGATGTGTTCTTATGTTGAGTCCCTAATTTTATACTAGTGACTTCTTTCTCCAGCTAGCACGTGATTTTGAGCAAGATTTGCTGTAAGCCTGAAGTCAGTGCAGGTTGTTTAGAATAGAACATGCAGGTAATGTGCAAATGTGTATCTGCTTTCTAATTTCCTCATTGACAGACGTTTGGGAGCCTGAGCTGACTCTCACAAGAAACTCTTCCCTCCCACCTGCGGTCCTAGATCAATAAAGTACTTGAGCACATATTTAGCCTTACGTAGGTGCCTCAGCCCTGCAGGTTTTCACAAATTCTAAGATTTGTTTTAAACATTTGTCTTCTAATTGCAGTTGCTTTCTGCAAGCAACTTTATAAATCCTTATGTCTGAGCTTCAATTCCTCTTCCACTCCTGGAGGAGACTGGAGTTCATCTTCCGGCTGCCAGTGTTATCTAGTGTTTGAGGGATGCCTCCCAGTGGAGGCATCTGAAAGCAAAGCATGATGCTAATTTTTTTTCTAGCTATGAAAGATGAAGGCTTTTCTATAATGATGAAGTTTCTTCCATAAATAATAGTAAACCAGTAAATCTTTTTTTTTTACTTTTTTTGTCTCCCAGAGTAAAAACATCTGCCTATTGCAAATGGTTAGCATAGTTTTTGACACAGGAGAAAGCTTATGATGATGCTATGTGGAGATAAAAAGGCTGTGTGGTGTGAAAGTTCATCTATATTTCTCCTTAAGAAAGTCTGCATGCATCAGTGTTGGACAAAGCAATTTCCCTTACGTGCCTCAGATGGGTGGTGTTTGAGGATGAATGGATTTCCCCAAATGATTAAGAGCCAGTGTTTGCAAAATACTTCCTTGCCTTTGGATGGTCAAGGATGCAAATTCAAAAGTACTGGCATGAAATCCTTACAGTATTGTAGACAGACAGCATAAACCAGCGAGTGGGACTATCACTCAGGGAAGAGTGTAATTTGGGAAGATTTTTTCAGGTGTTATCATCCTTTAGCTCTTGGCAAAACTATTCACAGCAGAACAAACAGACCTTGCATATTAAGGCTGTTTATTCGGTGTCTGATCTGACCCCGTGCAGGCCAATCCCACAGAAGGTTCTTCCCAGTAACCCCGGCTGGCCAATGATTCAGTGCAGTGTCACATGGGCACCCAAACACAAGCGTTAATTGTGCTGACTCTGCAATCTATGGCACAGTACCATTTCAAAAGCTGTCATTCCTCCATTTTTGTTGGATTTATTCCTGGTTAAACTTCTGCTTCTCCTTTTATCTCCTCATTATTTTTTAGCTTTTTTTTTAGTGAGGACAATGGATGTCATTTTGTATTACCATTACGGTTTCTTTCAAAAAGACAGAAATGTCTTTTCTTCTTTATACTGCGGGAAACCAACATAGCTATACAGACCCAGAGCCAAAGTAATCATATGCTGATAAATAGAGAACAAAACTCCTATCTGGATTTCTTCCCCAAGTGGGAAAAGTTCCAGCAAACAAGGGTGAGCAAAGAACGTGTAAAGAATTATAAACGGGAAGTTCTAGCAAACTGTTCAGTAATGTGCTATAATGTTAAATACATAAGATATTAACATAAATTTTCCTTGAGATTTATATGCCAGTGCCAATGATTTTTAATCTGGATGTAGTAAGGTATGAATTTATTAGAAACTTAAAACTTTAAAAAATATTTTTTAAACTAATATGTAGTCAAATATGCTTTCTGTCTGGTTTTGTGTTTAAGAATTATTTTTGTGAGATGAAAAATACAAGATTTCTGCATAAGCAGGGGTAACATAGAAACCATACCCAGAAGCTCTAACAGCTGGAGCCCTTTGGCTTTACAGATGAGTGTAAATCAGTGTAGTTCAGCATCAATCAAAACCTGTCTCCAAGTTCAGGCTCAGGCTCAATACCCACAGAACATATGTCAATACCCATAGAACATATGTCCACCTTACACATCCAGCACAGCGCAATTACTGATGGGCAAACTGCAAACTTTATAACATCTCGGCTCCTAAAGTACTGATATGTTCAATATTGCACAAAAACATCCACCTAATGTCCAGGTACATCCCCATGAGATGTAGAATTTGTGTGCTCAGGGAGGCGTTTGAGAGATACCAACACAGGTACCAGTACCAGAACAGGGGGAGCTCATTACTGGGAAGTAACACTTGAAATATATAATGTAGTTTTTCCACAGAGATAAAAATATGGAAACTGCTGAAACTGCTGAGTGGAGTCTCCATTTCTTGATGATCAAGGGCAAAGGAATGACTTTGTGGAAGATACTTGCTAACTAAGCACATTTTGCAGACTGTACACAGAAGCGAGTGGGTGAAATTCTGGGGGTTTTCTTGTGTTGTTCTGTTGTGGTGTGGGCTTTGTTTTTTTTCTTTTTTAATGCAGGTGTTAGATGAGATGATCTAATGGTCCCTTCTGGCCTTAAGGCAAAGTGCAGCCTCCACTCAACAATATTCACGGAGCTTTCTAAACCCTTTTTACCAGGCCTTTGGGGAAGGAGGTTTCTAATAGGGAAGAATTTTATAGAGCAGAAAAGCGTTTGCCAGCAGAAATATTTGCTGTTGGCAGTTGATTGTTTTGGGGAGGAGGAAAAGTTTGCCAGGGTTTCCATTTGAAATGTCTTTCAAATCTTCATTAAAGGTGCCTGTGGCAATATTCAGGCATGTCTTTGTATATTTTTCCCTAGAAAAAAAAGTGGTTTTTTTCAAGACAGAAAAACAAGAGTTTGCATATTATATCATGGCAGAGGTAAATTCAGTCTCACAGCTGTGTGTCTCAGGGAAAAAAATAATTAGGGAATATGACTAGCATCAGTCTCATGTCACCTTTCTCAGAAACAATGCTTTCCAGCTTTGCTAAATTCATCCATCTCTTGAGCAAACTGGCAGAGATTTAGAGAACCAGGGCTGTACTTCTGTTAACTCTGGGTCACCTGAGAGCCCTGTGGACTGCTCACTTATGAAAAACAATGGCACTTTTAAAAAGCAGGCCTAGAAACGTCTATAAAAGTAGCACAATGTGATGATGTGCTTTGTAACCATGGGTAAGTGATCAAGCAAACAACTTGCCAACAACCAAGGTGCCAGACAGGCCATTGCACAGGTTATGCACAAGAGGCAGCCTGCCCCATGTCTGTAAAACAACTGGGGAAAGTTGAGAGGGCTTCTGGGCAGGAACACTGACAAATGCAGGTTTTTGCACATTTTATCCATTCATAATTTAGAAATGATAATAACTGATGGGAAAACACTTTGTGTTCAGCCCACTGCCTTCAGGAGGACACTCGGAGCAGAGGACGGTGCCAGGAGCCCATGCTGTGCCTCACAATCTGTCACGGGGCCGCTTGAATAGTGCCCACGGTGACCTTTTGTCCCCAGCCACAACAGAGACAACTGGCTCTGCAGCTCCTGGGTGCTGCCGGGTGGGTTGTCCTGCGAGGGGACAGATGTCATTAAGGAGTGATGTACAGCAGGCACCGTGGCTTGTGGGGCGCACAATGGCCACAACATCCAAAGGCCATATGTAGTGATCTCATTAGTTCCTTGATTGCCTCCTGCACAGGCTGTTGGGAATGTTTAAAAGTGCAAGTTCAAAAGGGAAAGTGATGTATCATGTTTGGATTTTCTCCTTCAGTCATGCAAAGCAAACAGAGAACCTGCTGTGTTTGGAAGCCAGGATTTTTAGAGGCTAAGGCATATCTTAATTGTGGCTCTGTTATGTGGCTTTATTTCTGAATTTCTGAATGACTGAATTTCACTGCTGTCTACCACGGTCAGAGAGAGTCCAAAGAGATATTGAAGATATGCAAAGTGCTTTGGGCATTTTCAACCTGAAATATTTATCTGCTTGGTTCCGTTTCAGTCCCAGAAGATATTTATCTTCTGTTAGGAATTTAAGGGAGACATCTGCAGAATTCCTGGGATGTTCATCTTTGGATACGGCTGTGAAGAAAAACACGTGATGTGGGTAATGTTTTATTCTGTTCTTTTCAGTTTTATTTCCCTGTTCTCAGTTTTAAATCAGTATTATAGGCAGAGTCACATTTCAGCACCTCAGTGTGGTGAGTTTGCCTACAACCTATTTTGACAACGTTGGGAAACCTTTTGCCCTTGGTGCTCAGCAGCACACTGCAGTGTCCTTACTGATCTTTTTCATCATTGGGATGAAAATGATCCCTTCTAGTCCACTCTTTATGCTATTTAACTACAATTTCTCAGCTTCTCAGAAGAGCTTGTTTCTGCCTTTACTGGACAGCCCTTTTACAGCAAACACCAAGTGGAAAAGATTTTCTGGGCAAGATCTTTAACAAAGACAATGACTTTTTTTTTTTTTTGAGAAATATATTCAATTGCAATTGGCAGCTTTGAAACCACTGTAGACCATATAAAGTTTAACTTTTAAACCTAACACAAAGGGATGCTGTTACATTTCTAACCTACAATTCATTACCTTTAAACTGATGCAAAGGCATCTTAGATGCTTTGGCAAACAAAGGCATCAGTAAAGATCTTTCTAATATTACCTTACCATGTAATTTACAAACTCTGTAGTAAAATGTAAACTGGTGTTTAAAAAGTGTGATTAGATATTATTACAGACAATAATTAGTAGGAATTGCATTCTGTAAGGTTTCTTCTGTTTTACTTTGACTGTCCTGCTCTCTCAGATTTTTTTCCTATGGGGTGTAAAAATTAGTCTGAATGCTTGATTTTGGATTCCCAACTTAACTATTAATGGCTAATACCCAGTTCAGCTTTTTCCTGAGCTTTACTCTCTCCATAGTTCTGAGTTCAAAGTCATCGTGGTCCCTATTGCCTCACATCTAAAATCAGTCAACATAGCCCTCAATTATTCTGTTCTCCACAGACAGTCTTTCCAGAAGAGACCATTAATCCCTTCACCCACATTACAATGTGTTGCATTCCCTCTGTCTCCAAATGTGAATATCTGTGTAGAGTGAATTTAGGATTGGTACAGGAAAATGGTGTGGTATTAGTGAAATATGGCAAATAGTTCTCTGCCTGAGGTATCAGCCCATCCTGCAAATGTTATACACGACTCTAAATTGTGTTTACAAGCCACAATGGACTGGCTTTGAAACCCATCACTGGGAACTCCTAAAAGGTTTGTGTCTGAGTGACTGAGTGCAGTGTCCTGTCCACATCCTGGGGGTTAGTCCAGCCTTGTGTCTCCCAAGCTGTGGTGGCTGAGGTTGCAGTCATAGCCCTCACGTGTGTATTAGATTTCTGGTAGGATATCCCAGGACAGCATATTAAAATTGGCTGCAGTATTAGTCATTTCCTGGCTGCTCTTTCCCTTTAAAGAAGACACTATCTATGCCTGTGACATAAGAATAAATACTTTAATGTAAATATTTTCCAAGTGGAATTACTCATTATTAACACAGACAGTTCTGAAGGCAAATAAAAACATTATGTGTCAGCAAAAACATTATTATTAAGGAATTCAGACTTCAAACCACACCATGATTCATAGAGCACCTGACTGATTTTTTTTTTCTTTTTGCTTCTCAGTTTCTTTTTTCGTCTTCACTAAATAAGAGAGTATCTTACAGGACATCAGGTTTTTCAGAAGGCTTGTGTTGGCATCTGATAAAGTGGAAGAAGGGAGGATAACATGGGTCTGGTGAAATTTTGTGTAAGTGAAGCAGAAATGGAGGGGGTGACATTAAGCTGATTGAAATAGAAATAAACCAACAAGCAGACCTACAAAAGGTGCATCTGGAATGAGAACATGTGGTGGGATGGGGACACAAGCAGTGCCTTTTTTACTGTAAATAAAGGCTTCAAGACCCATCTTCAGTGGAAGCTGATGGGAGCCTGTGCATTTTAGTGCTTTCTTCATCGTGTGAGGCACTAAGGAGGTGGGGAATATTACGGAGAAATGAAGTAGTTAAACTATCATAAAGTAAATTCTGAATTTCCCTCTAGTTTCCCCTCAGTTTTTCACACTGTACGAGTTTTGGTGCAGGTCTGAATTTCACTTCACTGCCAGAGGAATAGAGCAGGACTCCTGTGTAATTACTGTTGCCCTAAATTCACCACAAAGAGTACTTCTAATTTTTAAATTTTTTTTCTTCTTCAAGAATATTTTACATGGAGTCACATCAGTATAGTAATAGATTTTTACACTGTTTGCAATGGGTGAAGAAGAGAGAATGAAAGACATATGTATATATAATTAATTGCAAATAATTGAGCCTACAATGTTTTAAGTAACTAAATTTTGAGGGGTTCATTTGGGTTTTTTTAAATTTTATTTTTTATCAAACAAGTCTGCTGTGCTCTGTGATACCTTTCTGCCTCAGGTCTCTTAAATCACATCTGAGCGTCTTTTATGAGGCCTTAAGGAAAAGTCGAAGGTTATGTTCCTTACTTCCTTTTGTAAATATGTTACAGTCCATTTCATCTAGAATCTGGCTCTTTTCACAGCTGGTTGTTGAGTCAGTTGTAAAGGCTCTGTTGTGATTTAAATCACTTAATAACCTGTCTTTTGATTTTTTTTTTCAAATGTGAAGAACATTAACATTCATCTAGTTGAAGATTTAAAAAAGTACACCCTGGAATTCTAAAAGTGTGTTATATTTCCTTTGTAGATCTGGTATGTGCAAAATGATAAAAAAATTAGTCTTCACCCTAACCCACTTAAAAAAAAAAAAATACTACATATTCAGTCTTAAGTAATACTCACGGCAAATAATTCTTTCACTGCTTAGTTTATATAAAAAATATACCAAGTTTTACCAGATTCTTTTCCAACTGAAATTAAGCAAGACGACAGGAATGTATATTAAGATGAATGACACTTATTTCAGAGGAATGGATGACTGATACACTTTTCATTGTCCAAAATTCATGTTCTAATCTCCGGGAAGTGATTTTATTCTCCGTGCTCCCTCAGAACTAATCAGTAAATCAGCTATCAGATCTTATGTTGAGAGACATAAATTTATCGTCTTGGTTTTGGTAGGAATTTCCTAATTTGAGGAAGTCAGGAGTTTTGTTTTCTTCCACTTTTTAGTAAAAATAATTTCCACAGATTTCACAGGCTCAGTCAATATGAATATAAGCATTTTATTTACAGAGCTGCATTACAACACGTTGTTTGAAATCAAGAGGGTAATGAAGTCAATAGAAGGGAACGATACCAGTCCACTGAATGGGAATATCCCTGGTGACCCCCCTGCCTGCACTTGGGGCTCCTTTCCATCCATCAGACGTCCACTGTAACATTGCTCTTTTCCAGTTCCTCTTTTCTCAGTTCACCACAATTGCTTTAAGGCCTTTGACTCTTGGGCCAAGTTCACAGATTTATGGAAACAGCTAAATTTCCCAGGCACAACTATGAAAATTTGGTACTGTTGCTGTTTTTAAAAGAGGAGAAAAGAAAAGGAACACTGAGAAGCACCATGGTCTTGTGTGAAAGGAATTTACCAGTGTTGGTGGGAATGCTCTTGACTTTGCATGTTTTGCTGGCTTTATCTATGAAACTTGACTTAGGATCCTGTTTCATCTGTAGCTGAAGCTGATAGCTGTGGAAGGAGGATAAAAAACCTTTGGGGTTTTGGCCCATCATTAACTGCTTTATACTGAAAACTTTTAAGCGTCTGAGCTTAAAAATGTAATGTGCTTCCTCCAGTAGTACATGTTTGTTCTTGAATCTATGATCTCTCATTTTCTTGCCAGAGGGGTAGGTGGATTTGCTGTGCTGTGGAAATATGACTAAACTTGGCCTGAAACTTAACAAATTGTACACTCGTTGCTTATGATTGTTAAACCACAGGTTAGCAGATCTATTTTTAAATCAGCAGCAACCCAGAGTCTTGAGATTCTTCTTTCTGCATGAGGAGATGACATGGATACAGGTGATGGAGCAGAAGGAGCAGAACCCTTCATCATGCAACTCTGAGCAGCCCCTAGTTCCTCTTGTTCATCTACCAAACCTCTAGTTTCCACTCAGGTCATTGTCTTTTGCTACAGCAGTCTTCCAGTTCTACAAGATCCTTTTCTATAAAAAATTGCTTTTCGTCCTCTCTCCTCTCCCAAATCAACTTTATTATTCTTTGACTTGGTCAGCTTTTCTGCATTTTTTTTCTAAGAAATGACACCAAGAACCACAAATGTGCACTGCTTTGTTCTTGTACAGCCAGAATAAGTAGGAATTATGACAGATAGAACCCATTCACAACACAGAATGGAAACAGCTCAGACAACCTGGAAATCCTCAAAGACTAAAGTGCTGCAAAGCTGTGGCATCACTTGTATAGTGATTTGTAGTTCTGGGGTCTCTCTGGTTATTGACCAAATGACTCTATCCTCCTTCTATTATATTTTCCATCCAACGTGTGCCTCTTCTATATAAAAACATTGCTGAATCTCTGTAAATTCCCCTTCTGCACCGGCAGACTACTGCTTTGATGCTGTAGACAAAAAGCTTTGCTATCTTCTTGGATGAATATGGGTCCTTATTCCCCTACAGCATGCCCAGTCGACTTCCATCTGGAGATTTTTAATTGGGAAGAAGGAGGTGGCGCCTCTTTCCTTTTAATTGCAACATGACAGTAGAATAAAAATAGCATATCAAATACATTTTATCTGCTAGGGTTCTTAAGGCTTATCGTCCTCATTTCCAGCTGCCTTCCAAGTCATGAAAAGCAGAACCTGTACAATTTTTTTCAGAAGAAAAGTAATAACCAGAGCACGGTGATGATGGCTCAGGAAAGAAGTCCCATGATGCCATTGAGGCTCGGTGCAGCCCCACGCCCAATTACTGTGGGGGCTGAGGCCAAAGAATAGTGGCAGAGGAAGAGAACAATGAAATGCTCCCCACGTGCTCTCGTGGTATAGACAAGTCAATCCATCATCAGTGCACAGCCTAGCATCTGGGAGATCCAGATGATACACACTGGAGTTTTCCTGTATCAGCAGTAGTGTCTCTATTGTTGCCTTTTAAAAGTGCTTTTCTAGCGAGGCCTAGGGCATGATTGAAATGCTTGTTATTGCAACTGCTCTGCCTCAATCAATCTTCATGTGTGATACAAGGCTGACCTGGGCTCGGGCTCTTTATCTGCCCCTTGTGCTTGCAGTTTTTAAGAATGCACTTACTGATCTAAAAGCTAAAAATCTCTTTTGTGTGAACCATATGCATGTGCCTCATAGTGAAAAAAATGCCTTTTAATTGTGATTCCAATCGCTCAGTTCAAAAATATTTGTTTTAACTGACTGGTTCCCAGTCCAACCTTCATCTTGCTGTGTTTATGGCTGTGTTTTTCTAATGTACATTCCTGTGGATTATTTTGCAAGCCATCCCATGGGTGTGTTGAGCATCCAAGCATCCTTGCAAACAGTCACTGCAGATGTATAGCTATAATTCAGGTGAATCATCATTCCCCTTGTTAAAGTTTTACAGCAAAATATTTGGCTAAATGCAAATGGGAGAGGTCTATTTAGGGATCAGATTAAAAGCAACCCAGGTTTGTCATGCAAGGAAGAAAATTGCCTTAGACGTGCGGTTTATTTAGATTCAATAAGTCCACAGCTGGGCAGTACATTTAAAAGTGCTGGTCTACTGTCAAATTCTCAGGGTCTGATTCACTGCCAGTGTGTTATCAACACACGACCCTCGTCCAGGGTTTCTGGGGTCGAAAGCTGGTGTAAGCAATCATTTGCAGGAACACTGTGTTTGAATCTCTGCTGCAAGTGCAGAAGGGTTAACGTGACCTCAGCACACATGGTGCTGACCTGGGTAGCTGGAGGATGCATTGACTCAGAGCATCAGTGCTGGGGCTCTGCAAACTCTGGCTATAAACAAACCCCACATTTGTTCCTGCAGACGTCCAGCTGTCCTTTCTCAGTCCTGCACCATGAATATGCTTAAAAGTGCTTTGTCATCAGGAGATGCTTTAAGTTATCCATTATATTATTTTGAACTTAGATAAAACCCATCTGTGGGCTGTGTGGTCAAGGAGGCACAGGGCAAAAGCTGTGCTGGCACAAATCAGATTTGATCTGGTGAATGCTTATTGTTATCCTGGAAATAGAAACAGAAGAGAAAATTCAGCTGCCTGTATTATAGCACCTAAAGGCCTCAGAAAATGGAGCAATAATGTGAAGAAGGAAAAAATACCTTAAACCTGAATTTCAGGTCAGATAAATTGAAATAGCAAACTTGCTGCTTCTTCCCAGGCCGGCTGTTTTATTCTTATCTTTTTTTTCAGCAATGATCTTGCATTTTTCTTCCTGTTGTTTGCTGGTTCATTGACCAAAATGCTCTTGTTCTGGTTGGAGTGTTTATATATGCTCATGTTCAGTAATATGAGTAACTGTAAATAGCACTATCCTACAGAGGTCTGTTTGTTCAGAATTCAACCACAATTATTTTATGCAGGAGAACTTGTCATATAATTCTCTGCTGTGCTCAGAGAGCTTCAGTGGCTTTTGGAGGAAAAGTGAAGCAATTGGAAGACCTTACAGAGCTTTAGTTTTAGTCCTGCTTTAGTTTTGTGACATCAGAGAATTTCAGTCTGTTTACTAGTCTTGCTGCAAGTCTTTGTCCCACTCTCTTTCCTGTATCCTTATAAACAAAGAAAATTCTGCTAAAAATCACCTATGCTCAGGAAAATTTAGTACAGCAGTGTGGCTGGAATAGATTTTTAAAAGATTGATATTTCTCAAGTAATAATACAATGTTCAGCTTCTGTAAGTGCTTCCAGCAGAGGATTTCATATGTAAATTCCTTGCCTCTTTCTACCACAGTAACTTGAGGAGGAGGTTACCCCATTCTGCAGAGCAAGGAACTGAAAGAGACAATGACAGTAATTCTGTGCTGACTGGCAGATGTCCATTCTGTCATTTCCACCCCTTGATTGTGATTCCTGGCCCAGCTCTGCCTTAATAAGCTGGGTTTTCCCTCTGCATCAGCCTGGAACCCAAGCTAACTATGGCACAGTGACTGCTGAGGGCACAAATCCTCTGCACGGGGATCCAGTCGCTCGCACTCGTGCAGTGCCTGGTACAGCCACTCAGACCTTGTCAGCCCAGGGCCACCTGGAACTCCACTGTCCTAGTTCATGTTCTAACACAGACTGACTAGCTTTCAAAAGGAGTTTTTCCACCTTGTTTTAGGCCCTCCTTTGGCCCAAGGGATTAATTCTGCAGCAGCCCGAAAGCCCATGTAAAATAATCAGCTCTCAGTATTAGTGCAGCCCAGCCTTCTTGGTTGTATTGCCTTGGCAGGACCCGTGGCTCACGGACACCTGTACCCGGTGAGGGCTCTGAGCAGGCAGACTGCCCTTGCCTTGCCCACCTGCAGTGGCAGGGCTGGGCTGCAGAGACATCAGTGCACCCCAGCTGGCTGTGGGGGCCTCTGTGGGAACCCACACTGCTGGGGTGGGTGTTTGCTGCTGGCTCTGTGCTAGTATAGAAAATACTGACTGGTGGCACCTTTCCTTAGCACACTTTACCTTTAGCTGCTCCTTGGGAGACACAGAGGAGTAGGTTGCTTCCTCTGGGAGCTTTCTAAGGCTTTCAGAGTATTCTTATTGCCAAATGTCTTTAAGAGATGGAGGCACAAATTAGAATAGAAGTAGGCAGAAAGAGCTCTGGAGAACCCTGAATCAGTGCTTCAGCTTCCAGAGGGACTGAAGTTCAGAGTGTGTCTCCATGCAGAGTTCTGACTTCAGCGTGTGCTGCTGGTTTGTTTGTTTTCTTTTTCCTTTTCTCTTTTCAGTCTCTCCCCATGCATCACACCAGGCACCGAGGCCAGGCATCATCTCAGAGATCTAACACCAGACATAAAATGACCTCCACTGAGTTTATATAGTGCTCATTAATGTGGTGGCTTCTTGGATGCACTGTTTTCTATACCTGCAGATAGTAAGTGGTGAGTACTGCCGCAAAGAGAACCAGCTGTTAACCAAGAAAGTTATGGAACTTGCCCAAGGACACCCTTTGAAGTGGCTGTTCCACCCAGGTGGATTTTTGTGGTGCACCACTGAAAGCAGCTCAGTTTAGCACGAGCAGAATCACCTATGTAATCTTTTAGCAGTAAGCTACAGAAGTCAAGTTTTCTATACTGAGCAGAATAGAACCTGGCTGCTTTGTTTCAAGGGATTAGAAATTAGTTCAGATTGAAACGGAAGAGGTAGAAACAACACTTCTTCCCAGCTGTCATTGTATTTCTCATTTGCTGTACTGAAAGTCTGCAGTTCTGTAATTGTGAAGACAATTTTAGACTCTTTTGTGCTTGAGAATAAGTAAGTAATGTTTTACCTGTCTGTCTCTGGAGGAGAAAAGCTTTAATTAAGTCTTCCTTTAATTACGTCCCATCTATACAGTACCTAAATACATTATGAGAACATGCCATTTACTATATCCCTGCCTTCTGGGAAGGTTTAGATGCTGAATCCTCTAATAGTGTATAAAGTTCCAATTGCTGTTATTAAATGAATATTTGAAAAAAGATTATTAATATATGCATTGTTATAATAATTGCTAAGTAGTGGTGAAAGCCTGAGTGATTAATGTATGTTCTGGAACTTTCTTCCATCAGAGGAAAATATTAGAATTCTGTGTTCTTGTAGAAATTCTCCAGCACTGGTGTTCCAGCACTGATGTTCTGCTGGAATGGCTGGTGTCCTGGATCAGAACTTATTTCACAAAAATTAGTATTTTACCAGTGTCACTGGTAACACTGTACATTACCATTCTGTGCTGTTCCAATACATAGTTTAATTAAAAACCATCTATTTTTTGCAGGTTGTCTTGTCTTAATTAAGCTAATGATAATGTCATAATTTCTGATATTAGTTGAAAATAATGTCCTTGAAATGAACTTTCAGGCATTATTTTATTAAAAGTTGGGAGTGCTAATGAACAAGACATTATTAGAAATGTGCATAAACAAAACATTCAGTTTTCTAGAGGTCCTTGATATCCTGTGCCAAGTATCCATTAGTCTTCCTCAACCTAACTGTTAACTTAATGGAAACTTCAGCTGATAAAAGTAATAAGAATGAACAGTCTTGGACTTCCCTGTGTCACCCCCAACTTTTTAAAGTTAGTCCTCAGTGAGAAGTCCTAGAAAAGCAGAGGGTCTTTAAAATATTTTAAATATCTACAATGGGGTGTAATATGTTTTCCACAAAGGAGGAGTGACACACTGATATCTTTTAAAAATATATAGTTTTTCTATAGTTCTTTTATATTACTTTTCAAGTTGTCACACCTTGACGTGTGAATCTCCTTGGTTAAAAGCTAAGCCAGCTTGCAGCAACTGAAAATGACATTTGTCTTCATGCATCAAAGTAAATATTGTTCACTTGAAGATGACACATCTCCAGGGCAGCAGACTGACTCCCCTGAAGGTGAGTGTGCATCCACGCAGGATGCATAATTTGGATTGTTTTTGCTCCACCCCTGTTTACTTTTGCCCTCCAGTCAGTAATGTTGTCCAGACCTGTTCGTAGTCAGTTGCATTATCCCGCAGCCTCTGGTGTCTTCTGCCTTGAAAACTTGAACTCTGAGGCCATGCCCCTGCAAAGGAATGGTCTGGAGTTTTTTGTATCAGCCAGGTTTGGTCTTATTCTCTTCAGGAACAGATCACTGCCTTCTCTGACAGCAGTGATTTGCAAAGCATATGATTCCATCAACTCTGAGTCCAAACTCATATTTAAAATATCTTTTCCCTTTTCAAGTGATAGGAGGCAACAAGAAAGTCATAGTATTTTGAGGGGGAAAATTGTGAAGTTGTGTTAAGAAGCCCAGGGACATAAATACCATGATAAGCTTCCAAATTTATCTTAAGGCTGAATAATATGACTTTGTACCCAGCCAATTCTGCTGATAGTATGAATTTAACCTTGGATACTAGCTGTTATTTTTTGAAATTTTTTTTCCATATTTAGCACTGAGGCCTGCTTAGAAGAATGTAATAGCACTGCAAATGCCTTATCACGGGAGTGTGTGTTGCAGATAACAGACCAACAATGCTTGTGGCTTATCTTTAGAGAACTGGTCTATCAAAGGGTGTCTGCCCTCTCAGCTCCTGGTATTCCCTAACATGCCCTGTGTTCCAGTTCCAATATCAGGGATTTTGTTCCTTCAAAGGAGTCACAGACAGATGACATTTGAACTCCCAGCAGACCGATGCCATGGAAGCATTTCTCAGAGTGCTGCTTACTGCAAGGGAGGGGGTTGGTTTCTAACATCTCCAAACCCCTTGCAGCTGCTCTCAAGAAGGTGAGGTGTTAATGCACAGGGAAACTGAGTGTGTTCCTCACCCCTTGTACTGCTGCACAGCATCAAGGTCTTGTAATCAGGTCCCTGCCATCCAAAAAGAATAAGATATCTTTTGTATAAATTCTTTTGTTTACTAGGCCTCAACTTTGCTAGTCAGAAGCATAAGACACACTCATAACTGGTCATGGTTTTGTGTTGCAGTGGGGTTAGCCTGCAACCTTCCCTGAAAAACAGCTTTGGCCCGTGGAAAGAATCAGGAACAATAATCTTGACAGATGTTCATGGATGCTCGTTATTTTCTCACAGCCTCATGGCTGGGCCTGGCACAGACTGACTACAACAAGTGCCCAGAATCATGTGAACACCCACTTAAGTACAGGATTCACTGGGTGGAGTTACATTTGAAAAGACCAGTGAGGAACAGGATTTAGGTACAATAGCATTAGGGAGCCTAGAAACCCATGTAAACCAGCCATGCTTCCACTCCCAAGGCCCATCCCCCCCAGGGGCACCTCCACAGTTTTGTTAAACCTTGTTTCCCCTGGGGATATGTCAGCATGGACAAGCAGTGCAGTGCAGCAGGAGTGGTGCAGTGAAGTATAATTGTACCGAGGACCTGGCACCCATGCTGTGAGTTTCAGGGTTGTTTAATAGTCTTCATGAAGATACACCCTATGTGTATGTAGGGCTGAATTGGATGCAATTCCCTGAAGGAAGAGAGCAAGGGATGCAGAACCAGATTTCAAGAGAAGGTCAGAGAAAGAAATGTATTTTAATAATATACATCCCCTCTCATACACCACAGTGTGGAGGGAGCTGTGCATGTGCTGTGGCACCTTTTGGATGATGCTTAGGAAAGTGTTACACGTCAGTGGAGCTTAACTCTGCTGTTACCCTACACTTGTCTGTGCAGATTTGGTAATCTTGAAATGTACAGAAGGAAGATGGAGAGGCAGAAAATGATGTAAAACGTACAGAGATAATCCCACTTTGTGAGCACAAAAGCTGCAATTTGTTCTCTGCTTTCCTTCTGCCTGCCTATCTCAGTTAGGACCAGGGTGGGCCTGATCATCCAATTACTTGTTTTCAGAGTGTTTCACATGGGCAGCATCTGAATTAAAGAAAAATAATTGAGTGGCCAGTGTTCTCACCTAGATTTCAAAAGGTTGCAATAAGCCTCATTTTAATACTTCCATTTCCTCGTTTCTGGCATACAGGCTAGGTGACATATTATTCCTAGAGTCCTCTTCAGAGACATCATTTTTGTCATTTCTCATATGTTTCACTAGGACTGCTGGACTGCTGTTTTAATAAATCCTATACATTTGCATTCTCATCCCCCTCACCGCCTTCATTTTCAGCCAGGTATCAGTTACACTAATAGCCTTATACATCTCCTGAAGATGGTTCTGTTAGAATGGAATCTGGTTCACTGATGCATAGAATTTGCATAAGGGCACACCAGCTTTTCATTCACTCTGGGGTGTCTCCTTTGCCACAGTTCATTTTTGCACGTGTGTATGACTATATTGTTGTTTTTTTTCCCTCTTGTCCAGCTGAATGCCGAGAGCAGTTAGGGAAGGAAGGCAGCAAAGAATTGCCATTAGGCATGGTGGAAGTATTCTTTACTGCTTGATGCCTCTGCATTTGAAGGATTGATTATCTTTCCTTTGATAGCACCCATATTTCTCTCTCTCTGTCTTCTATTTTTAATAGTTTCTGAAATTTCAAAGAAATGTTTTTCTTTTTCCCTGTGCTTAGGGCTATTAACTGTCTTAATAGTAAATGTTTCTTATGCTTAAGGTTTTTCAATCCAAGGGTTTTCTTGCAGAACTGCTACCAGAAAATCAGTTTAGTGTACAGCTTTTCTGAGGCCTATTGTTGCTGTGACTCGAATCTCAGATAAGGCTTGAAAATAAATCAGTCCCTGTCTTTAGAAAATCACACCAGTACGGTTTCTTTGGAAACACTTGCCAGTGTCTCACATTTAAATAATGGTGAAGATAGATATTGAAGCTAAATAATGGCCAATTGTCTTCAGTGTCCTGTAAGAGTCAAGGACACGTCAGGGCTTCATGGCTGTCATCACACAGTCCATGACAACGGAGGGGATTCCCAGAGTGACAGCATGAATAGTGCTCTGACCTTTCTCTTCCCAAGTCTGCTGCTCGCCACTGGGCAGGGGCAGGAGGACAGGAGCAGGCTGTTCTCCCTGTTGTCATTTGCCTTCCTGTCTAGAACTCCTCTTCATCCACCACACTGTTCTTATTAATACTCCCCCGGATGTTTACACACTAGTTCTTCTATCAGGGAGATTTTATGTTTTTTTAAACAAACATGTAAAATCAGGTAGGCAAAGCTGTAGAGTTCTCAGTGATGCATCAGTAAGAAATCAAATATGATGTATTCTGTTTGCTTGTAATGATATAGGATTTTCTTTTCATTTGTAGCTGAGGTCACAGATAGTTCTACAATTCTTCTTTTCTTCTCCCTTCTGTGTCACCTTTTGAACTTGGTTGGAGTTTTGTCATCTGTTTTCGTAGGCTACAGATGAGACAAAGGTATGTGGCTCTCTAATCTTCTGTTCCTGCTTGGATAAGGGTGAAAGAATTCTGGATTTAAGCCTCCACTTCTGTTTCCTTCGGCTTTCAGAGATCTAGGATGCTTCCTTGTGCTTTTCAGCCATTAACCTGAGTCAGCTCTGATCTGGGTTGTGGCCACAAATGTCTCTACATGGGATAGTTATAAACTGAGGAAGACACGGGGGATCTAGGGTCCTGTCCCAGGTTAGTTATAGGCATTATGCCTTCAAAAGGAGCAAACCAAGAATATTTCTGTATATCATGAATATATTTGAGGATGAAATACTCAGTGAGCGTGGTACACTGGGTTACCATAACAATGCAAACAGAATCTGGAGAGCTGTTTGGCCCTCTCTCAGTGAAGTATCATAAGGTGGTTGAAAAACAACAAACTCTTTGGCTTCTCATGTTTTATCATCTGCTTTGGCCATTTCTGCATGTTTTCAAGATTTTTTAAAGTACTTCGTCCAGTAAGTTGCCTTAAGAACTCAGTACAGTGGGGGTTTCCACTTTTTAGGAATATAAGCCAGTTAACTATGCAAATTTCTAGAGTTGGATGGAGTCAAATTATTAAAATATGCAGCTCTTCTATGGTATAATGGTCTCTCTCTGTGGCATTAATCCTTCTCCTTTTCATACAATGCACTTGAAATGCTGCTTTTCTCTGTAGGCGGCAAGTATTGTCATAACTTCCCTTCAAGAACTATTCACCTTTTAAATGTAGAAAATAGTTCTCATTGTACTTCAGCTAGAGAATAATCCCTTTTCTTCTGCTCCTCCATCCTCCATGGCACGCTGATGATAAGTGAACTCTCAAGCAGTTACAATTTCACAGGAGCTTTCATGGATTGCAGAGCTCTGGGTTTTTCAGATACCACGCATTCAATCAGCACCACTTGGAATGTCTCTCTGTTTTTAAATCTGACCTGTTAATGTCGTTACATTCATCCTAAATACTGCATTTTACAGTGGGAATTCTTGTGGTTCTCTCCTTAATGTCTTCTCACTCTTTTTTTTCTGAGCAGCTGTTGGTAGCTCTCCCTACTGCTGTCAACTCTTAAACCTCTGCATTACAAACTGCAGGCCAGGGTGAACTTACTACATTAAATCAAGGTCTGCAAAGTTGGCTTGCAATACACATTAGGAGCCCAAAAATAAAGAGAAATGGAAAACTGAGCTATTCCTAATGTAATGTCCTAAACTTAGTTTATACTTTGATCCATGAATAACTAGCACATTAGAAGCTTTTAAAATAATATACACAAAAATCCAGCTGGTGACATTCTTGCTGTGCTGCAAGTATAGAAACAATAATACCAGTGTTCAGGCCACAGTGCTGCTACATCAGATAGAGAAACAGCACAAGAAAGGCCTTTCTGGAAAGACAGTGATGTTTGAAAACTAATGCTGAGCACCGTAAACCTGAGACCACTCCCTAAATGCATGGGTTGATAATCCTTTCTGGTCCCAGTATAAGCAAAAACGTAGCAGAGAAGTATTAATTACATCACCACACCTATATAATAGAGTTCACTGTAGTTATGTAGGAGTTGAGTGTATTCAAGCAGTTTCTTTTGATGAAGTAATCGGGCTGCTTCTGGGGTCTGTTTCAGCTGCTAGGGGCGTGCTTCAAATGCAAATGACTGCCAAATGGATTCCTTCTAAATTCCAGCCAATTAAAATACATTTAAAGTGCAGCTGGTGGAGAGCAAAAGGCTTATAATTGAGTAAGAAATGTTTGAGCACGAAACAAATCCCTGAAGTTTAGTGATTATTAAATACTGCATTTCTGGAGAAGTAGAGCAAGCAAACAAAGGAGCCTTCCGAAACTGCAGTCAGAGGCAAAGATGACACTTTTACCACCACCTTAAAAGAGACAAAGCCGGGAGTGTGTTTGTTAGGGTGTCAGTTTTCCACCCTTGGCTCTTTAAACCATGCAAGTTTGGCAGCTTGCCCTATGTGGTGCTGCATACAAATATTGACAGAACAGTGTGGTATTTGTTAAACCCCTTCTTGGGAAGCAAGTGATTGAAACTCTGAAGGAAGATCTGAGAACCTCAGACATTATATTTTTTCTCAGTAGCACTATAATATTTACAGAATGAAACAGAAAATAGTGAATGGGGTGTAATGAATGACCTTCCTTTTCTGCTTTGCCTTGTAAGTAAGGACAGATTTTTTTGTTTAATGCTTTAAATGTTATTATGAAAGAGGTTTACAGCTAGTAGCACTGAAAGATGCCATTAACACTTCTGATTTAACCTCATGTTTTGGGAAAAAGCTTGGCTGATAGAACAGATCGTGTAAATAGGTGAAAGACTTTGGCCAGGAAGTTGCTGTGTGCAGCCGCTGTGGATATTGTGTCCTGTAGATGCAGAAACCTTACAGACTTTTAAATCCACATCTGTATTTGAATGTTGGTGCTTTCTAGACATTTTATGCTCATGTCTGCATCTGCCTAGAAGTGAGATTTCCATTTTTTCTGCCTCTATTATGCCTTAGTAAAATTTAACCTTAACCTATTCAGTAGGTCATTGTTCTTATTTTAGAAATGGAAACAAAATTTTTATAGACAGTTCAGAGAGGTTTTTTTCTATGTGATATTTTATTGGAGGCTACTGTCTTAAACCTCTTGGTATAAAACAAATAATTGAAATTAGGTGAATCAAAAGTGTTCCCTATGTTGTCTCAGGTTTTTCTTAATTTAATCAGGAAGTAACAAATGAAATAGGAAAAAAATGTTTTCCAAAACTAGCAAGTACTGTTTTCTACCTGTGTTTTATCTTACTACACAAAATTCATATGAAATAATTTGAAATTCCTGATTGCTTCCTCTTGTAACATATCCTAGTCAGTCAGTCTATTTTGACTTTACCTTTGTTAACTGTGAGTAAAGAGTCCTGCAAAGTTTCCAGTGACAGATCACATTGCAGCAGTAGGGGTTCATTTAGTATACCTTGTTAATTGTTTATGTGAAAGTAACACAGAGCACCTGCCAAAGACAGGCTCAGAAGAACTAAGATTATTGCCAAAATAAATGTCAATTCAATTATAAAATCAAGTTTTAGACACATTTGTCATGAAACATAACGGCAAGTACACATATACTTGAAAATAACTGTAATGCAGATAATCCCAAAATAGTCAAGAGAATCAACACGAAAAATCTCTGAGTTGAGGGGCTGGTTTTCTTTTTAAAAAGCCTTATTGATTGACAATTATTACTGAGGGCAACCTATTGAATAGATTGAAACTACTTTGTTTGGGTAAGTCCAACTGATCCCCAGTCACTGTTGCAAAATTAGGGTCGATGTTAATAGCAATGAGTATGATGGAAATAAACAAGTCTGTGTGCTTATGAAATACCTAGTACACATACCATAAGTTTAAGCAGCACCTGGCCTATAGCAGAATTAAAGGTTTGTAAGCAGTAAGGGTGAAGGACAGTGCAAACAACAGTTAACTGATTGTAAAACGTATTTTTTTGTTAGTTTTGAGATCTATAGACAAACAGTGCAACATAAGTAATTTATTATTACAAGAGACCAAATAACCCCTTTCTAAAGCTGTTAAATAAGGAAGCTGATAACTGAATGTAGATTCACTGAATAGCCAGCTCATGGTTTTCTTTCTCTAGTGGTTCTCAGGGCTAACAAAACTTGTTTCAAACTAAGCCTCTGTCTTAAATGGGCTTGACTCAGTATAAATCAAAAGATGAGTCTAGATCCTCCTGCATAATAACATTTTTCATGTCACTGACTTTTCCTTTATGCATATGTTCAGTGATGGATGCATCCCCTATGCCCAGTGGTTCATGTGATATATCAGTTACCTTAAAGAAAGTGAGAGAGGAGCTTAGAAAATGGTCAAACCAGCAGGTGAGAGGATGTGATAGCCCTCTGTATTCCCTTCTTGATCTCACTGTACCAGCACAGGGCTGGGGTTTGGCTGTTTACAAATCAGAGCCTCCTTTGCTGCACAGTCAATCAGTGAGCGAGTGCCTCTTTGGGGAGCTCTCCGGCCTGCAGGCACTGCTGGCTGGGCTCTGGAGCTGGGGGAGCTTTGGTGGAGCTGCGTAAGAAACCTTCCAAACTGCCCTGCACTTCTGCACAGGTGTGGATGAAATGGTTTGGGAACACTTAGAAAGTTTTTAGGTGTCCCCAAGGCTAAATATCCTTTGGAAAGCTGGCTTTCTGGGTTGTTTCTTTGGATATTAGCCCTCAAATCCTGCCAAAACACAGGCGGGTTTCTATTGGGCTTTTCCCCAGAATGACTTGCTGAAAAGTTGTACAACTTCGGTGTGTCTCCACAGGGAAAATTACATAAGTCCCACTGAAGGGTCGACATAATTTATAATGGCAAGCAGATGAGAACTTGCCTGGAGTTTTCCCCTGGGTCGTATTACTCAGTGATTCTGCTACAGTAAAAGCCACTACTACTTCATGCCTTTGGCAGGTCAAACTCTGAAATTTTTGGGTATCTGAATATATGCCCTCCTTTATTAAAAGCCTCGCATAGAGCCTGCAATGGTTATACTGCCCATAGGATGGGAGAATGGCTGTTCTGCTGGTTTCCTGAACAGTGAAGTGCCCTTTGGTTTCTACATTAAAACATCTATTAATTTTAGGTAGGATTTACTATTCCTTCACTTGAGATTTTTCTGGTGCTCTAGAGAATTCTGGAGGACAGAGCCTGGCCCCATATTTAAGGAAAGTGTTACAGCAGTGGAGGGATATCAAGCTAATTAGTGGATAAAGATGAAAGTTTGACCCAACCTGCAGCCTAGCTAACAGCAAAATTCCTTCTACCTGGGCAGAAGGGGATTTTTCCTAAGTACATGGTATTCTCCAATAGTTGTGAGGATGGAGGCCTCTGCTTTTTTTTGTTGTGCTGCACCTTAATCCTTGGTAATGCCTCAGGTATGGTAAGGTATAAATGAAGGTATTGGCCTAAGGGAGCTGTTCCCCTGTGTCAGCCCTGGGAACTTTGAGGTTTGGCACTGGTTTCTGTGACAGGAGCTGCATGACCCATGTTTCCCTACCACTGCTCTATCCTCCACCAGGGTCACAGGAGCTGGGCCCGAGCTCCACAATCCACAGGGACAGAAATAAACTGTTTGCAGTAGGAGACTGTGGGAGGAGTGTGTTTGCTTGGAGTACTTTTAGTCATCCTTCACAGCTCTTTCCTGAACTCATTATCACTCCAGCACTCTTGGTCTGTCCTCACGTGTGAGGCAGTAGCGTACTGGGATTTGAATGTCAGCATTTTGCCTCTCAAAGGACAATGGTCTAATGGTCTTTATAGGGATTTGCCAAACACCAGAACAACTTGGAACAAAATACCTTTAAAGAAGCCAAAAAAGACAGTGGTCGTTTTCCAGATTAAAAGTGAAAATAGCAGATGCTGATTACAATAGAATTCATCATTTACACCAAAGCTGTGTCTGACAGTTTGCTCATAATCCTGTGACCTGTGAACTGAAAGCAAGTGCAACTACTGCACTGTGTCCTTATAGAGAGATTGCTGAAAGTGGCTAGAACAGCTCTCAAGTTTCTTCACCTTCATCAAACAGTAAACTTTCTTCCTCAGCAAGGTGACCAATTCATGCCCTGAACTTTTTAAATGTTTGTTATTACAAAATAAAACTCACTGGAAAGGAATTCTGGGATTTTTGGGTTTGCAAGGTTTTTAAAAAATAATTTTTCTATTCTCTTTTTTTAGTCATTAATTTGCTTAGTATTTTCCATGGATCACATGTAGGAAAGTTGGTGGAAAAGTTGTGAGGAAAGATAATTATTACCAAACATTGAAGTTGTGTAATAAGTGGATGGAGGAAGAGAAGAAATACTGAAGTATTATAAATAGTTACACCCTTTCACACGGCCAGTGGAAAGCCTAAATGAAAGAGTAATTTATACCAGATATGTGTATCGTGCTGAGTATAATTTTGGTAGGAATGATTTCCAATAGGAAATAGTAGAAGGTAAGCAGGACAAATCTGAGTGTACTGCAGGAGATGTCTTGCTGGCAGGGCTCTGTGAGCACCTGTAATTGTTTGTGAAGCCAGTTCTTTGGTAAACTTCCTATTCTTTCTGCTACAGATTTATGGGGTAAGGATTAGTGAAATGATCAATAGTCATTGACTAGTCAAAGAAAAATGATCAATAGTCAGTGATGAAGCATAAACTTACAGCTATCCTTGAATTACCCGAGCTCTAGGACTGGCAATACTGATTCAGGCTGTCCTTCAAATCTGTGAGCTTGTAAGAGCTGAGGCAGCCCTCTCTCTGCAGAACTTCACCTCCGTGGTGAATCTTGCTCTCTTTAGTCTTTAAAGAGATCATTTCAAGCCTCACACTGTCTGTCTAGAGCCTGTGGATAAACTGAGATTAACCTTCTTCGAGTTGCTGACACACAGTTGTTGGTGGCACAACAGGCAGCTCTCCAGCCTCTCAGCTAAGCAATAAAATCATCATGCACACGGTGAAGCTGTTGACAATCCTTTCCTTCCTGGAAAGCAAGTCTAATGAACACTGTATTTCAGTTTTCCAAAATCGGGGAGTTCAGGGCAAAACCTTAATCTTGTTGTGGTAACTAGAGTTGGTAAATGAGGACATCACACTTAAATGAGATTTTAAGCCCTTGATGATCAGTGCAGGTAGCTGTGGTTCACAAAATATATCCCGGGCCTTAATGAAATTACTGTTCCAGACATACGCCCTGCCTCCAGGACCAAAATTATTTTCCTGTCCAAAGTCAAGGAGTTGTCCCTTCCTGTCTTCCATGGTAAGAAGCACTAAGCGGGAATTCAGAGTAATTTTTATATGATTTCTTCTGTGGTAGCCCATGTGAATGTTGTCTTTGTCACATCAACGCAGGAGAACTTTGCCTGGAAAGGCAGCCAGCCTCATTACTGTAAGCTCTGTTCCTGTAGGGTCAGACTGTGTCTCTAGACACCAATTTTTATAAATGTGATTGCTCCAAGGAAGGAATTGCCTTTATTTCTTTCATTTGTTGGAAGAAAAGTAATTTACTTCTGTTTTCCAGCCTCTCACCCACGCTGGCTCAGTTTTGTGACTGGTCCTAAAGGAAAAGCCAATTCTTTATTCTTTCCAAATCACCCTTCCAGAGAAAATAGCAGTAGCTGTGTAGTTCCTACTCTTTCCACCTCTCTGAGCCCATAGGGGATGTATGCAGAGACACAATCCAAATAATGCCTGTACTTGTAGTATTCCTCCTTTTTCAGTCTAGAAGGGCTGTGTAAATCTCAAAACTAAACTGACCCACTGCAAAGAATTATGTGGGGGACAAAATGCATTGCTGGAACCATGTTCACACTCAAAGCAACAGTTTTACCTTCGGCAACACTCTCTGACATCACAAGGAACCAGGAACAACTATTATTATGCTTGTTAGTGCAGGTAAATTTGTAAAGAATGTTTTATACCTCCCTGATTCTCCTGTGGAGAAACACAGGGCTGATTTTTTTTTTGTTTCTTGCCATTTTTAGTGCTAACAACTTACTTTTAATATTGCAACATAGATTTGGCCTGAATTATTTAACGTAAATGCATAAATTGTTATGTGGTCTTGTAGCATAGGGATACACGTTACAAGGAATATTTGAGTATAAAATTTCATGGTTTACAAAATCCTGCGGAGAATAATGTAATCCTGCTTTCTTTCCCAATCTGAATCCAGCTGGGCTGGGTAAGTGCTCAGCTGGGAGGGTTGAGGGATCACCTGGGCCGTGCAGGTAACAGACACACAGTTCTGAGGGGATATCTGTGCATGGGTGGGATCTGCATTTGCAGCTCTTCTGTGAAATGAGGTCTGATAAAGAGCTTTGGGGCTGCCTGGCCTGACGTGCATGATACAAATATGATGTTTAGCCACTGACGGTAAAAACTGAAAGGACACTTTATGGATTGCCTCTCAACAAGAGAGCTTTATGAGGGCAAGAAAGCAAGGCCCCTGTACTGCTGCTGGTCCCCTCAGGAGGCTGTGGTGGAGTGCCAAAACTGAATAATTTTGAAACTAAATATCTTTAAATGGATTCTTTGTTTATTTAAAGAAGATAGAGTGAAGAGGACAGAGGCTTCTCTGGGGAATGTCAGGGCTTTGTTGTGCAACACAAAGACCGTGTTTGAATCAAGATGTGGGTACTTCTAACAAGGTCTTGTCTAGAAACATGAGCCGTGCACTACAATTTCTGCAGAACCCAATTTCTTACTCTAAAGTTTGTATCGGCTTTTTGAGACTGCCTTCTATCTCATTTTCTGAGCTAACTTCTTCTAGGTGGAGGATCTGTAATGAGGTGCTTCTTTCATTGATCACTCAGAGTTCCACACAGCCTCTGCTGTGATCAGAGACATTTTCTCTTTTCTCTAATGGTAAAGCTGTTGATTTACTGCAAGGCAGCAGGCTGATCTCTATGCCAGCACACTCAATTAGAAGGACTTTTGTCCTACAAAGCTATTTCCTTCATACATAAGAAAAAAATAAGAGGAGGCAGGGAGCAGAAAGCAGAGCAACCATGAGTAAATACTTGTATTTTTTATCATTGGAACGGATCCTGAGATGGGATTTGTTGAACTTACTAACTGAGCCTCAGTGCATCTGTGACAGTTGTTGTCATCCAAGAACACGCTTTAGTGACATATTGAGTTGGCTTTAGAGACTAACTTGTTCTTTAATATGATTTACGACAATGGAATTTAGGTGCAGCTTCATTTGGGCTTTGTTAATACCGAGAGGATGCAGCTTCATGCCGCAGGTGCTGGGCACACAAGAACTGCCGTGGTGGTACTGCAGGTGCTTGGATAATGTCGTCCTCCCCAGGGGGTTTCATTCATCCCAGCCTGGCTGCTGCTCCTGCTGCTTCCAGCACCAATATTTTGACAGTCAGAATCTACAAAGCTGGAAAGAAGTTCAGGTTTATTTCAGAGCAAAGATTTGTTTGATGGATCAGAGAGCTTCAGTAGTGTGGGCCAAAACTCTACCAGTCACAGAGTGATGAAGGGAAGAACAAGTAGAGTTCCCTAGAGATTTACTACAAAATCCCACACCTTGGCTCTTTTCTTTTTCCCCTCTACACTATGCATTTTGCTTGCCACCCTGGGGAAAATCTTACAAGCTCTTTTCCTTTGCAGAACCCCTGTGATTACTGTTTAGTTTTTTCTACAATATATTTGACCACTGAAGAGGATTGCTTGAACCAAGATAATCCAGTAATACCTACCCTGAGAACAGTCTGCTGAGACCTCACAGGGTTTTTTAATGCGCTGGAGGCAGAGGCTTCAAGCTCCTGGCAAATGGTGTTACAGATCTCCATCAGGTCATTTTGCCACTTGCTCAAGAGAAAACAATGCAATAATTATTCACGAGGAATATTTGAGAGCTCGAAGCACTTTTTCTTTACACCAGAGCCATGACCTGGCAAACAATAAACAATGGGAAAGTTTGTCTTAGTACACAATTTAGCAGAATAAAAAAAGCTGGAATTCTTCTAACAAAGTGTGTTCTCTTCTCCTCAGACATTTTGAAAATTGATGTCACTTGTAATTCTTCAGGAAAGAAAAAAATCCCTGCAGTTTGCAGTACATCAATGCAGGCATTTTTCTTCTGTCTAATCTATAAAAAGACATTGTATACAAATGTTATTTTCTCTGCCAGAAATGCATTCCTGGAACATAATAAAGGCTTTTCTGTTGTTGTTCAGTAATTTGGATAATAGTTTCTCCATGAAGTCTCATAACATTTATTTATTCCCCTAAATGATTAGACCAAGTGGTTTCTGCAGTCGAAACTGGAATCTCTCTGCAATAAGCTTTCTTACTGAAATAATTCTCTAAACATTATGCTTAAAATAATTTCAAATGACAAATTTATATGAATAACATAATATGGATATGAAATAAACCTGTAGAACTCTGTGTATAAAATACAGAATATTTTAATAGAAGAGTCATGAGTTGTGTGGATCAAACTAAGCAAAACTTTTTCTAGAATTATTTTCTGGAATCGTTGACAACCTTGAAGAGTTAGGATTATTTTTTGTTTGGAACAATTAGATTGTAGTAATTGTGGCAACTGCACTTTTTTGCTTTCCTGTAGCCCCGTGGTCAGCCCTATTAGTTACAGTGTAAAGGAAAGGAATTTGAGGGGAGTATTCCTCTCACATGGTTTGGCAGGTGTGGGAGGGAGAAGGAGAGGTGCAGCTCGGCTCACTGTGTAAAATAAATTGTGTTACATTTTGTGAAGGGGTTGAAGGGTCTGACAGTAGCAAGGCTGGGTTGGAGTCAGCACTCACACAGCCAAACTTTGGGAGAAGTGTTTGTGACACAGCTTGTGTGTATCTGTTACAGGGATACCTCACCTTTCCCAGTCGTCATTTGCATATAACCCGCTGGGAAGATGGTGGTGCAGTCAGAAATGCTACATCCTCTGTCACTAGAGCTGAAATTCTCCTGCTTTTTTAAATTCACTTTGCTTCTTTGGCATCCTGCTGTCACCCACTGCTTGTGGTTTACATTGCTCTCCTTGCATGCAGGAAGTAATAACCACTGAAGGTGACCAGAACAGTACAAATGAATGTATTTAGATTAAAGATGATGCCTACCTGTTTTGGTTTTTGGGGATCTCTTTTATTCCACTATTTCCTAGTGGTGCTCATTTCATCTGAAAGATGAATCACTTGCTGATGGACTTAACAGTCTTCATTTTCTTCACAGGGGTACTAAGTATCATCCCCCTTCAATCAAATACAGTTTGAAGTTTAAATTGGATTCAGGAGGCATGAAAAGATGATGCCTGACAAACGAATATATTAGATAGTCCTTGGGGCTCTGTGGTGTGAGACAAGGGAAAAAATAAGAGAGATGTGAAAAGACCCACAACTTGTGCTGTCTGAGGAGGCATCAGTAAAAGGTTCAGTATGGGGGTCCATGAATATGTTGGGAGAACCCTTTGCTCTGCCACAGCTGCTTCAGGTCTGGAATTCCTATAACAGAGCAAACCAGATTTAGCCCGACTCTGGTTTTCAATTATCTAGTGCAACCTATGGCTAGAAATATTATGAGTGTCATCACGTATCCCTCACAATGACACCTTTTTTGTAGCTGGAAGCATAACTGATTTCAAAGATATTGGTGAGGAAACATGTTTTTTTCAAGTTTGATTGTTTTTTCTTTTTTTTTAAATGAAGCTTTTGCTTGATTCTCATCTGAAGGCGTACTTGGTTTTTGGTTTTGTGTTAGTTCAATAATATTGTCCCCCCAAAAAGCCACCTTTTTCCTTGAATCAGATCTTGATTTTCAATAACTTCATGGGGATGTTTCATTTTTATGAGTGGCTTTTAGGACCTCACCAGGTCCTACAGTGCTGAGGTCCCTTTGCACTCCTTTGCATCTTCCTCTGCCATCAGCGGCCGCTGGCTCTTGGAACAGAATTACTCCACGGAGTGCTGAAAGTAGGTTAGGCTGAGAGCTTCCACAAGCCTCCCTGGAGGGAGTTTCAGATGTGCAAATCCCAGTGAACTATCATCTCAGCGAAATGTCACTGAGACATCACATAGACAGGGCTGGCTCCCTCTGCTTCCTCCTGGAAGCTTTTGGAAACTGGAAAAGGAGCAGCAGTGTCAAGAGAGGTCAGAGTGCACATGTAAAGTGCTCCTGTGTGCACATCTCACCCAGTGCAGTTCCTGACGTTTCCGCTGGGACAACGTGTTCTTTTTAGCTGGGCAATTAGAATATGGAACAAAAAAAAGGAGGTCATCTAAATAGGGCCCCTTTGTAATTTCTTACATAATATTGTGCGTGGCAAGAATGACTTATTGACCCTACTTAGGGCACAGAGGGATGATAGGCAGTTCATAATCCTTCCCAGGCAGGGACTGCTTTCAACTTGTTGGTGCTGTGTTTATTGAAAAAATGCTCTTTATATGTATTTTGTGTTAGGAAAGTTAAGATTTTAAGAAAAGACACATGATAACGGAGAAGATTGTTTTCACTTTTGTGAGATTTCTATCAAATCAGTCTAACAGTAATGCAAATCATTGGAAAACTTTACAAGGTTTAAAATGGGCTTTGCTCTTGTCCTTGATACCCAGGAAAGCCTGTCACTTAAGCCTGTATCCTCGGAAAGACTGAGGTATTCTAAATCCCACCTAAAACCTTACCTTCTGGATGCTAACTGCACTATATTGT
The DNA here is from genome assembly GCA_013397175.1 of Platysteira castanea. Lineage (NCBI taxonomy): Eukaryota > Metazoa > Chordata > Aves > Passeriformes > Platysteira > Platysteira castanea. The sequence goes on along the minus strand of VYXC01009087.1, from coordinate 526,489 downwards.
GTGACTATATTTCAAATTGTCTTCACACTGGTGAGGAATTAAGCCTTTTTTTCAGTTTTCAGTTTTATTTAAACTTATTTCTAAATAGAAAAATTGTCAAATTCTCAGGTTTGGGCTTGTTTAACACACCTGAAGACAAACTACAGAAGAAAAGCCATGAAATGATGCATTTCCACAGCTAATTAAAAAATCTCCTTTTTTTTTTTAACCAAAGGAAGTATTTTATTAGAGACAGTAGTGAAAACGTTTGATCACTGAACATTTTTAGATGTTTTGGCTCATATCATGTTAGGATCTTCCTCCAGCCAACCACACAAGGATTCAGTTGTTGCAAATGTGCAATGTAGTGTTGATATCCTTTTATCTCTACTTATTCTTTCAGCTCTACCCTCAGTGTGTGTGCACACATACATGCAGGTCTGTTTCTGTGGAATATGGAGAAATACTGAGGAAATACACTTGTACCCATGAATTGTGTAGTGCCTCATCCTGCACAGACAAAATGATGTAACATCTCTGGTGAGTCACACAGTTTTTAATTTCCAGAATTATTAGTCAACTGGGTTTGCAAAAACACTATCTGGCTTATCCAAATACCCTCACTGTGATGTCCTCTGGTTCTCCCTGAGCTTTGAAAGAATATTGTTCTCTTGGTACTCACTTTGTGATTTCCTATTTAACAAGTAAATGTCAGGACCAGTGGGGGCTACAGACCTGAAAAGGAACGTTCAAAATGACGACCTGTGATGGTGCAGTGTCTCCAGTTTCCTTTTAACAGTTACAAAGGGCACATTAACACCTGATAATAGAAAATCATTCTGTTTCACAGTTCTGTGTGTAATTGTGGGGGGAGATTCAGTCTACTTTTATTTATTTTTTTAAAATAGTGCATGGGTATGGTCAGTGAAACAGCATCCTCTCCCAACCCTCCTGCAACACAAACCCCAGAAAACACTTTAAAATAATTTTTTATAATTCAGCCCCACCACCTTTGATGCCTTTTCCATCTACTTGTATAAACAGAGCACAAAAACATAATTAATAGATTAAATTCTGACTGAATATACTGAGCCAAGTAGCAGTCAGGGTTGGTCTGGCTGTTCTGGCTGAGGGCTTTGGAGACTTTTGGAAAAGTACCTGATCTTTCCCTGTAAGGTGCCTGAACCAAGCACTAAGGTATTTTGGTAATCAATCCATCAGCATTTTTTGTGCCCTATTAGTAAAAAGTAACAAATAACATACTTTTATCTCCAGTGCCTTTAAAAGTAGTTTTGCTGCAGTTGGAAAATTATTTTGCAGTTTAATTTCCATAGTCAGAGGCTTTTCATTAGCACAGCTTTTTAAGACATTAGTTTATTCTGCGTGTCGCTCAGTTATATTATGGAACATCACAGCAGTAAATATCTACTAGGTGTACAGGTTTTTGTAATCAGTCCCTGACAACATCTGTCAAAACCATATGGGAAAATCCTGGCTGATGTTGTCATTACAGAATAGGACTGTTTGTTTATACAATAGAACAAATAAAGCATATTGAGAGAAGGCCAGAAGAGTCACTCTGACTCAGTTACTGAGACTTCCAGCTTCCAGCAACACGATATTTTGGTTCCAGCATTTCACATCAATAATAAACAATCTTTATGGAAGCCACTGAATGATAAAAATGAGATCACAAATTGAGAGCCAGGCCATATATTTTTTGATCTGTTGTATGCTACAGTTTACATTAGGGTCAATCTCAAGACCGGAAAGAGGCAGGTTCTGCAAAACAGCATTTCAAATAAATGTTTGCCAGCTATATGAGATACTGTCAATAATTCATCACTGTAATTCTTCCAAGATGGTCTGTTGATGCAAACTGTCAGAGCACATGGTAATAATATCAGCATTTATGTGATTTACAGTTCTACAAAATGGCAAATAACTAGAAATTTCTTCCACTGAAAGTATGCATTGGCTCTTTGGATGTCAGAAATAGAGTGTGTGACAGCTGCAGCATGTATAAATCATGGTCAACTGTTTAAAGTGTTCTCTGTATATAAGTACATGCACTTACACTCGCATCTTCATAGTCCATTTCCAATATCTGAGTGACAGATTGTACTTTAAGTAATTGTGCAGTTTCTTACGTTTTTATTAACTCTTTAATCCCCTGACATGTGCATTGGTTACAACAGCGTATCTTGGTCAGTAGAACTGGTAGAGCTCAAAATACAAATATTTCCCTACCATGCAGCATCTCCTGGGCTCGTGAGCTTTTTCAGTAATCTTTGGCAACGTACTACAAATTGTATTGCACAAACTGGTTTAGAAATATTTTACGTGTGCTCGTGTTCAGAAAGAAACCAAGAAATGGTGACTCACGTGGTAATTTATTTTTGTGTCTTGAAAAAATTCAGGTGAGAGGCATTCTTTGATGGCAGCTGCGTAAGTGCCGGTAGCAGTGGGGAGAGCTGCCTCATGTTTCAGCTCAGTTCCCATCTTTGCACCAGCCTTGGTTCCAGAGCTGTTCAGGTCTGTAAATGCAACAAAGCACTGCCCTAAAACAAACTGAAGTTGTTCCCACATGTCCAAACCTCTCATTTTCATAGACTGATATTTTATCAGTGCATGTTAATTTTGAACTGGCATTTATCAGGCCCTGCACACAATGAGCCCATGAACGTGTGATTTGGAACATCATATTAGAAAATATATTGACAGTAAAAGGAGGGAGGGCCACCGAGTTGTTTGGGTTTTTTTTTTCCTTTTCGTTTCTGGTGTAGTGTGTAGGTAGAGCTGAGCCTAGTTCCTCTTTTTAGCACCAGTATGGGAGGTGAATGTTGTGGAGGCAGAGCACTATCCTTTGAACTGTAGACTTGTGTGTTACAAGGATATCCGGCAGCTTGAAGCATTTTACAAAAGTAGAATTTCTGTGGTGAAGGAAGCTCCACTCTTCCCAGGAGTATGTCCACTGGATGCTATCATTCATACTTGAACAGGAATGGAGGAAGAGAAATGGGAGTAGGGGGCAATCTCTGGCATTCAGTTAAGGTAGGAGAGGTGCTGATACACTGGATTACCCCTTTGTTTTTCTCTTTTTAACCATATAGTCCCATGAAGGCACTTTTATAGTGATTAAGTGAGTTACTGGAAGCCATAAATATTGGAGATATTTGTGACAGTGCACAGGTGTCTCAGACTTCAAAGCCAATCTGTGCAAAAGAGTTGCCTACTATAAGACTCTTCAGTGGGGCTGCAATGCCAATACACTTAGCTGAGTACAGAAGATAAATTTGGTTTTTGTATGAGGAAAGTTTATTAGCTTTATTTCTTTCATTTGAGTAAGGAATAAAACCAATATGCAAAATTTTGGAGTACTTTGTACAAGCACAGCACACCCTACTGCACTGATGGATGGGCAGTGGAAGATACCATAGCAGCCTTTATCCTGAGAACCCACACGGATGTAACTTCATTTTAGTGCAGGATAGCTGTGGCTGTGTGTGCCAGTGCATCTCTGTCCTACCACTCCCCATGGATTTCTCTTCCTGCAGTTCTCTTTACAGTTTCTCAGAGGCGCATTGTGGACAGACAGAGTTCATGTGCGTGAGCAGCAGGGATGATTTTCCTCCTGGGAGCTGAGCTGAGTCACCCTGAGCTGTGATAGGGAACAGGGGAGGAGGCGGGAGAGCATTCCTGGGATGGGGAGAGGGACTGTGGCTGCTGACAGCTCCCCGTGCAGCTTTGGGCTCTGTGTAAAGAGAAGCTGTGACACGAGTGACTGTGGATTTGTGAAATCCCTGCCATCCCTCACTGTTTCTGTGGATTTGTCCTGAAACAAGCTTGGGTTTGTATGTCCTCTGCAATGTGCCATGACTGAAATGTCTGTCTGCTGTTCCCTGGAGTCTGGGAACTGTTGTTCTGGAGTCTGAGATGGCGCTGCGTGGTAAGGATGAGCCACAAGCAGCCTGAGGTTTGCCCTGTGGCTTTGGGTCTCATTTGGGAATATTTGTGGAGCGCTTCTCCTTTGGTGGTGCTTGGTGTGGTGCAGTTCATGGTACCCAAATCCCAGGGAAGGCAATGGATTCCCATGGACATCAACAGTCATTCTGTCAGCTTTTAATTGTGGTGTTAAATACATGGGCAAGAGGCAGTTTTGTGCCAGTGTCTGTGACACAGAGGCTCTTGAGGCAAGAGCTCTACTCCCATGGAAGTCCTTGCCCAGCCCCAACATCTTGCAGCATTTCCTGAAACTCTTGGTTGCAGCTCAAGGTTTTTTTGGAAGGAAGGAGATTTCGCCTAAGCAAATATGTCAATACATTCCTGTTGCAAAGCTCTGCTAAATAAATCCATGATCCTGTTGCTCAGTACAATTTATTGTAGTCTGTCAATATCTTGCTTTTAAATATGTTTTAGATAGCAGAAAACTATAGGTTTTCTTTTGGGATCGTGGAGGGAAAAACAGTGAGGCTGAAGGCAAAAATCTTTTGGGCTGCTTTGAGAAGGTTTGCAAAACCCCCCAAGAACTGCTCTTTAATGTTTATTAAAAATCTGGTATTCTCAGTGAAGCTGCCTTTAGGAAATGCTGTGATTTCATTTCAGTGAAGTGCTAAGGAGAAAAACAGATTTTCTGAGCTGTTATCTCAAGCTTTATATAGGTTGAAGGTTTATGTTCTGCTTGTGTTTTGATAAATTTTCCTTGCAGGCATAAGGTGTAAGAAACTTTTAATTAAAGTTTAAATTCTAGAGCAAGGAGTAAAGTGTTGTGGTAAGGTGCAGATGTGTGGTCGTTGTGTGATTCCCAGAAAAGGTTTCAGTGAAGCTGAGGTGGCTGGTTAAAGGGCTTGAGCACTAAAACTCAGATGGAATATATTCCAGGTGAACATCTTTGGGAAGTGTCTCTGCTGCTGCCTTGCTCCCAACCTTTGTGTTGTTTTCCTCAAAAACGCTTCCAGAATATGCCAGTTTGAGGACAACACTTTTCTATTGGTATATGTGAAAAATGAATACTTCCTAGTTAGAAGTGGCATTAATCATTCTGAGGTGAGTTCTTGGCACTTTCTGGAGAAGCCACCTGCCACCCAGGCAGGCCAGGACGTGTGGAACAGCAGAGTCAGAGTGGGAGCTGCACTGTTCTGCTGCTGCTCTGACATTGCTTGGGACAAGTGCTTTTCTAGTTCATAGCACCAAACACTGCCATTCCCCACGGAAGCAGGGCCATTCTTTCAGGTGTACAAGGCATGACGACACCATTATTTTGAGTAAATTAAAACCGTGTTGGCTTGAGTGCCTTGGTGTCAGACTGCCCCGCTCCAGCACACATGGGGCATCTCATCCTGAGCAGCTGCTTGGGGAATGAGCAACTGTGGTTTCAGCTCCTGACACCAAATATTTCTGAATTAAACCAACTCTGTGGGGATGATCTAGTGGAGCAGTGGCCTGAAATCACTTAATGTCCCTGTATGGTTTGACTCTCTACTCGATTTAGGGAGAATTATGCCTGCATAGCTAAAATCATCATCCTTCCTTCTCTTTCTTGAAAAGTGATGGTAGGATTTTAATAACTACAGAAAGTATGTAGACTAATTTGTAAGATGTATATAAAATGTATGTAAACTTCAAGAGAGTTGATGGACACTGTCACTTGCTGGGTTTGTCCTTCTAGGGGATAAAATCAAATGGCTGCATATGTATTTAAAAATTTGTTGTGGCTGCAGGGAAAATATTGGAGCAATGAGGACATTTTCACTAGCTTGGAGATTAGAGAGTTCTTTTTGGCAGGAACAAAATGTAGTTTGCTTGTAGCACCTGCATATACTTGCATGTCTATGATCTTGCAGTTTTTACAGCCTGTGGTGTCTGTTATCTCCTTGATATACTTGTAAAATTCATATGATGTTCTTCTGGAAGTTCTGCTGGGTGGAGAGGAAGTACAGTGCCTAGTACAGACAGTTCCTTGTGAATGTTACATTCCTACATTTATCTGTCATGTAGAAAAAATGCAACTCAATAACCTATTTTTAGCACAGTTTCTGACAGTAGTAATTAAATGTATTTTTAAAAATCATACCATGTAATAGTAAACCAAATCCTGTCATTATATTTACCATTATTGGTACATAGCACCCATTCAATTACAGTGGCATTTACTCTTTATCTTGCCAACTATCTGCTCATTGAATATTTCTGAGGAGAGGAGACGAGGGGGGGAAAGAAGATACCAAGATTATTTACATTAATATCACTATATTTTAGTAACATTCAGTTTAGTCCTGGTTGTAAATTTCTCTTTTGTAATGCATTTGGTAACTTAATTCTATCTTAATCTGTCTCAGTATGATGGTCAGGATGCTGAGTTTGGTAAAAAGTTTCAGGTATGTTGGGCAGCAGCTGGAAACCAGTTAATGAACAGTCCTGTTGGATCCAGCAAAGGTGCTGGGATTTGTTACAGGATGTTCCCTGTGCTGCAGATGGAGAAAGAGAAAAAGCTGAACTGTAAAGTGTCATCTTATCATCTGCCCAGAATTGCTAAATATTGAGTGCAAACTTCTAATGACCAAGTAAAAGTACAAAAATTACTGTAGGCTTTTCAAACATTCATGGCCTGACTTTTTCAGGGGTAATGGTAACCCTGGAGGTCCTGCCTAGTGTATAAGCTATAATTAAATATTAATCTCTGAATATTTTGTAAATAAAGTTTTTCATTGCTGTCATTTTATGTAAAAGCTTCTGAAAGGCATAAGCCTTAAAAATAGATACCAGGCTTTAGGGTTTTGTCTACAAAATTAGCAGTAAATCATCACAAAATAGCTATTCTACACTCCTTCTCAGTGCAGATATTTCTAATGTTCATTGGTAAGGTTGCACAGAGTGACAGCTGTTCTGTCCTGTCTTATTTTGCAGCAAAACTTTGATGGACACCAGCCCAAAGACTGTCTAACTCAATATAATTACTCTAATTTCTCTCACTTGCAACTACACTAAGGTGAAATGCTGACCCTGCAATGGGAATGAGGAAAGTCTTTTAGAGTAAGCATTTTTTCAATACAGTGGAATACCCAAGTTTCCTATAGAATAGGAATGACTATTATGTTGATATTGGTTTAGGTAATTACAGTTAGATTATATCATAAAAGCACACATCAGCATTACAGTTCTGGCTGAAATCCTGGTATTTTAAAATCCTTTGAGTGGCGGAAAGTCCTAGGTATTAATTGGGTCTCATTACAGAAGCAAAAAGAGATCCTGATATGACATAAGGCTGCATAACAATAATTTCCATTTGTTAAAAGACATGTGCCAAAGCCAGAGCAGAGCAGAAATTTTTCTTGTCCAAACTTCTGGGGTGTTTGGAGGAGCTCTGAAATGAAATGGAGACAATGAGCGCAGTGGGTCTTATTTAAAATTCTTTGAAATTGTCCATTTACCTGTGGCATCACATAAACAATTCTAACAGATAACGCCCACTCATATAGAGTAAGATATGCTTCTGCATCTGGGAACTGCTGTATTTGTAATTTTGGAGCGATAAGGAAGCAACAACAGGGCAGGGCAGACGTCAGAGAAGCTGTTCCAGGTGTCTGCCATGACTGACCTCTAGGTCAACACACAAGACTTGAACCAAATTGTTCAGCAAAGCAACCTGGACCATAAAGTAGAGCAAGAATATCTGAGTTAAAATTGTAAAGGCTTCGTATTTTCAGGATATTCCAAATATTGCTAGCAAGTGGTTCTGGCTAGTGGCAGCTAATCCCCGTTATCAATACATGTATATCCATGAGTGTGTGAAAGCTCAGTGTGTGGCACTCAGCCTTTGAACATAGGTTGGGTTCCTCACCTGAATTGCTAAGATTATTTGAAATCAAGGAAACATGAAGCCGATCCCAGCAGTGCTGGTCAATGTGCACTTGGGTTTCTTGATCCTTTGCAGGCGAAGGGCAGTGAAATGGCCTGAGTCTTAGCCCTTCATTTGATCAGAAGGCAAGGGCCAGTCTTGCTTGCTGCTCCCACAGACCATTTCAAAGGTGGTACTCAGCCTCAGAGCAGCTTTTATTCCTTCAGTTAAGAATGGTGTTCTAGGATGAATCAGATGAGCTCACACCACGACTAGGAAAGCCTTTTCAGGTTGTGACTTACTGCAAAGATAAAGAATTTTCCTGCCTTTTTCTGAAAGCAAAATGAACACTTTTATTACTTCTGTGGTCGTTGGGCAATGTCATGTGGAGATACTGAGCTGGCTCTGAACCTCCTGGCGGGGCTGGGGCAGGACTGTAATGCTCCCTTAGGCCTCTGCCAAGGGTATTTCCTGTGCTGGGCTCTGGGCAGGGAACTAACGTGGCCAAGCTGCTTTCCAGAACCAAAGTAACTTATTTAAAGCTGCTTCAAATATCTCTGCAAGGCATTGCACAGCACTGTGTGAATATACCCAGTGCCAGCACTGCCACGCACTTTCCATAGCCACATATGTTGGCACAAGGGAAATGGAAAATGCAGCTACATTGTCTTGCTAGTATGCTACAAGAATTTATCGTGTTTAATTCCAGATGAGCAAAAATTTATCACAGATCTACTGTTTTCTGTTAGTCATGTTTGTGTTTATACTAACTTTACTGAGCCAAATTTGGATCATGGGATTAAAGTAAACAGGGAATGACATGTATGCAGGGACCTGTTGAAGGATTTGAGAAAAGTTCCATGTAAAAAGAGGTAAAAAGTTGGACAGTTATTTTATTTATATCTAATTCACATGAAAGTCAGCACCATCTGATTTTATTTCCCTATTGCGGTTGTTTCTTTTAACCGTGGATTCCCATTAAAACAGCTCTTTGACAACAAAATTAGTCAGTCATTTAATTTTAGTGTGTGGCATTAAGTAAGCTGGGTGGCAAATTGTCTTCTCAAACAGATTGACTTATTTTACCTGTGGGAAAGGAACAGCTGAACAGCTAGGAGGGAAATCTGCCAGTTCAGAAAATTTATTGTAACTTCTACAGCAGAGACAGAATTGTTTAGTTTTGAATGCTAGCTTGCTTTTGATGTTGTAATCTAACTGAAGTCTTTATCATACCATTTGAAATTATCCTCAGGGTTTGAGGCTATCACTGAAACTTGCAAAAGTAATTGATACTTATTCTGTGTTGTTCACTGTGTTTATACGACTACAAGATGAGTTTTCCCTCTCTTTATAGCATGCAGTAAAATCTTCAGCACTGTAGTGGAGAAGGCAGTGTGGTAAACCAGAACAGCTTTTGTTTGATACACCTGTCCTTTTCTATCCAGAGGAACAGGATGGAGACTTTTTTTCTTGCAGGAAGGCTAAGAAACCTTTCTCCTCACAAAAATAATTTTGTGCTTTTCTGTCATCCTTTTCACAAAGATACACTTCAGTCTCTTCTCCTGGAAAGTGTCTTGCTAGCTGTTATGAGTTGTTGTATTTCACAGATTTAAAGTAATCACAGCATATTGTTGAAATCCTAGTGCATTTACTGCTTAGTACTGCTTCCTACAACAACCCAGGATTTTTTCCAGAGAAGAGCTGAGAGATCTGAGGACTTGTACTGAGTTACTTTTGAGTAAGACTTCATGGTACTGTCCAGGGCTCCACTGACAGTGCTGGGAGCAGTAATTCCTAGACTTTAATCTGTTGGTGTCTTTTCTTGGGCTTTAAGCAAGATGTTTAACCCTTTAATATTTTACCTGTGACATGGATCAACTTCCTGCAGATTTTATGCGTGTTAAGAGAGCAGAATACTGGCACTGCATTTCAAATAGCCTCTTCTTGATAACAGTCCTTCATTAAAATGAGAGGGTTTTTATCAATTTATATTGTGTGTCATAGTATGGAATTATATGGCATTAAAATCAGGCATGTTGTTACAGCTCTCATTCTCTCAGTCATCTGCTGGAAGCAATTCTTACCTTCACTGATTTGAAGATGGAATGGAAAGACTCAAAGAGAACTTTAAATTATAGGAACATATCTCACACTGGTTTGGGATTGTTTTCTTACTTCCTTTGGGACAGGATGGAGCTGGGGTTATTTAGCCTGAAGAAAAGGAGACTCAGAGGTGACCTTATCACTCTGTACAACTCCCTGAAAGGTGGCTGCAGTCAGGTGGGGTTGGTCTATTTCTCCAGGCAGCAGCTGACAGAACGAGAGGACACAGTCTCAAGCTGCGTCAAGGGAAATATAGGTTGGATATTAGGAAAAAAATTTTCACGGAAAGAGTGATAAAGTACTGGAATGGTCTGCCTGGGGAGGTGGGGGAGTCACCATCCCTGGATATGTTTAAAAAACGACTGGATATGGCACTCGATGCCGTGATCTAGTTGAGGTGTTAGCGCACGGGTTGGACTCGATGATTTTGAAGGTCTCTTCCAACCCAGACATTCTGTGAATTCTGTGAGTGCCATATCACTCTGGATACGTGTGGCCTGGTGTGGTTGGAACCCGTGGTGACACTGATGTCTTGTTTCCACAGGCATCATTTTGGCCAGTAGAAATGATTAACAGGATTTGTATGTATGTGTGTGCGTGTTTGTCCCCCAAACAGTGGGGGATAGGACTGATCAGCTTGTTACTAGGTCCTCACCAAGCCATCGATGGAACACATGAAGGGAGATGGCAGGGAAGATTTGTTCCCTTCTCTCTCTGTGGCAGAGGCAGGAATTTGCCTTTTTGTGTATTTTCTCTCCTCTGTTGACTGTAGAAATAGCGGTAGCTGCACCCAACGAAAAGAGCTTCATAAGGCAAGCACAAGAGCGAAGAGTAAAACCCTGCCAAGGGAAAATGTAGCCTGTCCAAATCAGTTCATTACTTATTTTCCCTCCACAAGCAGCAGTACATAGCAAAAAAGGAGAGACAGATTATCATTTAGAGAGAAAAGGTGGACGTGGTTTAGAAATGGCTGAGAGGTAGATGACAGCTTTCGATTTTTGTGGTATCCCTGTGAGAATTTCTTTTTAATACTGCGTTATCACATTTGGTGTTAGTAGTGCCATGTGTTCATTTATTTGAGGGAATTACTCGGAACTGCTCGTTATGTTGTGGATTTGCATAATATGTTTAAAGGCAGTTTAAATAAAATTTATTTCAGATTTATGGAATCTTCTCTGAAGAATTTTTTCTCTCAATAATCTGATGTGCTGTTACCTCTGTGCCACAGAATGTAAGGCTAAAGCTTCCAGCCAGATTCTTATCTCCATCTGGTGTGTGCACATGGGAGGACAGTTTATAAAGCCATCTGAAATAAATAAATTGTATTCCTTATTTGATCTGAATACTATCTCCTGTAACAAAGCAGGAGCTACGAAATCCAGGAAATCCTACGACTGAGGTATGAGGAATGGTGATCTGGTGCTTGGTCTCAGTTTGGGAAGACAATCCTTCCTTTGGTGTGTTAGGTGTCAGGATGAAGCAGGACAAGGTTAAGCATGGAGTCCAGAGTGCAGGGATGTAGGGTTGGCAGTCTGGGCAAAAATCTCTGCTCTGACATGCACAAAAATGTGGCTGATTACTCCAATCCAACGGCCAGTTCATTGATTAAAAGGGCAAATGGGCTTCCCTCCAGGAGTGCAGCAGGAAAACAAACAGCTAGGCTGAAAAACAAGACTATTTAACCATCTGAGAGAGCATGGGGCCATCCCAGCTGCCGCAGAACCTGTCACGACTTGGCTGCCAAGAAGCCAGATGCTTGCATCAGAGGAATGTGTGTTTCACAAGCCGATACCTCTGCTTGCTGACACACGGCGACATGTCCGAAGAGGCAGCAGGGGAGTCCAAATTAGTCAGCCTTCCCATGAGGTGCCAGCCCTGCTGGATCACTGACACCTGTATTTCATCAGAAATAGATTATGGCAACAACCTTCTCCTCATAATAGAGAACACTTTCAGTATCCAGCAGGGGATCCCTGTCCGTATGTGAAGCTAAACACTGCAGAACTGATTTAATGATTGGATCCACTGGAATCTAAATTTGCAGAGGCTTACTCGTGTGATTACAGATGTACAAAAGCTCTTGAACACGCATTGGTTTTGGACCTGCTCCAGAATCCACTTATGCCATTGATTTCAATTAATTCTGGATAAGGTCACTGGTGGTTGAATCAATTGTTTGATTCCAGAAACAACAGGAAAGGCAAAGAAGGAATAATGACTTAACCTACAGAACTAAGAAGAGCCGGTCCCATGTACTTATATTTTGTAATCACATTTACAATGTTTCTGAGGTCCCTTGTAATTCAAAAATCCAGCTTTTGCCTACTTCTTCCGGTTTCAAGTGGCAAACACTTAAAACCAAAGTTTTTATGATTTGCTTAATATTGTATTTTACAATGAGGCAATTTGTAGTGAAAGGCAATGTCCTTTAAAGACATCCCATCAATTTTCTCCAATGAATGCTTTTCATGGGATTCTACTGAAGCAAAAATTATGGAACTGAAAAAGATTTAGAAATTGATTGCAAATCACTGCTGTGGCAGGAACAATCATATATGCTCATTTTAGCTCTCAGCTCATCTGAAAAGGCTAGATTAAACATTTCATTTTAGACCTTCTTTTTCCTATGTGTCAGAATCGAGTGTCAAGGCTTCATCCTGACGCTTAAGGACAGGATTTCCCATAGTGTGGGATGTGAGTTAGAGTAAATATTTCCATATCAAGGTGCTCTTCCAGGACGTAGAATACAATATTTTTCAGCTGCAGGAGTGACAGGTACTGAGGAGCACATGGGTTTCACAGAAGCTGTCTGGGAGCTCTAGGAGAGAGCACCACGGCAGTGTCAGGCGTGGAGAGCACAGCTGGAAAGGACAAAGCAGCCACGATATCCCCAGCCCTGCACGTGGCAGAATGGCCAATGTGAACACAGTTATTTTTGTTATATGTTATTTGTTGCTTTCTCTGTAGTTTAAATTCATGAATGTGACAGAAGAGAGAGCTATTTTTTTGCTTCAGCAATAAAACCTGCCTTCACTAAGGACCTTCTCCCTATTCTTGACATGCAGGGGAGGTAAAAAGCTTTGAAAAATCACCTAGCAAGGTTAAAAACCAAATTATCTTTGTGACCAAAAGCTTACCAGACTGATCAAACTGCTTTAACTGAAGGCCAGTTTTTGACAGCGAGTATCTGAGGAGATTCATACACTGCCCTCACACCCTTCCTTTTATTCTCTCCACTTACTTCAACTTGTCAGTTGTTTATCTTCTTGGCCAGCTACCCCAGGAAAATGTTTACTACGTTAACTTGTGGCACCTCACATCCTTGTAGGTATGTGTTTTGTAAGACATACTTAACTGTGTTGGTAAAAGTGAGCATAATAGTAATTTTCAAAGAACATTTTGCTCTTCAGTACCCTGGAGAAATTTCAATGATATTTTAGGAACCAGCTCAACATTTCCAACCATGTGCAACTCTAAGGAGGGCAAATTCTCTAGCCTACAACTTGTTTAAGTTTTTTTTTTAATTTGCACTCCAGTGATCTGAGTATTTACTGTGGGATGAAAATGTAAGTTTTGGATTTTATATTCTATTATATTACAATCTGTTGGGATATTAATGTCCTGCAATTTTGCCCTACACTAAACTGCTCTTCAGCCTGTCAGCTTGTCAGTCCTTGCCCCAGCAGTAGTTAGAGAGTAAAACAAGGCTTTTCCATGGGCTGGTTGTCTGAAAGCTGTACTGAACCACACAGGACTGTCAGCACAGGGGAACACGCCTAGGGGAAAATGCTCTTAGCTTTTCTCACCTGCCTTTTAGCTCTTCAGGCTGTGGGGCTGATCACCTCTGCTGCAGCTTTAGAGGTCTGCAGTGAGAGACAACCTTGAGACACCTGGGTCCAAGCTGTTTTCTGCTCCTGAGCTGGTAAGGAGTGAACAAGCACATCACAAGTGCAGGGATTCCTGCATGCTTCAATAAAGATGCAGTTTAGGTGACTCAATCCCAGCCAACTATTGGATTTTCTGAGAAGATGTCCTTGTTTTGGCTTCTTCAGTGAGGAGGAACTTTCCAAGTTAATAAAAAAGTAAAGTTGCATGTGGACAGTGAACCTGAAATAGTATGGATTATGTGTTAGTATGAGACATGGGGTCCTTAAGAGATCCTGGCCATACTGCAGGAGGTTAATTGACAAGCTTTCCTAATATCTAGGAAAGTGTGTACTTAGATCAATTTGTTATGTCTCATCTTACCCGCCTGCTCATCAAAAATGAGGCAGTAGGAAGCTGAATTATTTCCTCAGATACAAGAATCTGTTCAGCCTACTGCACATCAGGCCAGGAGCAATGACTGCAGTTCATGGCTTTAACTTCTTTATCTTTTCACTCAACCTGCAGCCAGTCAAGGACTGAATTCTGCTGTTAATTTTGTTCTAGCAAAAGCCATGGCATTCCTGCCAAAAATAAGTTGTATCTGCACAGCCAGCAGCTATATCTTATGATGACTTAGAATAGAAATTAGATGGATAAGTGCACTGACAGGGTGAGCTAATGGCCACTCCCTTAATAAGTGCTGTAATTTGAAGAATGCAGAATCTGTTTGTCCACCCTCATGGCAATTCTTCCCTCTTGGGAAGAATAACTCGCTGGTTAAACCCACAAATCTCAGCACTTGTTTTGTTGTGCATTTACTTTTGCAATAACCACCACTTCTGAAAAACTCAAAAAAATTGCTTTCAGACAACTCAAGTCAGTGCGTCTGCAGTGCTGCCTGACCAGAGAGATGTGAGAGATGTGAGTAGCGTGTGTTCTGCCCTGGTCCTGCTCACCTAGGTGTCCTTAGCCTGGAAATGCATTAACCTACCCTAGGAAATTTAGTAAGTGCTAAATTTTGCTAAATAATACAAATTCTTCCTGGGAACAGGTTGCAATTTTCCTTAAGGCTCATCCTTTTAAATTTCATTACACTTTTTCAATTAAACTAGTGGTTTCCTTCTTTTATGACTCTATACTCTCTTCCTTTCTTCTACATGTATCTCGGAGCAAGCCAGTTTTCTCATCAAGAGAGCTTCAATGTAACCTGTGTTTTGCAATTTTATAAATACTTCTAATGGCAGGTGAAAAAATGAATCTTATCCTTGGTCTGAGGAAGCACACTTAATCAGCAACAGGTTTAAGCAAAATCTAACTCTTCTGCTGATCTTACGGGCTTATTTCTGATGGGAAAAGCTGAAGCCTTATGGAGCTGTTTATCCAAGCACAGGGCATTGTTCATATTTGCTTAAATGGCACTTGTGAAGCTGGAACTAAAGATCTACGGGTTGAAATTCATCTAATTCAATATTACGTGTTAGTACTTTTTATTCCCATAGCCCACTTCAACCTCAAAGTCTTTTGAGGACTTCTTGGATCAGACTGGCAAGCTCTTAATGAGCAAGGTATAAAATCTTGCTGAGTGCAAAGGAAGAGGAACACAGCCTTGTGTGTTTGAGGCAGGCAGGTAAATATAACCCATAGTTACACAGTGTGCTGCAGGCTGATTAGCCACAGGAATAAATATAGGGGATTTACAACAGATCTCCATCAAAAGTACAAACTTACATCTTCCAGGCAGCAAGCAGCAGAGGTAGCAATTGCCTACACGAGCAGTTGCAATGAACTCAGCACCACTGTGTCAGCAGGGTATTGCTGCTACTCAGGGCAAGCACCAAGAAAATCAGGCACTCTGTTATTAAGGTCACACAAATGTTTTTAATAGCACTCTTTCAGGCTAAAAGCAGGATTTCAGCTCGCAGCTGACTGCTCTTGTTCAGGTGTGTAATTGCATCGAGCTTGATTTACAGCAGCTGAGGATCTGACCCAAGATTGGTTTTCTCTCTGTAAATACAGGCAGAATTTGGGTTGAGGCTTTTATGTGTAGCAATTTAAAAAGCAGTGAAAACTTGGCTTCAGCTCATCCCTGAGCTCAAGTTTCACTTGTTTTGTTGTTTGTGGAACAGTTTAGGGTGTTTGGATGTGAGTGGCCAGGTGTTTCCAATATTGAACCTCTTCGTGTGGAAACGTGCACAGATAAGAGAGCTCAGTCTGTCACAAGCCTTGGTGGTGCTCTTCCAGCGTTTGAAGTTCTGACTTGAAAGGATTGACTTCTGAGAAATCAAGGCACAGAGTCCCAGCCCCTCTCTTTCAGCAGGAACTCTGTGACAGAGATTCAGAATAGGAGCTGGACTAGTTCTCCAGGGAGTACCCTGTGCCTCGGTGGGAGATGAGTGTGTGTTTCAGCTCCACAGTGCTACTTGGTCTTGGACCTCCCCTCTGAGAAGGAAAGGTCGGTATTTATGCCCTTAGCACCTTGTGAATAACTGTGTTTGATGCTGTTTTGTGCTTTCTCGTATTTTTGTCTTTGGAAAATAAGGCGGTTTTCTTCAAAACCCATTGTTGTTGAAGTTGAGCTGTCTTAATTCTTGCAAAGATTATCGTTTGTAGTTCTGTAACTTTTCAAATTTGGAATGAGTTGAAACTCATTTCAACCTACTGAAGTCGTCTGCTCTGTGCTTTAAAATCTAGGCAGGTTTGCACCCCTATTGTTAAATAAACAAAAGAATTAGAAGAATTCAGTGATAAATTGTGAAAAAGGCACCGCTGGCATATTTTTCTTTCTTTCTTTCTCCCTGTGCTCTTCACTGGGTGAAGCTGTTTAAGTTTTTCGTACTTTTCTGCTTTCCCTGCAAACACTGCTTATTCATTCTAGAAAAACATCAGTTGAGTAAACAGAAGTATTTATGTGTGCAGCACTGCAACTCCTACTAAGATGCAAATTGTGCTGCAGGGAAGATAGTTTGGGCTTTTCTTTCCTCCTCGCTTTTCTTTTTTGACAGTCGGTTAATAAAGACTCAACAATAAGCAGCTGCCTGTGATGTCATTTGGGACTTTGTCCACAGAGCTTGTATTTACAAGTACTGAGCAACTACACAGCAGCAGCAAACCCAACTATCAGCAAACTTCATGTCTGCTGTTACTGAAGGGCTTTGGTGCTGTGGAGGGTGTAGAAAGCTAACTCTGTTCTTCTGACCACAGACTTTTAAAGCTTGGTAAATAAACACTGGATAAACTCAAGAGAATTTCTGGACTGCAAAGACTTCTTACGGTTCTGAGTTCTCCAGGGCTGGCATGTTTTGACTGAACTGCTGCAAGTAAGGCTTTTGCTGTTTTGGTGTTTTTATGATCTCTGTAAAGCTTATTTTCTCTAGGAGTGTGTCAGCATTGTTATTTGTAGTTTTGTTTTAATTAAAAGAGCGGCAAGTATGTAGTTGTTAGCAGTAATTACAGCCATGCATTTCACTGTGGTTCAGGACAAATGAAAACTTCATTCTGGCTTTTGTTTGTGTGAGATTACACTGAAGTGGCTCTCTCTTAATTTAAGTGATGAAACTTTAAGATTCTTAAAATCGCCTGAGTGCTGTCATTAACTGAACAAAACCTGGGCTGTCTGAAGATTGTTCTTTTATAATTTAATTATATTCATTTGAATATTCAAGATTACTTTGATTTTTTAATATAAATTCCTTGTATTTTTTAGTACAGTTTTCTTTAAAAATTATTTTACTTCTTATGCAGGAGTTTGTTTCAAACAAAACTTGACTCTTTTTCACTTTTAGCCCTTGTTCAAGTTCTGGAGGTGTATAAGTTTAAAAGAGAGAATCATACAGTGCTTTGAAATCTGATGCCTTTTGGGCAGATTGAATTGTCAATAATATGAGAAACTATAATTTTTGTTTTGAGTGTTTAAGTTAGAAATCTATCATATCCTGAAATATCAGAGCAGAAAAACTAGCATTCTGGTAGCTGCTATGAAAAAACTGTTTCTGTGCTGCCTGCTGTTTGTGGGACACAACTGTGTTTCTGACCAGAGATTAACTAATTTTTAGGACAAGTAGCTGTGATTGGCATGTTTTGTGTTTTACAGAGGAGTAAACTGGTCCATAGATGTGGTTTATTAAAATGTAATTTACCCACTTCAAAAGCTGGTAACAAACCCCAGGTCTCTTGCTTCTCTTTTCAATCTTTCACCAGAAGCCCATTCTAAATTACTGCAATTTCTGTTGTAGTGGCTTTTCTAGGATGTAACCTAATCACAGTGCTGCGTATGAGGAACTTTTTATTACTGTTTACCTCTGTTTAATGAGCTGTCTTTGTGAAGACAAAGCACATTTCTGAGGACTGAAATCAGAAAATTGTGATTGGCGAGTGTACGAGGGTAAGTCAGTACAAATCAATCAGGCAGGAATTGGAGGATTCCTCATGAATCATCAGCACTGTCGATTTTGGTTTGCTTTGCTTGCTGCTGACTTTGCTGAGGCCTCTCAGACCCACCCAGCAACAGATTTTTAGGGCTTCTGATTAGGGCGCAAATGGCTACAAGTGCAGATGCCCCTCTCAAGTGACCCTGTTTCTACAGCAGATCAAAACTGTCCAGCTCTTCTCTTTTGATGCTGTAATGTGGCTTGGCATGTCAAGATACTGTGCAATTCAGGAGCTGTTGTTCTGTCTTTGCAATTGAAGCATATTCTCCTGGGGGCCGGAGGAAACAACCTAAATTTAGCTCTGCATTAATGCCACAGGAATGGCAAAGGCTTTTGGTGTTTCCAATGGGTGTGTAAATAAGAGCATATTTTTATTCCTCAGGTGTTCATCCTCATTTTTCAGAAATAATATTAAAAAAAGTTTGTATGGTCTTTAAAAGATGTTTTTGTAGCTCGGAAACTTCCACCAAATGTGAGAGTGGAGAGCAGAGAGTTGTGATAGAGGCTTTCCTTTGGGGAGATGGAGTGGGTTTAAGGCTGGGTGCTTTGATCCCTATCACTGACTCCTGTGAGCCAGTCCTTCCTTCCCTCTGTGACCTTGTGGCCAATAAAGATGATCTATTGTTGTGAACTGATAATTTACACTTGCAAAGTTTCAGATATTGTTGGCAAATAAATGCCTTTGAAATCTTCAAAATAATTAGAACAAAGTGAGAATAAAAAAACCCTACTCAGGTTCCACTTATCTTTCTCACTTAAATTAATTTTAAGTGCGAATCTAATCTGAAAAATGTGAATTTTACTGCTTTTAAAGAAAATTTAATGGGTTCCTATGTATTGTGTAATTCTTGTACATGAATTTTGTGTAAGTGTTTAGAGACTTAGATTTACACAAGTAGAAATCCCACCCCAGTAAATGTAAAGCAGGAGGCTACAATTCCACTTCAGTCATGAGCTAATCTTCAGCTAATTACCTTAAAAGCAGAAGCAGACTCTCAAAACCTGATGAGCCCGTGGGCATCCAATTTTCATTTTCGTCTTTTGCATTTTTCTTCTCACATTTGCATTTTCTTTCTTGTATACCAACGTAGCAAATTAGGATATAGATTGAGCCCACTTTTCAGCCAAGGGATCCCCTGGTTGGATTTTTCCTGAGAAATCTGCCCAAGGATACAGCGTATAATCTGATAATATTCTGGGATGGCATTAAAAGGGACAATTGCCAAGAGAATGTCAATTCTTTGGGCTTTCTCGCTATTTGAAAAGAAACAGAATAAGAGCAGACTCCAGCCTGTCATCGTCTGACAAGTGGGACTGGGGTTGGGATAAAAGACGTGGAACAAAGGTGCCAAAGGGAAGCTCAGTTGGCTGAGGAGCTCAGCACGGTGCAGCCAGGGCCAAAGGCAGTGGGATGCTCTGCAGCTCGTGTGTGCCTCTGCACGTGTTCAGCTCCTGGCAGGACTGCAGTTATGCTGAAGAAAAAATCATGCCAGAGCTGCCAGAATACCTTCAAAAGTTGAAGCATGTAATATGCAGTTTTATTACTAAATCAGAATAAATGTACAGTGTAAATAGAACATGAGCCATTAACACTTGTAATGCTCTGTTCTGTGCTGTCTACTGACACTGCCCGTGTAGCATGCAGGAACCTGAATTACATTTGGTTTTCCCTGATGGTTACATAAATTAGTCATGATGTTTTCAGGCTGAAAAGTTAGATAGCTATTATGTGAAAAACACTGGGAAATCTTTTATGTGCCCATTGCTCAGCATTCAGGTGGATCAGATAAACGTGGTTTGTACAGAGGCAATGGCTTCTGGAAACAGGCTGTAACGTTGTCTGTGGGCTGTGAATGATGCAGACCCTGAAAAGCAGGTTGGATTATAAAGCAGTGGCTAAAAATTATGTTGCTGAAATATGGTCTATTAATATTGACACACAGCAAGAACAAATGCCACTGTTAAACTGCATGTTTGATAAGCTTTCCACAGGCCAACCCTATTTGTTTTCCAGAGCCAGACCATCCTTGGATAGTGTGTGTGCACAATAGGTCTGGACAGAATCAAATGCATGTCACAAATTATTTTCTTTGACAGCGCAAATTGATTTTTATAATTCATCGTTATCTAAATTGTTAAACTCAATACTTTATCATATCCTTTTGTTTCTTTGTTGCTCAGACATAATACAAATAGGAAGAGTTAATTACCACATGCAACAACAGAGGCGAATTTCATTGTCTGCTTCACTTTGATTGAAGCTGTATTGAATCACCAGTGTGGATTTTCAGCAATGGTGGAGAAAAGAAGGAAGCAGGAATTCTTTTGCAGTGAAGTTGCTTTTGGTGGTAGTTAGCATTTGTATTTCAAACAGTATCCTTTTGGCAGCTGGACTGTATTATGTTTGTTTAGCCTATGCTAAGTATTACCTAATTGTGCAAACTGAAATCAGATGTGTGCATCGATCCTGCGGGGAGTCCAAGTGGCGCTCCTTGAGGAATACAGCACAACTTGACACAAGTAGAAGGATTGCATTTGCTTCTAAAGTGACTTACTCCTCTAGCTATGAGCACTTGGCCTCCTTCTTCAGTGCTCTGTTGATGGTCAGAGCTGCATCTGGTGGGTGAGAGGAAGTAGTGCTCTCCTCAAGGGAATTCTAGAGAGATTAAGTGAAGACTTAATTTATGCAAATTCCTAAAGCTCTGACCTATTCTATCTTCTAAGGTTTGGCATAACTGCTGTAAAATGTAGGATCGTTTCTGCTGCTCTGAGATGATCTGACAAAATGGTACATAGTGATAAGATTTTGGGGGGTGATTTTGCCAGTAGAGGGCCATGTTAAACTGGATAAAATCCCTCCCTCTTGGACTCACATTTTCAGTGAGGAGCAGCTTAAACCATATGGTTGTTTTCAACAGCCAAATGAGTAAATAATTAGATCTTTTAGAAGATATTGAATGATTAATTATTTAAAGTCAGAATCACATCACTTTTACAGTGCGATGCAGTTCTGTGTCAGTCTAATCAGACTGAATTCTGGCCTTTAAAATACATCACACCTACCTGTTTATTCTAAACTGTTCAAGGTTGATAGATAGAGCCCTAATAAGTCATTAAGCTGATGTGATATACAGCAGCAGCATGTGCTTTTGCTATAGTGATACAAATGAGAAAAGAATTGTTTTTCAGAGGTACAATCACGTTTGTTTTTGATGTGGCCTATAAACTAGAACTCATTATTCAGGCTCTAGTGCTGCAGGAGTTGACCTTTGGCAAAATATTTTGTTATCCTCAATCTTTTATACAGGCCTTTTGTGAACTCTGCTCAGCTCTCATTTTGCTGATTGCATTTAAAGTCATTTATTGCACAGTGTTTGCCCTTCTAGCAGATGTTAAAGGATTCCCTGCCTCCCCTTTAAAGGCTACTCCTCCGCAGCATCTAATTATAACCTACACAAAAGATTAACAGATGTTATAATTGTCTTTACTCATTGATTAAATAGTTTCTGCATGATTTGGTCTCTTCCTCTCATTGCTGATTTGTGAGGTCTTTCTGGACGAGTCTCATGCATCTGCAATTTGTTAACAGCGCTATCTTCAGTTTTTAACTTTTTGTGTTTGTGGTTCATTTTGAGCAGGTTACAGCTGTTCTGCTGGACAATGTGACAGAAAAGTGTTAAAAATGGGTGCATGGATACTTGCTTTGATTGCACACAGTCCTGTTCTTCCTCTTCCTTTTAACCACTCCATCTAAATATATGTACAATGCAGACTCATTTTAATGAATTTAAATTGGAGACTGAAGGGGTAAATGCTAAGAGTTGCTTAGCTGTAGTTTTGTCCTCATATTTCAGTTTCCACTTGCAGAGGAAATTAGTGGCTGAGAAAACCAGTTTAAGAAGAAAATTCCTAGTAGGAGAAAATTTCTAGTAGGACTTTGCTAGTTAGGACCATTAGAAAACTTTGTGTGTTTTTTTTTTCTCGTGGTTCATCTCTCTCACTTTCACAAAATTAAGGTTACTCAGTTCTTGAGCTAATTAATCTCGTCTGTGTTTTGTTGCCATGTTGAGGTGAGGGCTCTGTTCTTGGATGGACCCATAGTCCTTCCCCTACAGCACAACAGTGCCAAGCTTAGCAACTGTTGTTTTATGTTCTTATCAGTCTTATAGCATCTTGAACAGGGCCAGACCAAACAATGTTCCTTTTCAGAGAGGTGGAACATCTTGCATATGTATTTAAACTGCTGGGGATTGATTCTACCAAAGTGTCCTTCCCCGTTTGGATTCTGTACAAGGTTTTCATACTCTTTCATTGACACAGATGTGAGTAATTGACAAGTCCACAAAAACTCCCACGATAGTCTCAGAAAGTCTCAGTTCTGTGAAGCTGCATCTGCCACAAGGCCTGAGCCTGAAGGACTCTGCCTTGTTTTGTTCAGAGTTGGTATAACAAGAAAGAAAAGTTAATGGAAAATATTCTCCCATGTGTTCTTGGACAAAAGCTCTGAATGGGTTAAAGAGAATCAGATTAAAGGCTTGAAGCTTGAATTATGGGCTTGGTTATTCCAAAGCCATAAAATATTGTGATATTATCCCTCCCCATTCCCCAAATCCTACTCAAACACAAAGCTGTCTCCTTGATTCCTGGTCAGAGAACCACCTCATTTTGAGGTTGGGCTCACCTTCTTCTGTCAAAAACTCTCTAGCATTTTTTGTTACCAAAACCACTTGAGCTCTGTGTGGATGTCTGGGAATATTGATTCAACTAATGCAAACTCATGCATATGGGAGACACCCTGTATGACACTACCTTGTTGGTGCTGTGTGTGTTTATATTCCCTTTACAGTGAGCACAATGGTGCTGGATGAGATTTTGGAAGAGAACCTACAGCACTCCAGATTTTTATTTGGTTTTTAATGCTGCTATCTAAAATATAATTAATGAGTTTTAATAACATGAATAATCTTTGCAGTGCACAAAAGCATTTGTCCAGGGACTCAAAACTGCAGTAGAAACAGAGGTACTTTGTTTGTGAGATTAGCAAAGAACACTGTATCCTCCTTGTTTTTAAATGACATCTCAGTGCTCCTGAATATTTTGCATTTATGAACTGGGGGGAGCAGATTAGAGATTCGTAATAAGAAAATTCCAGGGTGCCAACTGTGCTTGCAAAGTGAATTTTAATCATATAGACACCTGTCCACTACTAACTTCTAATATTTCTTAGAGGTCACTGAGCAGCCAGCTGATGGAAATCACTTTTATTTAATATCACTCAAACTCATCTGAGTTTTAAACACTGATCTGGAGGTGAAAGACTAAAATCCCAATTATCAATAATCAGACCTGTCTAATCCCCATATTATGCTGGAGGTAAAAGGCCGGGGTTCTCTTTGCAGTTACATATGAGAAACATTTTGAAAATACTAAAAGTTCAGCTAAGTCATAAGGATTTTTAACATCTGCTGCTCTGAAGGAAAGCATTAAATTGAAACCTGGTGTAACAGTTTAACAAACAGCTCTCTGTGATGTCAGTGGTTGTTAGCTCTAACTTTTGAAACCAAGACCTTCATCTATGGTTTGAAGTTGCACAAGTAAATGAAAGAGAGTAACAAATGACTGAAAACAGTAGCACAATCTACAAAACCTCAGGCTGGCCTTTCTCTTTGTCTCTCTGCTCAAGAATCTGCAGACTTGTCTAGGATTTAATGATATTCTTTCCTAAAACTACTAAATTCCTTCCCTTAAGCTGCAGTCCTGTGTGTTATTGATTGGGAATGCATCCAGATGTTCAAGGCAAACCAGCTCTGTCATTTATATTTACCAATTTATCTTTAATCAAGTGAATTGCTTTTCTTTTTTGATTACCAGAAAGTTTTCCTGTTGCGAGAAAAAGCTTTAATAAGACATTGATAAGAACTTATCACCTAGATGATAGTTTTGGGTGCAGTCCTGGGGACAGAATGGTTTGTAAGGCACACAGCCACAGGCAGTGTGGCAGTGCAGAGGCAGGCATGCACCATGAACCCTAGGCAGAGTTTTCCTTGCTCCTGGCAGGGAGCAAATCTTGCTGATGGGTCCTGTCTCCCCAGTAAAGCCCTGAGGTCTCACTTTTACCCACTGGCTGTTGTCTGTGTGAAAACAAGTAATGCTTTACCTGTTTTACTTACTCCTCTCTACCTAAACTCCAGGTTTGGATCCGATGTGTTACCCAGGATTCTGAGCTTGGATGCAGAGTCCAAGAGTTTATAACTCTGGGAAGCATAACTGAGACCCCTGCTGAGGTCTCTAACTTAACCAGCAGCAGTGGAGGATATTTTCCCCCTGTTCCCACCACACTCAGCTCAGATGGGGCAGCACAGCCAGGTGTGAGGCAAAGCAGAGGTGGAGATTTAATTCACAGGATCCTCATCCAAGAAAAGAGGAAGGATGTGAAAGCTGCTTGTGTATTTAGGGCACACCCTTAGGCAAGAAGTCTCATGAAGACTCCGCCTGGTTTCCTCCTTTCCTTTCTCTTCCCTTTCCTGCAGTCCTATTCAGAGTTTCTCTTCTCTCCAGTAGTTGCAGGTAATGTTACTGTGAGCCAACAAGGAAAACCAAAGGTGAACAGCACTAAAGACTGCAACAACCTGCTTAATTACCCCAGTATTAAAGAAAAAAATGGCTTGCTCTAATTTTTCTTTTCTTTTTTTTTAATGCTTCCTAGTTTCACCTGCAGGGAAGATGGGTTTAAATCTGTGGAGGGAGTAGAGGATATCTCTCTCACCTACACAGCTGCTTTTGGTGGCAGAATCTTTTCTTTGTTGGCTTTAATTCAGTTCTAGTTGAATTTCTCCCATCAAATTAATTTTGACAGAACAGCAAAGAGGTGAATGAAAACTGAGTGTCTTCCACTGCACAGCACAGATTTAGGAGAGAGGATTATTCCTCTGTTTGAGTTTAGAGTGATGTGCACATCTGGTAGATAGACGAGAGTAATGACACAGAGGAGCAGCACTAATAGAAAGTTTCACTATTAAAGTCTTTGACAAAGAGGATTTATTCAGTAAATGACACTTAATTTATTACTACCTTCACAGTGTAGTGGAGAAACTGAGACAGGAGAAATAAGTGAATCAACCTAAATCTCCAGTTCAAAATATGGGCAAACATTTAGGGTTTACCTGAAGTGAACCAAGTATACTTTTTTTTTCTTCCTTGCTTCTGCTCCAAACTGTTTTTCCCCAATCCACCCTGAATTAATAAAACTTACATAGAAAAAACCCCAAACTTTTAAAGGTTATATTTAGTCTCAAAATGCACTTTCAAATTCACAGTGGATCGTTTAGAACATGCAGGTGTATTAACACTTTTCCTGTCCATACTAATAATACTTCTTATTTCCCAGCTGAATTTTGAGCTAAATACTAATATTGAATAACTTTGGTTATTGCAAGTCTGGAGCAATGCATAAACTATACTCTTAAAGGCTTTATCTAGATCTGCATAACATTACTTCCAAGAAATAACCTAGGTAAAAATGATCCACTTTGAGACATCACATGAATTCTATAGCAAAGAGTGGATGAATAATTCTGTTCCAACCCAACTGTTGTTACTGCAAGCAAAGACATCATTCAGATTTTAGTGAATAACCGACTTATGAATTGTCAGTAGTCTTGATCTGTTGTGTGGTGGTTTTTTTTTCTTTTGTAGTTGAAATGTTTTTACTTTTCATTCAAAATGGACAGATGCTTGAGAGACAGATTAAGGAATCCTAACAATATAGCTCCTTTCTTTCTAATATTTTCTGGGTAGTACTGTATCCAAAATCCCAGAGTGTTGGATTACTATCTGTGATGGCAGTTTATATGTTCACTGACATTTCACTTGGTAGAACTGAGCACAGATGAGTTAAAGAATGAGAGAATGACATAAAACATAGAAGAGCTATGAACCTTTTAAGTAGGAAATTCATTAATGGTTTTTCTTTTTAATTTACATTTTTATTACATTTCTGGCAGATGGAAAAATTAGAAATCAGTGTGTGACAGGCAGTCTTCACACTGAGGAACTGGAATAAGCACTGCCAGCAGCTGATGGCATGGGGAGGAGGGATGGAGTAACACTGCTTCCAAAAGCAAAAGCCTTTAATTGGGTGGATGAACCACAGCAAAGTACAGAGATACTGAGAAGAAAGGCAGAGCAGGCTCTTTTCTTTCTCATCAGGGTTGTTAGACATCTCATTTTTGGCAGCATCCTCACTTTCAGTGTTTTTTATTGTACTTCATCCTGCCTTATTTTTTCATATAACAATTGTTCTTTTGATTCTCTGCATCGGATTTCACTTTAGGTAATTTCTTCAGATACTCAGCATCATTTCCCCCTCTTTATTTCTTTTCAGCCTACTGTCAATAAACCTAATCAATTTCTTGCTGTCTCTAGTGTTAGGATATGTCCCTCACCCTTGTGTGGATGGTCGTTCCTTCCCATTTTAGTCTCCTCTTTGTCATTGTTTAAAACTGCTGTGAAGGGACTGGTTAATCTTTCCCCACCAGGTCAATACTTTCATCATCTTTGCTGCAGTTGTCTGAATTCCATAAAGTTTGTCTCTCTCCTTTTGGCCCAGAACTGAATTCAGCAATTGAGGTGAGGTTGTTCTAGAATTGCAGAGATAAGAGGTGGAGGGCTGTTTGGTATGCCAACACTGTGCAGTGTTCTGTCACCATTAAGAAAATATACATGAAGAGAGAACATCTTTCATTTTTAATGTTTCCATGATCGTTTTCTTGGCCATAAGCTGAAGATGGAGTTTAATCAATGTGTATCAATTCCTTTCAATTTTATGGTCTTGATATCCTGTACTCCTACATGCTCTGCTGTGTAAGAATAAAGTGAACTTATACTGCCTGGGATATCTCCCCAGAGTTTTTCTTTATGTATTCTCATCAATGTACAGGGAGTACATTCCACAAAAAACCTGAAGGTGGTAGAACTGAATTGTACCCTGTCACCTTTCTGCTGTGACCATGAAGGACAGACACTGCTGAAGTGTGCATGAGAGTTGGAGCTGAATTCTTTTGGGTCATCCTTAGACGATGTTATGTCAGCTGAAATGAGAGTAGACTTCTTCTGACTTCTGTAAAGGCTGAAAAGGTGGGGAACCTGCTGAAGGATTTCAGTGCCCATCCTTACAGGGGCTAAACCAGTTCTGGCATCTCCAAATTCAGCTCTGGTACCACATCTTGTGTGTCTTGTCCATAGCAGTGAACAGAGATGACTGCAAACTCCAAGGATCTGTAGCTGTCCTAACTGCACAGATTTACACAACTCTGAAGGAATTTGCACGGAAAGATAAGAAATACATGAAGAATTTTTTTTCTGATAAAAATAGGCATGGTGGTTTGTGTGGGAAGCGCCTGGAGCTGCTCAGCTGGCTGAGGCTGTTCTTGCTTCACTCCCTGCTAGCCTTTCTGTTAAACCAGGGGCTCAGTTCTGGTTTGGCTGGAAGAGATCACTGCTGTCTTTCTCCTTTTGCTCTTTCTCCAGGGTGGACTTAAGTCATGGTGGGGTGGAGGAACTATTTTCACATTATGCAAATAGAGGAGTGGAGCCCCTTCTCAGCTCCCCACCTCCTAGGTCATGAAGGGAGAGCATGTCTCTCACTGTACCTTATCTTCCCTTATTTTTCAAGGGACAGAAAGGGATTATGAGCTTGATTCAGCTTCTTTTCTGGGCTGTTTTTGAACTAATACCTTCATTGTGAGGTTATTGCCTCTAATGTAAGGACAGCCCCTGGCCCACTGGGAGTGCCTGTACAGCAAGGTGAGATGTGAGGCACTGTGTTACAACCCACAAAGTCCCAGATTCACTAGAAACAAATTCTGCAGCCTGGACACTGACATATTCCCTCTGATGCAAATGACTTTGGTTATCTAAGGATGCACAGAGCTGGATGCTGAACATGTTTCTAGTAACTAAGGAAACATTTTTACAGTACTTTCTATTGGGAGTTTTTCTTTGAGCCATGTGAACATTTTGAAGTGTTAGCCAGTGCTCTGTGGAGTAAAACCAGATGTCTGAACACTACTTTAAGATGGTTTAATAATTCCTTATATCCACCGAGCTGGAATACCACAGTAAATTAATGATCTTTCATTCCTTTAATCTCTGCTGGTAAGGAGGACTAAACAGAGTTGCATTTATTTGGGATACTGTGACCATTGCAGGCATCATCATCTCTTTTAACAGTGCAGGTGGAAGGGGTGGAGTGCACACAAGGAACTGATGATTTTTAGTGGTCCCTCTGGACTCTGATTACAAGAGATGGGCAGGCGAAAGAGATGCTGACTGAAATGCATCTGTCTTGGAGAGGGAGGGATCTTTAGGCACATTTCACAAGCTCCTAGCTCTGGTTTCAAAAACTGAATTGACAATCCACTGTTGCTTGCAACAGAGACCCTGCTACAGGTCTTACACATAGGTCTGCAGTTCTTGGACTTTGAGTAGTGCCTTGATTTATGCCAATGAAAGAAAAATGAGAAGAAAACACAAATCGAACTGAGCAAAACTTGGGGAACTTGACTATGTGTTTTAAATTCTTTCCTCCAGTCAGTTGTCTATCAAACTGATTCAGATGCTGGGTTGAATTGCATTTATTTTTCTGAATATTGTAACATATTAGATGAACTGAATGCCACTGCCTCTGAAGATTTGTGATTCAGTGTTTGATGAGATTCTTGTTGGTTCTCTGCTGCCAGTGAGCAATTTTACCATGAGAAACAACTAGCCCTCTTAATGATGTACTAGATTATAGAGATTGCATCTGGTTGATGCCAGAGGAGTCTTTATTGGGATATAAATGGGGCATTTGCTTTTGAACCTCAAAATCTCCACATAACCCTTTAGGTTTGTGAACAGTAACAGTGAAATTTCCTCAGGTCCTGGAGTTCAGCTTCTGCAGGTGCCTGGAACTGACTATTTCTGACTAAGCTCAGCTGTGGCTCCTGAGGGAGACAAATGCGTGTTGAAACCCCCAGAGGCAGCTGCTGCTGTGTTCAGAACATGCCTTTTGCAGGTTAACAGCCTTGCACTGCTGAAAGAGGCTCAGTGACTAAGGGAATCCATGTTTACCACATAATAACCTATTTCACATAATTTATAATAGTATTTGGCAATAAGTAATATACAATAATAGGTGGTTAGAAACTGAGCCAAGAAATGTGAGCTTTGGATCTAATGTTTCCTTCAGTCTGAATAACCTCAGTCATGCTTGGGTATCTCTTTCCTGGTTACAGGTCTTATACAATCTTCTGAAGGATTTGATTTCAGTGCAGAAGCTAAGGATACAGAAACACCATTCTCATAATCTGTTTTTTATTGATGATAACACTGTAATATATCCTTTTCCATCCCATGCTGTCCTGACTACAGATTCATGCATTCTGCCTGCTTATCTTTCATCATTTTTGTCTCGATAATTTTATTGCATGATATGAATGCTTCATACGTCCCATAAAAGCAAACATGGGAGGGTAATCCTTTGACCTTTCCAGCATTCTTTGGTGTAATTTTCTGGTGATTCCTCTCCTCCCTGAGGCATGGCCCTGAAATCCTATGATAAAAATGGACAGCCAGTCCAAATAGAAAACACTGAAAAGGTTAGAGCTTTGATTGTGTTAGTCTCTGTTCATAGCCTTTTTTTTTTTTTTCTGCCAGAAAGAAAATGAGATCTGAAAATGGCAATGGATGAATCATGCTTATTACAGAATACGGAAATGATATTGGTTCAACCTGTTCTTGTTAATGCTGAAAGAATATAATCTTGTGCCCTCTCATTTTATGTTACTGCAGCCCACCTTATCCTCTTAAATGAATGCATGCATCCATTTAATTAACCTAGTGAGATAGTGAGATATAAATCTTTTAAATGCTTCTCATGCAATTCATCTTGACAGCTGTCGTAGTAATAATGTCTTTAATGCCATATTCTTTATTTTCTGATGTATTGAAATTCCTGGTATTATTTTGAGCACACTGATGGGTTTGCTGGATTTAAGCCCTTAATCTTAACTTGTTAAAATCCTAGGTAGCAGTGCTATAGAAAGCTTTACTGGTTGTTTAGTTTGCTGAATAAATGGAAGATTATCTTGCATGAAGAAAGCATAAATATGCTTTAAAATCTATGGCTGAAACAGGGTGGAATTTAGATCTGGCATGCTTTCTTTCAAAAGTTGTGTTTCTAGAACATTCTACTAAGAGTCTGTTCCTTGCTGGCAAGTGATCACCAGTCAGAAATTGTATGGGACCATTCCATGTGCTCCACTGCTTCCCTTCTGAGGGATGGGGTAAGGGCTGGAGAGATCCACAGCATTTAGCTCTCAAGTGAGTCAACCCTCAGTCTCTGCAGGCTGCTGTGTGCTAGTGTCATTGTACTTCATTAAAGCCTTAAAAAGAAAAGAATCATGGAAAAGTTAGGGTTGGAAGAGACCTCTGGAGATCATCTAGTCCAAACCCTGCCAAGGCAGGGTAAAAGATGAGAAGGTTCCTTGTCTAGCTCTGGCCCTTCCCACCCTTCTTTGGGGCTCTATTTTACCATGGCCTGGTGTGTGACGAGCAGTGGTAGGACAAGGGGGAATGATTTTAAACTAAAAGAAGAGAGGTTTGGGGTAGGTGTTAGAAACTCTTTACTCAGAGGGTGATGAGGCACGGGTTCTCCAGATAACTTGTGAGTACTTTATCCCTGACAATGTTCAAGGCCAGGCTGGGTGGGGCTTGGAGCAGCCAGGGATGGTGGGGTGGCATCCCTGCACATGGTGTGGGGGTCAGAACAAGATGATCTTTAAGGTCCATTTCAGCCCAAGCTATTGATTCTATGACCATTGGACAATTTTCAATCAGAACTAGAGGACCACTGGATTAGGGAGTGTTTTGGGTTGCAAAATAACTTGCAGGGCACAGCTGTCTCTGGGTACTGCCTATACAGTTCCAATAAACTTTGGAACAACTTTAGAGACTGTAAGAAATTTGGGGTGTATCAAAATTAATTATTCCACAGGAAAGCAACAACAACAAAAAGAGAACTATAAAAGAATATTATTTTACTCAGATATTTCAGAACAACTTAGCATTTTTTAATATAACCTTCCAAATCCAGTCAATATCTAGGTATATAGGCAGAATGGTACAGCAGTGCTGTGTTTGCTGTCTTGTAATTCCCATAATATTCTATTCATCTAAGCATTTTAGCTTCCTGCACTGGAATTTTTCTAATTTAATTAACTCATTAATGCTGGCACATGGCACATTCTCCTTCCCTCTCTGCAGAAATGCAGCTTGCTAATCTAAATAGCAACCTAATCCAGTGGGTGTGAGTGCATGACATGTACATTAGTGCTAATGAACTGCTGACCAGCCTCAGCAAATACCTGGGAGTATTTGGCATTAGGCAGGGCCTGCCAACGCCACTGCTGTGAAATACGCTGGGGCAAAACAAAAAGCATTCAGCAAAGTGTCAGGTTGCAGAAGTGCTGATGTCCCTGTAGTTTTCTATTTCCCAAGTGCTGAATTTTGAAATGCCAACTCAAAGGAGAATTTAGGAATTATTTTTCTACTTTGTCACTTAAAGTCATGACCAAGCTAAATACCACGATGGGGAGAGTTAAGGGTGTGGAAATGAAACCATGCTCACGGCTGCCTTTTAATGACTGGGCAGAATGGTTTGGATACTCTGCCATTAGGGGAAGAAAAAACCCAACACCCCCAAAAAACCAAGGGAAATAATCAAATTGCTTAGTGTAAACCTAGTATTTTTTGAGTGGCATATGCCTGGCAAGATAAATGTAGTGATTTTATAAAGCTGAACATTAGTCTGTTACACAAAAATTAACTCCTTAATTCTGGAATCTTTTTTTCCTTCTGGTTCTGAGAGGCCCTGAAAAATTTTATTTATTGTACTTTCCCTGCAAAGACCACAACAACAGCCAGTGTATGCACACTGGTTTTAACTCCAGAGCTGGCAAAAGAAACCCAGCTGCAAAATGACAGACTCAATTCAATTCAATTAGGTTCCTAGGAAACTGAATCACTCCACAGATTGGTAATGAGATATAAAATCTTTCACCTTTAGGTCACCTGTTCATTCTAACTAACATTTGCATTGATGACAATCTTTACCTTCTCATTGCTGCTTCCTGACCTATGCCAGTGATATTATTTTCCTCCTCCTCTCTTTGCTGAGGGATAATATCAGTTCTGGTTGTTTTCTCTCAGTCCTTAAGTCTGGCCATCAAGGAAGCAGGGCTAACAGAGTAGAAAACGCATTTAAAGGTGATCACTGTGTAACTCTGGCCTCATTCTGTTGCCCAACAGTTAGATTTCCACAAATCACAGATCCTCTCCTCCTGTTAACACCTGGGAAGGACAAGCTGGCTGCTGAGAGGGAATACCCTGCTACCCCACGGGTGTTTTGCCTTCTGGCAGCATTAATTTGTGCAAAGCCAAGAGTTGGGAGGCTGCATTGCATCTGCCCTGAATTTAAACAAAAGGATGCTGGTTTGCAGAGCTGTCATTTTTGTCATGTGTCATAACTGTTAAATTTATACATGTTTGTAAGAGAAAAATAAATACAGTCCATTTCCAGTTACCAAACAGATATACTGCGTGCTAGTTCCCAGCTGGCATATGTTGGCATAGCTCTGTTGAAATGTGACTGGAGTTTCAAACTGCCTGAAAATTATCTTGGATGCTTATCTGAGGAATATAATGTTGTAAGTTTTCATCAGCTAAAGCAATATACATCAATCATCCTTTGTTACTACTAGAAATGAAGAGGGTATTACAACCCAAGAAATTTCTTGCATAGATTTTAGAGAGTGCTTTTCTATGTTAATCGCACCATTTCTCCAGGGCATACTTTTCAAACCATCTCCTGAAGTAATGAACATTCTTACCCTGAGTACTAAAAATACTGCACTTTGGGATATGTAATCAAGCTGAAGCCTCTGGCTTGCTGGCTGCCTGAGCAGTGAGGGCTACACCCTATTGGAGCAAGATCACACTTGGGGTCTTCCTCTGAGAGTTTTTCCTGTGTCCATACAAGACTTTCTCCCCTGAGCTCAGTGCAAACCTGAGAAAACAATAGGAAAACATCTGGGACCTGCATTCTCTTAGACTGATCCCCACACGCTTCTTGGGGATGCAGCCTTCATCTCTGAGTGCTCTAAACCCAGTGCCTGCCCCCATGTGCTCAACACAGATGAACTCTGTAGTCCCTGAGGGAAGAGTCCTACAATAGAAACATTTCCTGCAGCACAAAGAACTAGAAGATGTGCCCCAAAGATTTGGAAATGTACACGTGTCAGTGCAGTGTGGGTGAAGACACCATAAAATGGACGTGACTTTGCAACAGTTTGTGGTTCCACTGAGTCAAATGGGATTTTCAGGGTCTGACTGCTGATCACTGGGGTCTCTGCTGGAAACATATTGACAAGCAAACTGGTCAGGGAAGGCAGGTAAATTTCTAAAGTCTGTTCTCTTGGTGACACAAAAATAGCATTTCTGGTGGTTGGGCAAACTGGTTCTCAGCACTTTTGTGTTCCAAGACTGATCCATCTGGACTGCTGTTCTCTGCTGAGCCTCCCAGTGGATGTGTTAGCTCCGTTTTGAATTGTTGTTAGTCTTTTGTTTGGTCTCAGAGGAAGAGAGATTTACCTGGGAGGGTCATTCTTTCCCTGTGACGAGCAATATGATGCACAAAAATGACCATTCCAAGATGGAAACTTGTTCTGTTTTCCTTAAGTGCTTCAGTCTGATGATCATTTTTCTTTAGAGGCCTCCTGAGATGGGTACTTAGAGGCATCAACATATGTTGGTACAGGTGATGTATTGTATTGTCTTGTCTGATAATTACCTGTGATTTAAAACTTTAAGTGTGTTTAGCCCTAGGTGGTTCACTCTTCAGAGAGATATGTGACAGCCTGCTAAAGGTAACGTGCAGAGGTAGGAGCTCCCATGGTGGAGTGGGAAGGAGTGGAGCCAGCAGGTCTGGAGCTGCTGCACAGTACATGAGTACATCCTTGTGCTGTGCTGGGTATGGCTGCAGTAAATCCACTTCAAGTGCCCAGGGCAGCATATAAACCATAGGAATAATTAATAATAATCCTTCCTGCTTTTACTTCTAAACTAGAATTTGGGGTGGTTCCACCAAATACCTGCAGAGGGAAACCTCAGGCACTTAACTCATGTTAAGTACTTGACCTTCCATGGGGATTACTGGCTCCAGCTGTAGCTCTCACTAGCTCCTTCCTAAGTGGTTCTGTGCTCAACAAAGGCTCCCTTGGTGGAAGTCATGCTCTCCAGGCATGATGCATGCTCAGGAGAATGATATAATGATTACATAAGGTCTTTTGCTAATTTCTGGCATAATCACACAAACAGTGTAATATGTTGCTGTGTGTTTGTTTAAATCTATTGTGGTCTTTCTTTTGCTCGCTAATCAGGAAACAATGGGAATTATTTGATAGAACACCACTGAGATTCCTTATTAGTTGAATTAAATAGCATATGTAGTTTTAGGGTTGGACCTACAAAATAAGGAAGCAAGGGCTTACAGGTAAACCTGAAGAAAATTCCACAAGGCAGCAATGATCACAGCACAATAACAGATTTCCCCACCATTGTAGGTACGTGTTCTCACTGCATGTGTTCCTTAGACGAATACATGGAGAGGTTAATTTTTATCTGTTTGGGAGAGAATGGCCTGAATTCTGGTCTTACATAAGTAAGTACAAAAGAAGTGTAGGAGACACCATGTGCCATTCAATTGAAGGCTGAATTCACCACTGTGTGGTTTGGTAGCTGGAGCACTCACGGCTTCCCCAGGGGAAGTGCTTTAACAGATCAGTCCCACGTGATGCCCACACCGTACCCCAGTGAGTGTGCCTCTGGGAGCCCTCTGAATTCCAGCTGGCTTCAGAGGCTGAGCCTGGGGCATCCTGCTCTCCTTGCAGGCTGCCCGTGCCTGGCCCACACTCAGGCTCCTGTGTGCCCTCACGGCAGAGCATTTGGGGTCAGCTTGAGGGA
The DNA here is from genome assembly GCA_013397175.1 of Platysteira castanea. Classification (NCBI taxonomy): domain Eukaryota; kingdom Metazoa; phylum Chordata; class Aves; order Passeriformes; genus Platysteira; species Platysteira castanea. The sequence goes on along the minus strand of VYXC01009087.1, from coordinate 491,215 downwards.
AGAGCTGTGATGGTTTTATCCGCCTGATATCCCCACAGCGACAGATGGGATCGTTCACAGGTGCGTGAGAAGTCAAGTCTGTCCACAGGCATGCAAATGTGTCTGGAGGACATGTGCAAGGTTGCTTCTGGGAATGCCAGCTGTGCTACCCTGCAGCAGAGGTATCTGTGCGTCACCCGGCCGTGTGTGACCCAAGGTGATGTTCACAACAAGCAGAAAGGATTGAAAACACACACATCTTTTTCTTTTACCTAGTCTTGTTTCTTCAGTCAATGAGACTCTAATGCAGTAAATACAGTCACTATGAGATGCAGGAAATAACTTCTGTTCTTGGTTCTGTATGAGCATATCTGCCTCCTCTAATTTAGGCTAGACTCTGATTTCTGTTATCATTCCACTACTTTCTGTATATTCTGAATAAATTCATTAATTTTGCCTGTATTCCTGTATCATGAATAAATGTCTTAAAATACAAGCTGAAACTTTCAGATACATATGGCAACATGAACATTTAGGAAGAGAACCAATAGTTGTTACTTGTAAACTGTGGCTTGGTTTTAGTAGAAACCTCTGGCCAGGAATTACTGAACCCTACGAGACTGGAAAGATTAATTCCCTCTGTGGTAGTTTCGTGGACTGAATTCCCTGGCTGTTCTGTGCAGGCAGTGGGACTGTCTGATTATCACAGCAGAATCTTTGACCTAAAAATCTTAAGGAAACTGCTGAGGGCGTTTGTCTCTTGTTAAGGATAATGGGAGTTGAAAGCTTTTAGAACTCTTCAGGATTAGGTCCAAAATTTGTACATCACAGTAGCAGCACAGATGTGCCAACAAGCAGGGCTTACTGAGAAGTGCAATTAATGCGACATGAACTCTTTCCCTCCCCCTGCCCAGCCTCAGGTAATTCATTGGCTCTGCAAATTCAGCTCCCAGCCCAATTCAAAAAAGACCATGGAAGCATGGGTGTATAGCTAAAGAGAATTGTAACAGATTTTTTTTTTTTCCTTCCTTTGAGGAGCAACCCAACTATATTGGTAATATTTCTGTTTGGAGAGTTTCCATTTTTTGGCACAGAAAATTTGTTCCTGGAACACAGCCTACTAGAAACACAAAGTCATTAGCTGCTGGGTTATTCCAAAGTTAATGATGACAGACAGTAACTGTTAAGTAGGATATTGAAATATGCATTTAAATATTTTACTTTTTTTTTTTTTTCAGTGATGGTGAAAGCAGCCTGACATTTCTAGTCAATCAGAAGGAAAACAAATAACCTCAGCTATGGAGAAAAAAAGACAGCTACAGAAAAGGGAATTTGGGAAAAGACTTTCTCTGGACAGCAGTCTTGTGGTAAGAATGAATATTTACTGCATTTAATGAATATATCTTGTCATAAAACTTTAGTTGTTAAGAGGCAATACTCACAGTTCCATATATTTTAAAGGTGTTTATCTCTTCATCACAATATCACAACATTTTGTCATTATTCAGATTCTCCATAGAAAAAGTACTAGAGGAATTTTAGAAAATACTAGGTAGAAACTTTTCATCATATAGAAACATGTCCATTCACTGGATTTACACAAGGAAGGAATCCAGACAATTAGAACCAACTTGTAATTAAAATACTACGCAGCTTCTGTGGGATCAGCCTGTATTGCTTCATACTTAACAGATGAGAGCTGCAAGTAGCTGAGGTCCTCTAGTAAGAAATACTTATCAGGTTATCAGCAAAAATGTGTTCACCACAGCAAATGTATAAACTACTCTAATATATACTGAAAGAGAAGCACAAATGCCACATGCTGTAAAACAATTGCTTTTGCTGTGCCTAGGATTTAAATTCATTGGAGATTTTATTCTAGATCTATTTTTAGTTAATATTTTCAAAGGATGACTGAGATGAACAAGGAGTTTTTTAGACCTGTATAATGGATACCTGACCAGAAAATGCTCACAGACGCTGAAGAGTTGTGTATGAGTGCCCATGTCAGGTACTTGGCCTGGCAGTCTGCAAATACTGAAACAGGCAAAGCTGAGAGATCCAAGGAAACCTGTGCCATCTCTTTAAAATGCACAGGTGGTCTTCTGACACCCAGGTAGTGACTGTGGGACCCCAATGCCCTTTTGCCTGCAATGCCACACCTGTGCTAACCCCATAACCTGAGTTTTACACATCAATACAGCGATGTCGTTTCTTTCACCTTACACTAGAATCATGGTTTGGGCTTTTTTTCTCCCCCCCGAAATATAAAGCCCACTGATGTGCTAATAGCAGTCAACATGGGCTCAGCAGGTTTCAGTCTATCCACTGATGCTCTCCATTCACCTGCTGTGTTCTTTATTGGGGTCAGCAGAGCAGTCCCACCCTCCCAGGTTTCCACCCTTCCAAGGACTCTGTGCTTCTCCCTCGGGCCTCAGCTGCAGGCACATCTCAGGTAATGTCAGCTGGCCAGTGGAGAAATGTGCAGGGAATGTTTCAAAAGGGGTCTGTCCTTTTCTTGGCATCACTTCTAATGCTGATGAATTACATCCCTTTGTTTTGAAAAATATAATTAATTGAGGAGAAATAAAAGTCGAGAAGAATAGAGAGTTCTCTCCCAGACTCTGAGCTGCTCAGGATCCTAAGGAAGAGCTGTTTAAGCTGCCCCTGTTCAGGCCATGCAGCTCAGGGCTCTGATACTGAGACGTGACTGTGTTCAGGTTGTTCAGCCTGCAACAAAACCTGCTCTCTCGGCTTGCACGCACTCAGCAGGTCAGGTCGTGCTCCCAACACTTTAAAATTCTTTCTAGCTTGTGGGCAGAGAAGGTAGGTTTGGTATGAACTCACAACTTTATGTAATACACCCGGAGACAAACAAAATCTGAAAGGTTTTTGTAGGCTCAGAAGTATGTTTAGTCCCAGAGCCTAAACCTCTGTTATTAGTTCTAGACATGCACACCCCCAAAACAGACTGCAGCCTAAATCCTGCAGCTAAAATGTACTGCTGTGATCCAAACAATCGACCACAGACTGTCAATAGTTATCTGGAGAGAAGAATACTCACAGAAATTGGGTACTGAAAGCTAAGGGAAATGCTAGCAATTATGAATTTTGTATAAAGATATTGCTCAGTATGGATAATCCATACTCTTTTCCCCTGAATGTTTTCACTGATGTAATGGACTAGATTTTGCCTTTGCTAATATTAAGATATAAACTTTCATTTCCTTGCGGTGACTGTGTGATCTGCTGGGTGGATGGAAACAAGGAACCAGGTATTTCTGGCTTCCAGTCCCACCTACTGCAAATTTGGATTTGATTTATAGCCAAGATGGAGCACCATGTCTAACTCTTTACCCTCCTCTATGAGTAAGGGGAGAGTAGAGATGGATATTTGCCAATGACATAGGAAATATGTGTGTGACACCATCCAAAGTGCTTTGTGTTATAATCAGTGTTATGTGTGTATCAAAACACCCATGAGGATTTGGTTGGAGGAGAAACAGAAACCGTGGTTGTATGGGATGGTAATGCTCCCTCCCTGCTCTTCAGCAAGTGGTAAGTAGGGTGGGAGAATCGCACACAGCTGAAATCAGTCTTCAAGCACTGGCTTGAGGTCAGTGAGTTAGTGCCAGCATGTGGCAGCTGAAGTTCTGTGGCTGCTTAACCCATATTGGTGTGAAAGTGTTGAAGGAAACGTGTTGAGCGAAAGAAACATTGCTATACTTTAATATTTTGTACGTATAGCCCATCACGCTGTCATCAGCCAGGTGTAAAACAGTGTCCTCTGCTCCAGGTGGCACTTACAGGCTGTGTCACCTGTCGAGTTTCTCAGTGCACACACCCATTTGCTGCACTGGGGTGTTACAGGTCTGTGTCCGTGAAGGTTTTTATTGAGGTGAATATGTGTAACTGGATCAGAGAGTGTCATCCATATATTTAATTAGAAATTTTGGAGTACTTTGTTGGCTACTCCCAGCTATTATTTCATAGCAAATTGGAAGAGACGTTCTGAGATTCAAGTGCCTTCGGCAGCCTGTTAGTAAGTCACATGGATGCCTTGTGAAAGAAAGGAAACTGAACTGGGAAAGGCAAAGCCGTTTGTATTCCCCTTGTTGTCCCCAAATTCCTGTTCTAGCATGCCTCTTCTTAATTGTCTTCTTATATGTCTATCTTCTTGCCCTTTTATCAACAAATTCTGGTTGAGCATTGTGCTTTAGTCCAGTCCCCTGCTTGTGTAAATTCTTAGGTCTCTCTTGTCCTCTCTTCCCAAAGGTTTTGTGTTTAACCTCTCAGGAATTCGGGATTGGACACTCTGCTTGCAAAATATGGCCTTGATTCTCTCAAATCCAGCTTCTTCTTGTTTGGTGGAGAGTTTATCATATCTCAGAAAAAGCTCTAATTTCTGGGTGTTTAAAGAAAACATGTTTCTACTTTTGCACTCTGGAGCATAAGATACAAATAAGTGTTTCTGATAACATTCCTCACCCTGCCTGGCCCTGCTGCTTTTCCCATCTGCATCAGCTTGGAATCTTCTGGAATGTTTTTAATTTTCCAGTGATTTAACCTACAAGTATTGCATAGTGATTTTTAAAACAACAAAAAAGTTATTCTTCCTTCCTCGTCTCTTAGACACTGAATACAGAAGCTACAGTGGTATTTGATGCAAGAGTGAGAAAAGGAAAGAGGTGTTTCTGAAGAAAATGCATGACTTCTCTCTCCTTAGAATATTGATCTAGGCCTTCAAAATACGACCATAAATTTCATCAGTGTTTTGTATTCAGGCCTGTCCCATCAAACAATGAGTTTCAGGTAAAAAGATCCCTGTTAGGGACATCCTTCAAACAGGGAGAAATTTTGTGCAAATTAAAACTTTCTTCCTTACACCACAGGCACAGGAACTACTTTTCAATCACTCGGGTAAAGGAGAGGAGTTCAGTTTTGTTTCCCATACTACTCTACCCCTTGCAGGTGGTGTCTTGGGAGAATAAGCTTTACAATGAGGGCAAATAAACATTTTAAAATTAAAAAACATAAGTGCAAAAATATGTTCATAAAACGTGTTTCGTAAGGCACAGTTTTTTTAGTGAGTGATGATTAATGCTTTACTGGAAGTTAGTAGTTTGAAACCACGTAGTTTAACAAGCTCCAGAATCCTACTCCTGTTAAGAAAAGCCAGAGGAATTGCTAGTACTGCTGCTCAGGTCAAAGGGACATCTTGCTGCTAGCTTCAGTTAAATTAGATCCTTATCAGCTTTTAGTCATTATATCACAGGGGGAATTCCAGAAATCTCCAGTATAGCCAGTGGCTGTTACTGCTCTGTAGGTTTCCCATATTTACAACACGCTGGAGATTTATTGTACGCCCACTCACATTTGCAGACAAAGCAGGCAAGCCTGCAGTGACTTGGATGTTTCATAGCTTTGTATTCAGGTGTGAAACATTTAGAAAATATTAACTTCATAACAATTCTCACAGGTAATCCTATGAGATCACTTACAGAAAATAATATCTTTGTAATTTCTGCCTGGCATTTAAAAAGCAAAACATACCAGCCAGGGTGGATTCACCTTTTACAGCTTCAGTGTAGTTTTATACTACCTTGTTGTCTCACATGTTGTGCAAGTGATGCTACTGTATTTGAATTTATGAAGTTTTCTTCTCCAAACTGATTCCAATCAAAGCACTGCAGCTGAAGAACAAGGTGGAGTTCTGTGTCCTTCTGGATTGCTGTGTCAGAAGTCAAGACCAAAGTCGCTGCTATTATTGCCACATGTGCTGGTTTAGCCAAATTTAGAAATATATGTATATTCTGAGAGAAAATAGGTGACAAACCACAGTACTTCTCTTTAGCATGAAAACAAATTGCAAAATTCATAGTGTTGAAGGAGTGTATTTATTTGGAATTCATTGCTTAGCTGTCACATAACACCCATGTCAGATTGTTTTCTGTTAAAAGAGAAACAGTTCTTTCTGAAGAACATTTTGCTTTATTGTGCGCCCTAAATCCTTAAGGTTTGGTTAAACAGAACAGCTTTCCAAAGTGTAAGAGTGTGAATATTTCATAGGTTTGAATTTTTTTTCATAAATAATCTTCTGTCTGTTGAATCTTGCACTTAAGCATGTGCAGTTGAAAATAACTAGTGAAAGAAACTAAATAAAAACAGGAAGGAAAGGGAATTTTCTGTGTTCTTTATTCATTTCAGACTGGAGTATACAAAGAAAACCAATGTGAAAAGTCATTGTAAAATAAAAAAATGTACTTTGATGGAATTTAGGCACTTATTTTCTTAATATGGGTAAAATGAAGACACATGAGAAGATTTCTTTTTTAATATTTGCAATTTATTATTTGGTATGTGAGGGAGGTATCTTAGACTATATCAAAAAGCCTCCTGAAAGGATTGCTTGTATTTCAGGTTTTCCCTATGAAAGTTCTTAAACAAAAAGAAAAATGGAAAAACCCTAAACCATAAATAGACCCAAAGCCAAGCTTTTAAGTAATTTGTGTGGGATGAGGGGAGTGTTAAAGCATATCACTGCCACCAGGGCCACGTTGGCTACTCTATTCACTGGGGTGTTCTTTGAAAATAATAAAAGCCCTATCCTTTGCCTGATCCAAACTGTCCAGTTGCCTCCCAGACCCTTTTGATCAGGGAAAAGTCAATGTTTCAAGCTGTGCTCTTTATTTATGTGGATAATTCCCAGCCTGACTACACACGTGGTTGGCCCTTACAGCTGTGGTGGCATTTAGCTGGGGAGATTTGAGAACAGAATATCTTTTTGAAGCAGCCAGCATTTATCAAAGCAGAAGTTTTTGTTTTATTTAAAATGAGGCTTTTACTTCTGAAAGCAAGTTGTGGTGAAGTGCTTCACTGGTGGCTTGTGAACTGTGCCCTGCTGCTTTCATTCTGGTCACACGCTCCTGTGGGGCTCTGTGGGATGGGCTTTAATGGCACCACTTTGTTGTAATAAGGGTAGAGTGTAATGTAATGGATTGCTCTGGGGCGTGGGAGGAATACCTTCATCTGCCTGCAGCTGGGTTGGTGTCACGGGCAAAACCACCGAGTTCAGCTGGAGACTGCTGAGAAGTGTGCGTGTGTTATCTGGGGCTGGGAGCCAGGAATTCAGGGGTTAAGTCTGACATCTGTCACCTCTAATCAATTCCTAACTCGGTTTAATAAATTTCTAATTCAGTTCTCTTGTTAACAAAACTCTGATTCAGTTTTCTCATCAATAAATTGGGCTTTGTAGTAATTTCTTACCTCGTAAGTATGCCAGGAATAGTCTGTTATTAGCCTGAGTCTGTGGCTTGCTTTAGTATCTTCAGATGAAAGGTGGCACAGAGAACATGACGTTGTAGCAGAGCTGTGAAAAGTGCTGCAGCAGCAAGGCAGCAGGGGAACCCTTCCTATCTGGGAATTAAATTCAGCCAAGGGAATAGCCCTGATTATTTTTTTTGCTACTTGGCTGTGACATTCACAGTGTGTCTGACATCACTGTGCACATAACATAATCCAGCATTTTGAAATGAAAGGTGACATTAAAAATATTGCCTTGTCAAATGTCAGCTAATGTTCTAACATTTTGTATCCTGAATATTTTTTTTCCACCTGAAACTGCCACCACTTTCCTTTGGAGCCTACAAGTATTTTCAGTCCTCTCAAAAGTTGGATTGTGATTTGTGAGCTAGTTTATAATTCAGAATTTTGTTCATCTGGGTACACCATTATAGAAAAGCTTGTGCCAAGGGTTTAACCCAGCACTGGAAAATGAACCCAGAATGTGAGCCTCAAACAAAGAGTTTTTAGTGTGTTTCAGAGGCAAGATAAAGCATTCATAGCATCCAGTAGGAGTGTAAGTCAAGGAGAACAGTTTAATAAAGGTGACAAGTGGGGAATTTTGAGGTAGAAGGCAGAATACAGGGGAGAACAGCAGGTTGTGTTACTAACTGCACAGGTGAATGTTTGCACATTCATGGGCAAAACCATGAGATATGGAATTGACATAAGGGCTCAGTAAATGGAGTTCTAAGAGAAATTTATTCATAGAATTATACAATAGTTTGGGTTGGAAGGAATCATAAAGATCCTCTTGTTCCAACCCCTCTGCATCTTCCTCAGGGCAAGGTTAGTGTCACACTATTCTGCAAATCTGTCAGTAGGGACATCTGCTCCAGAGACTGGGCAAATGAAGTGCTATCAGCTGTCTGTGCAATAGACAGGCCTGGAATCTGACTGGAACCTTGTAGAAAAAGTAAATCCCAGTGTGGGTAGAGTGTGTAAAAGTGTCTAAATAGAAGAAAAGATTCTTTTGTGCACACCCAGGGCCTTTAACACCTGGACTTTGAGAAAACAGAGATATCTATAAATGTAGTGCCAAGAGCACAGACTACTCTGCATTTGCATTTTTAATAAAGTGAAAATTGAGACAAGAGCAATCTAAGTGGGTCAGTTTACAGCAGAAACTGGTAAGAGGTGAGGAGAAAAGGGGACAGCAGTGCTTAGGCTTTATATTAGCATACCAGTAATACCAAGAGTGTGGGACCCTGGGGTCTGCATGGAGTTGAGGACATCACTCACCAACACAGCAGTACATCTAGGGTACTAGGAGTGGAATCTGCTCCAGCTTGGATAAAAAGCATAAAGTCACTAGTTACACCAACACAGACAGAGGATGGCACTTCCATGTAGCAGAGGTGGAGATGGCTGGTTTGGATTGCTTTTGCAGAAGAGGGGTTTGAAAATGAGGAAGTGTGTAAAGCACTGGATATCCAGACAGTAGTTAGTTACTGTAAGTCCCATTTGTAAACTCTGGAGCAGCCTGGAAAACCTAGGAAATTGAGGGGCTGTGAGTTCAAAACGGCTCAGTGAACCCAGGGAATTATGTTAGAAGGAGTGTAGGGTCTACCATAAAGAAATGATTCTGTGAGGTACCAGTGCCAGAGAAAGAACTGATATTTGTGCTTGGGGTGATACAGAGTGTGACCTATTGCTTTGATTAAAGCTTACACCAAGAGAAACCAGTGATCCTTTTCAGGAACTGGAGATGTGGATAAACAGTGAGCAATAGAGAGATGCTTGAAGAGTGAATAGAAATAAAAAGCTCACAACCCTGAAAACAAATAGTGCATGGGGGATGTTGTTCCCGAGCAACACTTTGAATAACATTCCTGCTGGAAGATACCTCAATGGTTTATTGATCAAAAGCACTGACTCCAACACAGGCAGAAGTTTTCTCTGAGAGAGGAATTATTTACCATTTGTTGCTGCACATCAAAAGTTACATCAATAGGTGTATAGGGTGACACGGTGACAGCTGAAAGAGTACCCACATCCCCAGAGATCATGCCTTGACAAACTGCTGGCTTTTGCTTTCTCATGTCTTTGGTACATAAACTTAAAGTGACAAACACAAGGCTTGAAGCTTAAAAGAGAAGCTTTAAGAGAAATTTATGCAGCTGATCTACCCTTGTTCATTGTCACAGAACTGGATGCAAAAGTGAAGGAAAAGTAAGTACAGAGAGCAGAAAAGATGGTTTTACTTGTGCCTGAAAATTAGCTGGCAGATGGACTGGGAAAAAACAGAGGGCAATGATATTCTGTTGCCTTCTAAAAAAGCTGGAAAATTGGCCTATGTTGCTACAAAATCTTTGTAATTTCGCTGTCAGATTTTCGACATTAAAATATTAAATTCTCAACAACTCCTAATAAGCTTTTAAAGACACTGATTTGGCTGCAGAGGAGGAACTAAAAATGAACATGAAGGAAAAAGCAAGAGATAAATGCATGAATTTTGAGAGTTATTCAGGAAGGAAAGTTCAGCGTGGTACAATACAAAATTTGGATGCTAGAAAAAAGAAATGGTGTTAAGTGTTTAAGTTCAAAGACTCCAGAAACTGAACTTTGTGAAGTTTGTGGTAATTTATAGTTGCAGATGCCAAGGCATGGAAGAAAAAAGTTGTAGTTTTATCTTGGTGCAGGGCAGACAACTGTGCTGAGACTTGGTTTTCTTCACTATTAGGGACATCTTAAGGAGAAATCTTGCTGTGGAGCTGTTTGACTGATAGTAGATCTTCATTTTGGATGGAACCCCATGTCTTGCTTTGGAGGAGTTTGATGATTTGCGGTGTGCACGCCAGGCTCTGCTCCGCAGGGTTTTCGGGAGGAGCTGGCAGGTGCCTGCCCTCTGTCCAGAGCCAGCTCTGCAGCCTCCTGCCTGCTCCTGCCTTTTCCCCTGGAGGACCGGGCTGCACGCAGGGCAGGGCAGAGCAGCCCGAGTGCTGGGATGGGCTCCTGGCTGCGGTTTCGGGATCTCTGTCCCTCAGCCCTGCCCTGCCTGTTACAGAGCGGAGCTGGGACCGATGCAAGCCTGTTGCCCTGGTTTTTGCTAAGCCTTCTGTTTTTAACCTTGGAGTCACAAATTCTTTCTCACACAGTTTCATGTAAATAATAGCCAGTGTTTACTTAACGGTATTTTCTGTTTTTCATTCCTTTTGTGATAAGAGAACTTTGATGAGCACCTTTCTTCTCCAGTGGGATTGAGAAGGAAGTGACATGCTCTCCAATCCCTTGTGGAGCTGGGAATTGTATGAGAATGTGAGATATGTCAATAAAGTAGTCTTGCCCCTCCTTTCTGCTGAACCTGGCAGGTCTGAGAGCGTCTTTATTGTGTCTTCCCAGACACACAAGCCCAGCCCCAGCAGAGGGGCGGGCACGGGGAGCTGTGGGTTTAGCGGGAGTGCACACACACACGCTGGGTGTGTGCCACACAATCCCGTGCCTCCTGTGGCACCAGGGCTGCGCATCATCGGACTAGCCAGGGATAAGCAGCTACCAAGGGAAATGGATATTCTGGGCACCCTTATCCAGCTCTGGTAAGCTACCAAATGCAGCAGCGTAATTGGAGGCTTTGCCTGCCCAGATGTTGAGAGCAGAAGGCTCCCTGTAACAAGAGATCTGGAGATTGGGGTTAACTAAATAGGGATTTTATTGACAAACCTTTTAAAATGCTTCATGCCTTCAGCAATTAAATATAACACATATCCTGAGAAGCACAAGCCTCCTCTGTCTCTCCCAGCTGCCTGATTCCACTTGAATACAATCCTAGGGAGAAAAGAAAGGAAAAAAATAATGCCCTGTGTTGTTTTATAGTGTTGATATAATTCCCTACCCTGCAGGACCAAGAATGAATAGTGAATCTACCTCCTGCTGGGTCAGTCATAGCATCCTCTGAAATGTCCTATTTTGAATATTGTTGTATCCACAGAAGATTCTATATTTCTTTTCACAGGCTTGTGAGCATGCCGATACACAAAGGGAATAAAAAAATCTTTGTAAAAAGATGTGTAGGCTTTTCTTGACATTTCTAGAGTTTTGTTTTACAAATAGGTATGGTCAACTTTTCCTCTTGTTCTTGAATTTTGCTAATTTTGTCCACTTGCTCACAGTGAATTTGAGATAACCTCAAATCAAAGCTACAGCTCTGAACTGTTTGCAAACCAGTATTTTGACCTTGTGTTAAAAATTTTGAGGTTTTTATATTTTTAGTTCCACCTGGAAAATTCTGTTTTTTTTCATATAGTATATAAATATATATATACACATATACTTTTCTTTTGTTCTTATATATATAAATATACACATACACTTTTGGTCCTCTTGCTCATTTAATTCTATAGCTGTGATAGATGATGCACACTAAAACTGATGATATACAATGTTTTGCTTCGCAAGTTTACAATTTTGATCTTTAGATAAAGCGTGCCTTGCTGAAAATTTCAGCTAAATCACCATGTGTTTTGCCTTTGTGGAATAAGTGTTTCCTCATTAAAAACCGAGCTGCCAAAGAACTGGCTAAATCTTCCACCTGGAAAATGTTCTGCTTCATGCTGTCAAGAGAGCCGTGCAAAACTCTGCAGTGTAAATACATCTTTTACTCGGGACCCCTGGAGGCAGGGACGTTTGAGGGTAGGTACCCCGATCCCAGACATTTTCCTGTTCTAGGGAGTCTGTAGGTTTTTGTGGAGCTGTAATTGCTGGGAATGGCTCTGCTGGCAGCTCGTTCCTGCCTCTGCTCCTGCACCCCTGAGCCTGCCTGTGTGCTTCGGCTTTTAGGGCCTTGTGTGACCCAGATAGGAAATGAGCTGGGATCATTGCAAGGCATTTAAAATAATTGGGTATCAACAGCTGGCTTTATGGGAAGCTAACAGTGTAAATCCAGAGAGTTTTTATGATTTCAATGGGTATTTTTCCTAGCGTATAAAGCAGATCCAAGTAATTTTGGCTGGGAAACAGTTTCCCAACTTATTTCTATAATGATACCTTAGAGTTTTTCATTATAGTGAAAATCTCTAGTAGGTCTGAAGGGAAAAATTACCTCCACTGTTTCCAGACACCCAATATGTTTTCTCTGTGCTTGAATTTATGAGTTTTGGCAAAGATAACTCATAATATGATCAGGTTTCAGGGTAGTGATTTCTCGCACTGAATCCCAAACAAACATGTAACTGTTCAGAAGGCTCCAATGTGTCTTTGGTGATGTAAAAATATGGGACATTGCTCTCCAAAATCCTGCCAATCTGTTTTTGTCTTCAGTGTATTATTTACTACAGAGTGTATTGAAAGAGTTTTTTGAAGTACAATTTAATTCCAAACTCCTTTCAAAGTTTTTACAGCATAAATTGTAGTCCTTGTCAAAAAGAGCAAGATTGATTGCTGATGACAATTCTTTTGTTTCTATTGCTTTGTAAGGAGATTCAAATCTACCTGTTCATTAAAGACCTTTCCTGGAAGAGAAGTGCTTAAATCAAACGACTCTGAGAGGTGTAATGCAGAATTCCTCTCAGACTGGGACATTAGACTGGGGCAGAACTGGTATTTCCATCCTGGGAAATTTGCTTCAATGCTTTGACACTTCGGTTTCAACTAAAAAGTTGGGGTTTTTTACTTATAAATGTTGAAATTATCTCCTCTTAAACTGAATTTGCTTTCTTCCCATCTTTGTTGCATTGTTTATGGCCTTAAACACACCACGCTTGTGTGTGCAAACAAAAACATTCTGACTCACAGCAAGAAGGGAGGGGGGTGTGTGTGTGCATTAGATTCATGTAAATTGTCCCCAGAAATTAAACATTTTCTGCTATCCTAAAGGAATTCTATTATTCTTTAAGAATTACATTGTCATGGTCCTTCAAAAATTCTGATTTTTCTTGTGGAAACTGCAGTCTCCTCTGGAGTAGTCTACAGAAAATTCCTGAATATCTTTACTAAAGCTGTAAAAGATGCTGCTTTTACCTTTAGCCAGTCTATCTATTGCCTTACTCCACTAGATAGAAGTTCCAGTGGCACAGATTAGCGAGATATCTCGGGCAGGAAAGTGCACATTCCATATATGTTAAGGTGGTAGAATCTGACATTGCAAGTGTTTGCATCTTATCTCATGTGTGTCTTCCACATGCCTGGAACTCTGGAACTCGATGAATTTGTTCTGATGTACATTTGTATGAGACAAAAATCAAGCTAACATCCTCCATTTATTCTGTAGGTATTTTCATTCAGACATTTTTTAGTTATCAACCAGCATGTCCCTCCTGTTTCTCCTGCTGTTACTGAGGGCTGGACAGGAGATTTCTCTCGTGTTGTGTCTTTGTAAATTGGATCATCTTGTGATACTGAATCATGCTGGTTGTCACTGGCAAAGCAGCGGGTTCCTCCTAACCCTCTTCCCTGCGCGGTTCTGTTTGATGGGATTCTTACATACTTTCCAACCACCTTGTAATCTTGATTTCATCTGAGACTTCAAGCTTCCCTTTGAGTACCACATCAACTACATTGTCAAGGCTTTTTTTTTTCATCTGTGCAGGAATTCAGCAAAAGCTCAGGTCTTGCTGTCTCAGCAGGGCACAGAGGGTTTGATTTGTGTCTGGATAACAGCACAGGTTGAATTATTGCAGTAGCTGGTTCGCAGGCTCCCAGATTGGCTGCTACATGGTGTTCTTAGGGTTGAGCAAAATTCACTGTACGTGCTAAAGGACATACAGCTGAACGTGTCTGAAACCAGCACACCACACCTGTACGAGGCAGTGAATCATGTTGGAATGTGGCATTGTTTAAACCTAAGAGGTTTTCTCTTCCCACTCCACATGCCCCTGTCCTGGGCTATCCCTGTGTCCGTGTGGGGTGTGAATGGGCTCGATGGCTGTAGCAGACCTCACTGGAGAGGCTGTCTCAAACCCTCACCCACCGTCCTTGAGGGAGCTGGACACTGCTGGGGCCGTGCTGCTGCTTCCCTCTGGTGCAGAAGCTCTGATTCCTTTCAGAGCCAGCCCTAAGTGACCTGGGAATCTCCTTTGGTGGAGGTTATGTGTTTCAAAGGAATTAGGGGTTTTTTTTGCATTTGCATTCCAGTGGTTAAAAGAAAGTGATTAAAAGTCTTAAGGTTATACTCTTTTGATTTATAATTGCTTAGTTCTGCTGGTTGTTAGCTGACTAATGACTGCAGATGTATCACTTTGGCCATTCCACTTTGGGTACTTTGCAAAAATGTTGGAAATCTTGGAACAGAGGTCCCATTAAGTGGGACACTAGAAACTTTCAGACATCTCGAGTCACCAGTTCCTTTGAAAATCTTAGCCAGTGTGCCTTCACCTGTTCAGAAATCACAAATAAAGATGTGCTTGACAGGGGGTTGCTAGCTGCAGAAATCCAGCCTTACCTATCAAACAGAAGTAAAGATTTGTAATCGTGCACAGATCAAAGTATTCTTCATCTGCCAAAACTTTGCTAATGCAGATTTGATAATTAAAACTACTTTTCTATCTATAAAGAATAGTTTATACGGCACCAAAATTACAGCACCTACTCTTTGAGTACAGAATTAACTTTCTGAAATGAGCAATTATGTTAGTTAATTCATTTACATATTAAGATTAATTGAAAACAAAATCCTTTAGGTATTTTAGAGATGTGAGATAATTCTTAAAAATGCTTTAATGGAGGAGTAGTACCAACCCTTAAAAATTTTTTAAAGTCAGGTTTGCAATAAGTACATTTAAATTTTTTTTTCACACTGGTTTTTGTAGCTACAAGTTTCTTTTTCAGCAGAGGTTCTCCTTTCTTCCAAATGGTAAATACATACTCCATGTTCTTCCACTTGCATAAAGCAGAGAGCATCAGTGTTTTCTTGAAAAATGCACTCTTCAGAATAACTGTTACATCCTATTGGGACGGGACAAGTCTGGAAAGATTCTCACTGTTTATCTGAGTCTCCACTACGTGCAGAGGATGGACAGGGAAGAAGGTCAATTCCAGCACTCCTGGAGTGGTTTAAGAGCAGATTGAAAGCATGAGGTTCATCACATGGGCCCATCTCATGTGAACACCAGCCCCTTCTGAGGAGGGTGCTGTAGCTGCCTCCTCTGCCTGTTATTGACCAGAGGTGTTGCTGATATTTGGGTCAGTGTCACTCATCACTCCATTCTGCTGGTCAGAACCAATTTTAGGCCATGGAAAGGGAAGTCCAACACAACCTGCAGCTTTCTTACCCACTGTGTCCCCAGTGGCACTCAAAGGTACAAGCTTCTGTCAAAAAAGACTTTTTACCTCTTCAAGCCTGAACTTAAGATAATACCCTGCACTGTAATAAAGCAATGAAGCAAAGAAAAAAAATTAAATTTGTAATACTTCTTTTTCAGATAATTAAAATATCTTTGCAATGCTTTTGCCTGTAGCCTTCTGTTGATGGTGTCAACTCTAGTTTTCACCCTTTTGCAGTGGCAGTGTAGTTATACAGTGCTGTGGCTCCCTGCAGATGTGCTGTCAGGTTGGCCCACACACAGAAAGCTCAGTCCATGGGGGTTCTGGAGGAGGGTTGGAGATGAGAGGCCCTAAAAGTTGCTGCTAGGTCAAGGTACTGACTTAAACATTTTTTTTCACTCAGTGAGGACCATCTGAAAGTCTGTAAGCCTCAACTTACCTTGCAGAGATACATGAATTATTTACAACCATAAACGTCTCCAACCCTTTTATAAAGCTGACCTCCAAAACTTATTTCTGTGAGATTCTGCAGTGCTGATAAGTATATCAGTGATAAGTGTAATCAGCTGAGGTTAGTGATGTCATCCATGGGCTTTTAGTCAGGTGTGCTCATCAGGCTTTACAATACTCAGTGGAAGCCTGAGAGAAGCCAATAAGACTCTCAAGATATGAAAGAGTTACTATGAATTAAAACTGTGTTGACCCAAATCCTTGTATCCAAACACTTCTTAGCGTGTTTAGCTTAGGGCCCATCTCAGATAAGAGGCAGTAACTAAGCCAATAAATTGTCTGCTGGTGGAATTCATGGTTGCTGGAGCTTGCTGAAGTAAATACTGTGGATGAACTTTTAATAGTGTTCAATAATTTCCTCACCTTGGCTAATGGCGGTAACTGTAATTGGATTTCTTGCTGCAGGGTGTAACAGGGTCTCCTGTAAAGCCAGGAGAGAGTTTGTCCTTTCCTGGTACTTACCTTTCACTAAGATCCCAGTGCTGTAGGGAGCTGACTCAATGGGCAGCTGGTTGGAAGTGTGTCTTGTGTGTGTTCCTATAGGATTAAAAGACAAACACTCCAAAGGTGGAGTTCAGTGTTTTAAATGCATGAAATAAAACTAAGTTTAATAGTACAACCAATATTACGTTTCTTTTCCTCACACTGACATTAAAACTTTGGGTGTATTTTGGGTAATGTCTTAAAACATTGAGTTTTGGAGATAGAGGTTTCCAATTTCAAGCCAGAGATGCACCTTACTTAAAAGTAGCAGAAAAAAAATGCAATTTTGTTGCAAATAAATAAGCAGAAGCCTTGTAAGTCTTGTTTGCCTTGTGTGAGTTTGTAATTTCATGACTAGAGACTGATAGGTATTTTTATCATTGCCTGAAATGCTCATTAAAATACAAAGCACACTCCTTGGGCTTTGAACTTGCTCTTATTTGCATCCATGTACAAACATATGTAAAATTTTATGAAAATGTCAATCCCTACAGGCAAGACAGGGAACATATAAACGTGTGTTTAGATATAAGCCTGGAGGCACACACAGATGTTTGAGGGATGGTGTGCTGGAGAGTTCCTTCAGTCTCCTGGCTCTGTGGAAGTAGGGAATGGAGATCCAAGAGCCAGTAAAGGCATGAGGGTTAGGGATATGTTAGAAACCACAGAATGCCTGAGAGCAGAAATGTAGGAATTAGGGCTTCTGCCCCCTGAAAAGGAGGTGGGGTCAGTAGCCCAGTTGAAATGCCTCTACACTGATGTCCACAGGCAACAAAGAGGAGGAGATGGGAGCCCCTGTTCAGCACCAGCGTGGCCAGAAGGGATCTTGCCCCTGTACTCAGCACTGGGGAGGCTGCACTTCAAATCCTGTGACCACTTTTGGGCCAGTGGTTAAAAGAAACACTCTGAGGTCTTGGAGTGTGTCTGGGGGAGGGAAATGGAGCAGGTGAAGAGTCTAAAACACAAGACCCCAAAATGGTTATCAAGCACTGGAATAGGCTGCCCAGGGAAGTGATGGAGTCACCTTCCCTGGAGGTATTTAGGACAAGCAGATGTGGCATTTGGGGTCATGGTGGACTTGGCAGTGCAGGGTGGACGATTGGACTTGGTGACCTTAGAAGTCTTTTGCAACCTAAAGGATTCTTAGATGTAATATATATGCATAAAATCCATTTTAGGATCATCTTAGGAGCATGAGAAGTGACTGTGAGATCACATGCAACCTGAACCATTTGGTGTCTATTTAGAGAGAGGGTGAAATGTTACAGCAGGTTAAGACATGCAGAAGGAGGGAAGTGACATAAAGTTTCATGCTAACCAGCACACATCCTCCCTTGCTAATCTATATATTAGAGAAGAATTTTTTTGTCAGCTTCCTTTTCAAAATTAAGCTTTGAGCTTGAAGCTTCAATGTAAAGAAGAGACAAAGCCTGATTTCACCCCCATATACTTCAGGGTAAATCGAGCATCATTTTAAGAAAGTCAGCGAACCAAGCCCTTATGTGATATAAATTGGCACTGATGATAATCAAGCTATTTCAGATTATGCTAAATTAAAATCAGCTGTAATTAAGAGCCTAACAGTCAAGAAGGTGTGACTAAAATCAGGTCAACATACCAGAAACCTGAACTATTTCCTTTTGCTAAAGCTGTTTAAGGACATCTTTGAGGCATTGCCATGAAGGGCAAGGTGGTGAGGTTTCTATAGATGCCTCCTGCCCTGAGTGAAGGCAGGAGCCTCCCCTTGTAGCTCTGTGAAATTGCTTTGTTCTATTAGTAAAAATCTCATCAGCATACTTGTCTCTGGTTTTCCTGAATCTCCATCAGAGGAAGAAGTGTCAATAGCTTAAGCACTTAAGCTTTTTCAGTGTTTTGAATAGATTGTTTGGTTTGTATAGCAACTTCAGGAATCGAGTGCTCAGTGTAAGTATCCTCCAGTCATCCTAGAGATTCAGTCCAGGTTCAAATGTCTCATAACCTGTAGGTATTGCAAGTCCTCTACTGTATCAGTCAACTGAGAGCATGATTTTCATGCCTTGGCTACACAGATCTTGAAGCAACTTACTGTGTCTTATCTAAACATCCCTTCTCAGCCTCTGATATATTAGTCAAGAGGATGGGTATCACACAAGGTATAAAATGTGATACATTAAATTTCCCTCTCCTTTGGGAAAAACCCATGAAGAGTGAAAATTACTAATTACTCGTTTTTGATTTCCTTAACAGCTGTAATGATTTAATTAAAACTGAGGAGATTCCCTATAGTTTATTGGAGGAAAGCATTTCTTTCTCAGATTAGTGGTGCTAGGTGAAATGGTATCTGCTAAGTTTCTCCCTATTTGTCTGCAGTGGAAGGACATGCACTGTGTTGGATGATGCTGTTTTTCTTGACCATAAGCTTGGCCTGACAAACCCCTGTTCATGTGCAGCTTGCCAGTAAAGCCTTCTCAGGCTCCTGAAGGGGAAAAGAGGGAGATTTATGCTCTCACTTCCCTCAGATATCTACCCTATGTCAGTTCCACTTGTCCAGAGAGCCAGAACATTCGCAGGATGGAGCTGAGAACTAAACAGAAGTGATGCTTTCATAAAACATCACGTGTTCTGCATTGATGGGGGAAGCCTATTCCAAGGTTCAGAGGAATAATACTCTTTTTCCTTTCCAAAGTTCATTTCAATAAGGCTTAAAAGTAAAGGAATAATGCAACAACGCAATGGTTAACTTGGACAAGCTGTGTCGAATTGAAGAAGTCAAAGCACCAGTGTTTGGTTGCTCAGCTGGTGTTAAATTTTCCCAGTGTCCCCACAGGATGTGTCAGAGCCGTGTGGTAAGGAAGGTGATTAGTTGTGCACAGGAGATAAGCCATGAGCTGGTGCCCGTTGTGTGTACTCAGGGAACAGCAAGGTAACACAACGTGTGCTGCGTTTCCACCTGCAGCGCTCCTCGGACCCGCTGATTTCTGTGTGGTTAGCCTGAAGATTTCCTTAGGAACCAGACTGATTTACAGGCAGCCTGGATTTTACACATTGCACTGGGGAGGGAGTTTGCACAGATTGAAAGAACAAAGCACAAGGCAGTGCTGGATCCACTGAGCACAAACATGCCTCAGTGAATAGCACTCCCTGAGCGTATTTAGCACCACACACTGCAAAACGTGCTAAACAAAGAACGAATTGCTGCTCTAAAGAGCTTCCAGACATAAGAACCTGAATCCATATGATACAGTGAATAATCTGTGCCAGATAAGCCTTTTAGCTGAAATGTTCAGAAGAAGTTCTTAATTGGAAGGAGCGAGGGGATGTAAGTGGGAGTTATGTGTATATCATTAGCAAGAGAACAAATGTCTCCAGCTTTAACTAATGTTGACTACAATAAATTAAAATAAAAAGGAACAAACTGACACTTGATTTGAAGCCTGAGATGAGTGTTAATTTGAATTTTCTTGACGTACCTGGCTTGTTTCATAGTCTCGGGATTACTTAATTGGACTCTTTGTGCTTCAACTGCTTCATTTTAAGAAATTTCAGGTTATTAAAAATGCCAGAACAAAATAATTAAAAAAAAAAAAAAATCCAAACAAAACCCCCAAATCCCTTTCAAGTCAGATACTGTTAAAATTTTATATTCTGTGACTTTGAATGGAGTTTGACTCACCCTAACAAACATCCTCAACTCAGCCTCAGCTTTTTTACTATTCAAGCATTGCTTTCAGCTTCAAACATGTTGCTGCTGATGGGTACCCTGTGATCCCTCTGAGGTGAAGCTCTTTTTCGGGGGTGACTTGCTGCCATGGAAGTTCAGATTTTTGAAACTGCAGAATGGATGGGGGAGAGGATTTCCTCACCTGAATCTTAAACTCAGGTGGTTGTCTAAGGAATGCATATACTGTTCTCATTTACTGATGCTCAGCTTTGATGGGAAAGAGCATTACAGAAGGATCCAAGGCAGGGAAAATATATTTAAAATTGAGCCCAAAACCTTAACTCTACAGTGGTCAGTGTAGCATTGCATTATTGTGCTTTGTTGAGGCATCTCAAGAGCCCATGTGGCAGTGCTGCTTAGGCACTCATTGAAATCAGTTTTAAGGAATGCCAGAGAAATGATGAATTATACTCAGTGAAAGTACAAGGACAGACCATTTTCAGAGTTTGCTTTTTCATATTCCAGTCAGGTAAGAAACCTCATTTTCTAGTGGGAAATAGAATTAACTTCTCTGAGACCTCTTGAAATCTCTTGTTCATTTAAAGTTTGTATTGTCTCTCCCCTGATTTAGTGCTCTCTCATGCTGAAGTTCCTCTCCAGCTGTGGGGAGGAAAATACAGTATTTAGGGGGAGACTTCAGATTGAGTCTTAACTCTTTATGTTTGGGTAATTTGCAGGTTGAAATGCTGCCATGTGTAGTAGCCAACATTTCTCATCTCAGTCTTTTTCCTCACTGGAGCTGGTCTTACCTTTTCTCCAGAACACATATTGCAGTCATGGGTGATGGTGGGTATAAATCTCATGGCTGCTTTTTCTATAAGTAACGTGAGCAACTTGACTGTAAATAATGTCAAAAATGTGACCTTTGTCCCTAATCCTGCCATTTTGAAAAAGCATTTTGAGGGATGTTTTTAAATACATTTCTGTTTCCCACAGCATTGTCAAATTTACAGTTCAGGCCTTGCTTCCGTAAGCTTTTAAAGCAATAACATTGACAGTTCAAGCAAGCAGAGTTATTCAGTTCTGTGCAGATCCTGAGATTCAATGAAATTTTGATGTCGGGAAGATTCAAGCCTTGCTTTAGTCAACCGAAAATATTGACAGAAAACAAATAAAATCCAATTTTTCTACTGAACCCAACCATTTTATCTCATGCATCCAAGCATTCTTCTTGGATGTGACGATGTGAGTTGAAAACACTGTTTTATCAAATACCATTCCAGCTGTAGAATCCCATATCATGCAATTGAAAACACCTTTCATGTTCTGGTTTCTTGCCGTTTCCTGTGATGCTCGCTGTAGGAAATATTTCTGAGGTAAACAAGCAATAAACCTGTCACTGAATGAATTCTGTTTGTTCAAAGAGGCAATGACTGTCCTTGCTGCAAAAGCTGTACCCTCAGCTTCGCAAAAGATGGAACTGCAGGAGGAGAAATTGCACTCATAATATGTTTCTCTGAGCACTTGTATATTAGAGCTGAGTTTTTCACAAGTGTTTGTAACAAGTACAGCTCTTCAGAATACTTTTTTCTCTAATGATAGAATAAGTAAGTAAATGAGTGCAGCTTGAAATTTGGAAGCTTTGCCCATTTAATTTATTTAATGTATTTATTTAACATATCAATGTATTACAGCTGAAACTATGGAATGCTTGATGGAAATTAGTATTTGGATTCAACATGACTATAATTAAACCAGAATTGATGAGCTTAAGCTGTGTTGTCTATAAGAGCCACGGGAGGGCAAAATGGTAAAAATTATGTCTAAATCCATCCAGTAGAGACAATGACGCTTATTTGCCAGTAATTCCACTACAGTTTGAGGAGAGAAGATATATTGTATTTCAAACAGTGCCTATTTTCTTAAAAGTTTACAAAATATAAAATAACTAGGGACTACTTGGAGGATGCGTTTTGTTCCAAGGTGCACAAATGGGCTGGGACTGGAGTTTTTCAACACTCCAACTACTTTGCAGGCAGAGGAAGCCACGGAGGTGACAGGTGGGCACAAGCACCACTGAACAAAGCAGGCACTTGCACGGGCTTCTCACCTGGCATGCTTGGTAAGAGTTTAGGTGTGTAATAGTTTAATTTGATCCATCAGCATGTGCTTAACAGCTTCACGTGTTAAAGCAATCAGGAGAAGGAAACAAAGCATCCAGCATCTGTGAGGGGCCTTTCAGACAGCAAACAAATGGCTAATAAACCACTGACCCAAACCAATTGCTGCCAAATGGGCACACACGGGGGGCATCAGCCCGGCACGGGGTGGAGAGAGGAAAGGCACCTTTGTCAGGCTGCAGCATTTCCACACATATTAAAAAGGGGGTAACTGCAGTATTTTAAATATCACTAAGTTGCAGTTTTACGGAGGAGTACAAGTCTGAGTTACAACAGGAGGCACATTTGATATGGTGGAATGTATTATTTGGTCAAATTAGGATGCCTGGGCTATGACCAGTTATCACCAAGGCCTCTCTGAAAATAAGTGAAATTAGGTTTTCACAGGAATCCCCTGAGAAAGCAGGACTGCCAAAGGAACCACCAGTGCTATCTCAGGAGTGACTCCTATACTGCAGGAGGATGTGGGATATCACAGGCCATGATTTTTGGAGGATTTTAATGCCTGGGAAGAAAAGGAAAGGTGAGAGCCTTATTTTCTGGTGGATATCCTCCCTGTAGATTTGGGATACACTGGGTGTATTGGGAATGGACTCCTCTGTTGGTCTTGTACCCTACCAAGTGTCCCCAGCCTGGGCACAGTGAAGTGGCTCAGAAGAAGCCCTCCAGGTGGGAATTAGGAGAGCTCTGCAAGAGAGGGCTCATAATTGGGGTAGCATCTGTTGCAATGGGCTACTGTTCATTTGCTTAAAATGCAGCCAAATTGCAGCTGGTGGTGAACCTCCTCATGTGATAAATTAGCCCCTGTTCTGGATAGCTTGGCATGGGCACTTCTGTTATGTGTTTTCCTGAAGGGAGAGGATAATGCTGTGGATTTTACTGTGATTGCCCTGCTGTAAATTTGATATTATTAGTGTTTTCTTGTTTTTCAATCTTCTTATTTGGCATTGTTTTATCCCTATAAAATAAGGATAAAGCTAATCCTAGAAGCAAGGTTTATGCATTGTTTTTTCAGTATTTGAGATAAAAAAGCCTTGCCAAACTTATTTTCAGGCTGTTTTCTTCCATTTTCTCTCCCTTCCCCACTGATGTTTCTAGGCAATACAGAGCTGTAAAGCAGCAGTAAGGAAAGGCGGTGTGGGCTGCATCCCCATTCTGTAACTGTGAATTACACACAGTTTACTTTTGTTTGTGACAAACAAGCAATATGGGCTACCCTAGAAAACAGACAGGTGTTGGGTCTGGCCTCAGAACTCTGTCTGTGATAAACACTGCCTTTATGTGGCATTTTCTATTAGAGCTGGCAATGGCATTAAATTCAAATGCAACTTTCAGGAAACCTTCTTGCATATTCTATCAGTCCCAAATTGCCAAACAATGTCAGGAATTAGAGTAATTCAGAATATAAAACTGAATTTGTAGGGCAGCTGGCCTTTGTCTCTGCACAAGGCTAACCCAGATTTCACATTACCAAGCTGAGATGCTTCAAGTCATATTAGAGCTTTCTAACATCTTTAGTCAGACCCTGTATCCCTATCAAAGCTGCTTATTTGAATGTGGCCATCTGTGAATTGCTGACAGACTTTCTGAGCTCACGGCATATGTTTGTGCAAACAAATATAAAATAGAGCATTGAAAAGTGAGTATTGGGAGGGTGATGGTGAAAGGGATTGGCTCATCTCTTGGTGCACGCTCCAGGACTGGGCTGGACTGTGGATTTAGGTTTAAGCAAATCTGCTGTGTAGCTGGTCATAGCTCAGGGCTCTAGGGCAATGGCTCTGTACATGTAGATACAGCCTGGGAGAGTTAATAAATGAGCAGATAAATGAGGATAAAGGCTTATAAGCGAATTCTGCCAATTTTAAAATACGGACAGTATAGTGTTAACTTAGCTTTTACTGTCTGGAATGGAGCAGCCAGTAGGTACCCTCCTTTTAACCTCACAACTAGTCTCAAGAGCTGCTTCAGCAGGCAGAATCAAGCATCCCTTATTAGTTCCCTCCTCTGGATTACTGAATGAAATTCTGTGGCCTTCATTATTCAGGAGGTCAGACTTGAAGATAATGATGGCCCTGCTGCCTATGAAATCTAGTACTTCTGCAGTTCTAGAGGGTTAAGGATCAGGAACTGGATTTTGGTGTCATGCCCTGGTATTACCTCTCCTTGTTATTCAGCTCTGTAATGCTGTGAAGCCACACTATTACTTGTGTGATTCCCAGAGGGGAAAGAGATTTGCAGAATTTTATTATTCCTTACAAGCCAGCAACCAGAGAAAGCAAAATCTGGCATAACTTTTCAAAGATGATGGGCAAAATGGAAGTGAAAAAGAGAAACTGGTAATTAGTGGCTGCTTTCAGTAATAGCTGTGTTTTCAGTGTGGCTAATTCTGTGTCTCAGTTTCATTTTCAGCCTGATGGTTTACACCTTTCCTGAAGTGCTGTGCAGTGCTGTGAGAGTGCTCTGGAGGACAGGGTATCATTATGATGTGTCACTTGTATTTTCTGGGTGGAAGTGAGTACCAGTGGTTTGACACACGGACACACTTTCACCCTTCCCAGTGGAAGGTCTGTGTGCAGAGTAGCTGGAAGCAGCACAGGGGAAGTAGCAAGGGAAGGGCAGCAGGGCAGACCAGGGAAGAACCCAGGCAGAATTGTTTCACCATCTGGTGCAGCAGCCAATTGCCTTGAGCTGCTCTCCTCTCCGTGACTTTTGGGATGGAGGGAGCTGCTGTACTTTTAATAGAAATGTACCGGCTTTAAAATTCCTTTGACCTTTTGGCAGGAGGAATATGCTGTACTCAAAACACTAATTTAAAACGAAGAATTTCTAAAAAAAAGTATGAATTGTATGAATGAGAGGGCCATTTCAAAGAACAAAGATGCTTTTATATTTATTTTGGGTTAAGCTTGTTTGTAGAAAATCTATCTGTTCCTGTTCTCTCTGGACTAATACATCAGATTGTGACTTGTCTTGTCTGCTTGCATTAATAGCACTGCTTTATGATAAATGTTATAACACAGCATGACTCGGATGTGTCTCCTCATGCCTTCAATTCAGGACTGTCACAATGAAACCTTAAAGAACGTGTGTCTTTTGATTCACCACCCATCAGCACTGTGCTGATCCTGCAGCCATTTTTAGAGCTATTTGTTTTATCTTTGCCGTGTATTGCTTGGCTTTTGCTTTTAGAATCCCAATGGAATTTCCAAACTGATCTGTCAAAGGCCAAGGTGATCTGGTATGAATAAAGGAAGAGAAATAGTAAGAAGAAAAGGGCAGCATTTGAAACCTGACAAATTGTTGTATCATGTTCGTCATATTAGGGCACAAAACTCGAGAAAGAAACTTTGATTGTTAATTATGAATTTTCCAAGACAGAGAAGCATTCCAAGGAAGATCTGGGAAACTCTTTCTGAGAACTGTCCCAACCAGAGCAGACCACATGATAAGTCTAAGAATAATGTCTTTATCACTTTGATTTGTATGAGTAGAATAAGAGAATATAATTCTTTAATTCTCTCATAAGATATAAAATACCAGTTTAATTTTCTTGGTAAAATGTGTCAGATTTTTATTTATAAAAGTCTCTGGCATTTCCCAGTTCAGCAGAGGAAAATTCTGAAATGTGTACTAAAACATTTCTTGCCAAACTCTGTTTGCAGTATCTGCATCCACTGTGGGATATCTTGGATTGTGCCATTGACACATCATGGGGAAATTGCCTTTCCCTGGGAGGAGTGGCATAAATGGTGGAACATCTCCTCAAATGGGAAATTTCTTCAAAGAGGAGCTATAGGGCATGAGTGGGGTGAGCACAGAAACAAAGCTAGGACCTTGTTCTAGCTAGAATTTCCATATCCCAGAAATAGTAATACTTAACCCACAAGGATTTGTGAATCATATTCCAATGAAATTGCAATGTATGAATATTGTGCCAAATTTCTATTAGCTATTTTGAAGTTATACATTTTTTTATCATATGAAGTATGCTAAAATTGTTCCTGATCTCCTGCCTGCCTGTTTAATTTTAACCAATGTTGACAGCAAGAGCTGGCAGAGGCATTCTGAATTAAAGCTAAAAGTCAGTGCAGAAAAAACCCAAACTATTTCTGTAAAATAATTAATTCATTTTGTTGATGGACTCCATTTGCAATACACTCTAAGTCCTGTTTAACAAAGATAACAATATAATAGATCTCCACAACATCCAGACACCTGAGGCAGGCATTTCTTTATAAAATTCAGGGACAAGACTGTCCTCTCATATTCTGTCTCCTTCACTTTCTGTACGTACACACAGACACATAATTATAAATGACACGTCATTTTTTGAGGGCAGAATTTGGTTCTGAGTTAGGTACAGTGTGTTTGTGGAACTAATGGCTATAATATTTCTTTTGAAATGTTATATTCTGTCTCCTGTTTCTATTTTGCTTGCCCTCTAGGTAAGCAAAACCATTTATAGTCAACTGATATCAAGTGAGACGTGGCTGTAGTGATTGCAAAAGTTGGGAAAACTGAAACTGAAGCTAAATTTTCTAGATTATCCTCTGCTCAGCAGGCAGTGCATGTACTGTTGACAAAAGAAGAAATCACTCTGCAAAATGAGAGGCATATATTTTGATTAAAGGTCTTGTATGCACACAAGGCATGCATGAAAGTGGCAAAGGACTTAAATTTACTGGCAAAAATAGTAGTTTTGCCACAAAAGCCTTGACATTGTATCATTTGAAGAGATAGCACTGCTCAAAAATCTTGTGTGTTAGACTGATAATGCTTCAATAGTGGTATCTAAAGGTGAAATAAAAATCAAATGAAAGAGTGTGTGGAGCTACTCTACAGATCTGCTCTGTGCGTATTAGAAATGTGATTCTCCATGTACTGAGGAAAATACACATCAGTGTCATTTCTGGTGCCCTTCTTGCACTGAGTGTTACAGTGTGTAGTAAAAGGTCTCAGAACCGGCAGAATGGAAAATTCTCCTGTGTTTTACAATCCTTGTGCTCTTCCCACTTTTAGATGCAAGAATAGCAGAGATACGTGATAAGAGAAAGGGAAAGCAAGGTGAATCTTGGTTTCTCTGGGACTGTATGGCTTCAGCTGTTGTTGTCCTGTGCTAGTTATAGTCCCCATCTGTGTCTGGATGTGTTACCTTTTGTATTTGTGCACGCTAGAACAGCAAGTCAAGAGCTGCTGGGACTCAGAAAATCCATTTTGGCAGTAAGTAACTGTGTTTTCTCAAGTGGGATTCAGCTCACAAGTGGAAGGGATGCCAGGTGCTCAGAGATACTGTTCCCTGCATCCTTCTCTCCCCCAGCTGTGTTTCCTTCAGGTATCTGTGGAGCTTATCCATGTAGCTGTGAGAGAGAGGAGCAAAGCACACATAAGAGTAACAAAAAGTTCTTACTGTGGCCCTATAAGGGCGTGTGGAATCATGTGCTTGTCTTGATCTGTCCAATTTACCAGACCTTTAAAAACTAATTCAACATTACCTGATCATCTCCTATTTGTGCAGAAGTTGTCTGCATTTGCATTCAATGTGTTTAAAGGATGTAAATCCATTGAATACAGCAGAGTCTAATTGAGAGAGATGGTTTTTGAGTCAAACTTAAACCACTCTTAATATATTTCTTTTCTTCTTTGTGATTACCTGATTCCCCGAAAATCCTTTTGTATCCAATAACTTGTAACTCCTGTAAAGATACAGCGTCCATTGCCTGGGAACAGAAGGCAGTGGTTTAGCAGAACACAGGCTGCCATCTGAGGCTGTGCAGCTGACAGCCTGATCCCAGGCCAATAGCCGGGGAGCTTAAATCTGGACTGGACACTTCAAGGCCAAGAGGAGCCTTGTTCCTGCTCGTGTGTGTTGTGCCCGTGCTGTGGCTGTGATGTGCTGCTGCTCTCTGTGCTGAGGAGCCCTCTGAGAGATCCACAGGCTCAAGGCAGCAGTCATGACGTTGGCTTGTTCTTTGACTGATACATTCAGTCCCCCAAAAAACACCACAGAAGCCCTTGTGCTGGGTTGAAGGCTTTCCACTGGGGTCTATCAGAACTCTTCAGTTTCTTCTCTGTAGCTGAGTACCCCGTTGTGAGGTGTTCCCTCAAAGACAGGAAATGTGTGGAGCGAGGATGCTGCGTGTTAGGGGGAAGCTGTGCCTGGGACCTCTGGCTTTAGGCTCTGTATTAATAAATACAATGCCAGCACAGCACTCATCATTCACTGCACCGTTCAAATGATCCAAAGTCATTCCTCTCTTTTAGGCTCAGTTTGGTTTAGATCTTATTTTGTCCCCTGTTCTGTTGAAAGATTCTGCATTTCAGAACCACACTGTGTCAGGGGATGCTGCTCCCAGCTTTGGTCCAGATTCTTCACTCAACTTCCTTTCCATGTCTCTGCAGAGGGCAGCTGTGCCGTGGCCCCTTCTGTATCTGATACAAGTTTTATCATTTTTTGTTGTCTGGTACAGAATGAAAAGAAGTAACATGAAATACAGCAAACCTACCTCTTTCTGTTTCACTGGGAAGTTATTTTGGAAAAAACTCATTATTGCTCATAGGAGAGAAGTAATGATGCTTTTAACTTGCAATTTTAAAAAAATCTCAAATTAACATGCATTTGAGAAATCTTTATTTTTTTATAATTTATTTTCAGCTCTGGATACAGATCCTGAGACCATTGTTCTATTACAACACCATCTTTATTTGGGAGATGTCAAGCAGTTGCAGATATTTTAAATCGATATTGTATAACTCTCTTTTTGATAAGAAGGTGAATTTTTTTTTTTTCTAAACAAATTTTTATCTCTTGGATTTTATTTCAATCAAGGCTACAATTTCATAATTTTATCAAATGAATGCAAACCATCTTCTAGTTACTCTCCTTGCTGTGGGGTTTGTTTCATATAAAATGTTATTTGTATTCAAATAGTAGCTTCTGGCATATCATTTTTACAAAGGATTAAACTTACTCTTGAATTAATAAGCCTTGGACTGTGAGAACATACATTTAAAGATACCATTCTGCGGAATCCTCCTACTTTAAAAGATAATTCTCACAAAGCTTCCCCATAGTAATGGCTGATATGCGGGTCTCAGGGCATTATTCCAGATCTAGAAAATGCAATGCCAAATGCCCTGCTTTCATCACCTATCCTAACATCACACAGACCAGGGAACACAAGCCCAGTGTCTTCCCCTGCCCACAGCCCTCTAAATCTCCACCGAGCCCTTCCCTCAAATTGCTCAGAACTACAATAGTTACCAGTATTTTTATAATTTTGCTGTTAAAGATTTCTTCCTCTGGAGCAACATTTTTTTTACTTGAATTGCTGGTTAAGCCTTGCCTGCTCAGCCTCCTAAATATTGATTTAACTTGCAAGCTGGAAACCAGGAGGATCTCCATGGCTTGGGAGGCTGCAGAAGGGTCTGTGCTCAGATTTCGTGATGTTGGGCATAACTCCTTCCTGCTCTCTGGGAGGACAGGTTCTGTGCAGAATTCCTTGGGACCCCCGTGCTGCCCATCACAGCTGCTGGTGGTGCACAAACAAGGGCAGGAACTGTGGTTCTAACTCGAGAAAAGGCTGGCAAAAACACTATTAAGCTGCATTATTTTCAAAGGCAGAGAATCAGACTTCAGCAAGGAGTCTGGAGCTGAGCTGAGCCATAGACTTCACCCCCCTGTGGCTTTCAGTGAACTCCCTCTGAGGTTCTCATCAGCTTCTCATGTTTCTGCTGCCTGGGTGAGAGGGAAAATATTGTTATAGAATAATGTGTTGTAATTCTTAAAGGAGAAACTTTGCTTTAGGACAAGTTGTGAGATAATCAATGGGTCTAACACACAACCTTTCAGATGATATGCAGGGTTTCTGGAGTTGTGTTTGTAAAAAGGGAAAGACTTGTGCGAGGAAATCTGTTGGATTAGGAACTGTATGTTAGAGGGGTAGAATGCAGAAAAGCTGGAAAGTCTTGTCTTTTATTCCACTGTACATGAGTTTCAGGGGTTTACTCACTTATTTAAAAGAAAGGCAACAGTAATTTTATTTTATAGCCCAAACAGAAGAATGTTGTAAATTGGGCAGGGTTTGATGTATGAAGCAAAATGTTTCATTCAACTGGTGCTATGAAAAAAAAAATAGCTTGTTAGGGAGGAGATATTACAGGAGTCTACCTCTAAAAAGAATACAACATTGGAAAGCTTATGATATCTTTTCAGCTGAAGTGACTGCTGGTAAGAATGAATCAAGCAATGTCCAGGAATTCACAGCAGATGTAATTGGAGGGTCAAGTTGTAAAAAAATCCAAAAAACCACCAAAATGTGTATTAGTTTTGTTCATTTTATAGAAGCTAAAAAAAACCCCACTGAAAATCTGTGCATCATCTCTTACACCAACCTGCCAACACAATAGTTGCAAGTGATGGAATTTGTTTCTGGTGAGCCATTTACTCCTCACAGGGACAGTAGCTGCAATTTTCTGTGGTTTACGACCTCTAAACGTTCCTCTGCTGGCATGATTGGGGTCTATTCTTCACTGCAGCTAAGCAGTTCTTATTTCACATGAATTGAGTGGCTCATTTAATCTACCCTTTTACTCCTCTTGTTTAAAGCCATATTCAGTAATTTCTTTGTAAAATGATTCAAAGCAGGAAAGAAGACGATTTCTGAGTAGCTTGGAGTATTGGTTTAGCAAATTCCTAGCACAGCCACAGCCTGAGCCTGTGGTTCTGCCAGTGGCCATTGCTTGAAGGCAAGAACCACTGACACCATTTGAGAAAGAGAGTTTTTTATTTCAGAAACATTGCCTAAAAACTGATAAGCTTGAAAGCCCACTTTTGCAAGTGAACTCTACAGGAAAGAAAAGAACTGAATATTTTAATGAGACTTGCTGTGGTATAAAATAATTGTGGGTTTACTTGTGAGGAACGTCAGAACAATCTTTGGCCAAATCTATAAATTGTCAACTCTTGGCACATAATTATTGAAAAAAAAGTAATTGGCCAATAAAATTTTTATTGTTCCAGGGACTCTTCAAAATTTGTGAACATATCAAATGCCATTAATTATCTCTGTGAACTCCTGAGACCTCAGCTGGTCTTGTGTCTGCAGGAATAGACTTCTAAATCTGACTGCTGCAGAACCAGGAAAATATACTATTCTTCAGCCTTTCACCTCAATTTCAGATCAGTGTCTCCTAAATGTTTTTGTGTTATGGTTTAAAATAATAATAAATAAGATTGATAATATAATTCTTGGACTCAATGCAGACTCTTCCTCCCTTTAGTCATTAGGGAAATATTTTCTCTAACTGATCTTTGTTGTAAAACGTGTTATTTCAAACCACAGATATTGACAATTATTATAAATCAAGCTGAACAGACATAATTAAAATTTAATTTTAGGTTTGTCAAGGTCTTTGGAAGTGTATCCTACGGGCCATCTGTGTCTAGCTTGTGGCTTGTTTCCAGCTGACTTCAGGCCAAAAGTTGACATTGTTGTTGAACCCCCTTTCAAAAAAAGTTCCCAGGCACTTCGGAGGGCGAGTGCCTGTTAAGCTGAGTGAAAATTGAATGGAGTTTCCAGAATTTGTCATTAAATACGAGTTGTGGGAAGAAATGGTTCTAAGAAATTAGATATTTTTAACCAATATTGCTGCCTAATTGCTTCTGATTTCCTCTCCAGTGCAGACAAATTCAGTGCCCAGCATTGCCATCGTGCACATTCTGACAGCCCCACTGAGAAGGATGAAACATCAAAGGGATAATATGACTCCCTAGGGGTTTTTCACGTGTGCATCAGCTTGGTGGTCACGTGGAAAGAGAGGGAGTCTGTGTTTGAGGGCAGAGTTGCACTCTTGAAGTTGCCATGCACTTGTACCATGAACTCGTGCTGAGTCAGTGCAGCTTTTACACTCTGCTCCTGAGAAATGAGGTTTACAAAGTGTCAAATGTTCTTGAAATGCACGTGGGAATGTACATTTATAGTGAATACCAAAAATCTGTGAGCTGAGAGCGGTTTCTCTAGGGTCTCCTCCTACAAATCCTTATCTATATTTCACTTTTTATTTGTTGTGTCTTTTCTCATTGACCTCAGAAGCCGGCTTGCAGTACACAGAAAATGATGTGCTTCAGCCTGCAAGTTCAAGGCTTTACAGACTCCAGCATAGTTGTACAGATATTCTGAGCAGGACTGGCACTAAGTCAAGAAATACACAAAGTAATTCATTGTAAGATAAGACCTGAGCTGATACAGCCTCAAGCTAGTATAGGTAGATACCTATGTAGTTACTATTGTAATTTATTTGTGAAAATTAAAAAAAAAACCAACAAAGCCTTGCCTACAATCAGCTACATGCTTACTCTTGGTGAGCTCAAGTGCTGATGTAAATTTTCAGTATGAATTTGCTTAGCAACTCTTACAAGATAGAAGTAAATTAGTATTATTCTTTGTTTCAATATGGGCACAATCTGACAGTTCTGTTAAAAGAAATTTTGCAAGCAGGACAGGGAGACAACAACTCATAATGTCAATGCTCATGACCAACAATATTTAGCAACTCATGTCTTAATTTTTTTTTTTTCAACTTTCCTTTTGGTTATCTTATAGCTGTTTATGACACACAGTCAAAAAGCCAGGGATTTACCCATGAGTTAATAATTCTAATGGCCCCTCTGTGATTTTGGTGGAAAACAGGTCACCAACCTCAGAAACCAAAACCAAATCCTCAAAATTCTTAGCATATCTCTGTCTTTTTGCTTTCAAACGTTTGAAAGCAACCAAGAGATGATTGGATGTATTTATTGCTCAGCTCTATTTCATAACTGTATTTTAATTTTTAAGATTATGATTGCTCTAGGGGCTGGTGATTAGATAAGTGTTCAATATGTTCAATATATTCAGATGGGAACTAAGTACTACTGTTCACGGATGAGGCATTAAAGTTACTATAGATAGTTTAATGAAAATGTCAGCTCAATTTTCAGTAGCACTCAAGAAAGAAAATTGAATTTAGGAATTATTGGAGAAGAAATTGAGACTAGAACTGTTTGAAAGTGCTCTGTGAAAGTACAACAATATGCTTGCCATCCTCTTAACATTTTCACTTTGTCAGCTTCTGTTGGCCAGTTTCAGAGCCCTTGATCTGACCTAGTTTGGCTGTTCTTCCCTTTTCTGATACTTGAAACTCAGACTGTTCTTTGTCACAAATCACATTGCTCTAAGGTGTTTTTATCATATGGTGTATGATTTTCTCTGATTCTTTTTTCTTGATCTACTTAAAAAAAAAAAAAGATAAAGAATGCTGAATGCAACGAGGAAAGGGGATTATCTCATCTTGCAAACTTATTCCTAAGTATCCTGTAGCAATTCTGGAAGTTAAAAGCCACATCTGAACAAGAAGATAATTGTACTCTTGTAATCAGCCTGATGGAGGGCAATGAAACTGTTCCAATGTGGAATGTTTGGCCATTGCTTGGATATTTGTAGCTGCATAAGCTCGTAGAATGCTTTTCAGTTACTAACAGACAGTATTATATGCTGTTTAAATGAATTTATGCACATTTTGTAGGCGGCAAATTTATTATTTAACTGGAAAGTCATCTTGTAGTGATGAGCAGTCTTTACACTTTGCATTTAGATGTAAGTGCCACGTGAAAGATGCTTTAAAGCAACTGCTGAATTGGTTCCTCACAGGCTGCCTGTCCTTCTGCCCTCAGCCACAATCTGTAGAGCAAAATGTTTTTGGTAGGATGGGGTCAAACAAATTACCCTTAGAAGATTAAACTTTAATTATTTTGATTGAAGATGAAGATTAACTCTACCATAGCTCCAATTGTGTTTTAAAATTGTGATAAAATATCACAATTAATGTGGGATTTGAAACCAGTGGCTGCTTCCTGCTCTGAACCAAAAATAATGACTGAGTACATATTTGAAGACTGATTTCATTAATAAAATTTGTCACCAGTTAAGCATTAATGTGACAGGAAAATGAAATCGGTGTGGCACAATATTACTTATCCTGCATTGATGACTATTTGTAACCTGAGAACTTGGTCAGCAGAATTGGCAACTTGTAATTACATTGGCATGGCCATTGGAGTGTTTGAGTGTCAGATGATTAGAATTGATGAACCCTGGTTAATGAAAAGCCCTAAGGGTTAGTCAGTCGTATTCATATAATTGAAGATAATCTCAATTAATTGATAACAGTACTCTTATTTTTTAATTTTATTTTTTTTTTACTCATTTAAAGATAAAGGTAAGGTTTCACTTTGTTGTCCCTTCAGTGAAGAGGTTTATTTAGATGGGATTAGTGAACTAGTGAATTTGACAGTGTTTTTCTCTCCCTCAGTCATCCACTAGAGAAAGTTTGATTATGTCCTTGCTTACGCCCTGCATCACCCAGTGACCACCCCTGAACTTCTCTGGCTTGAGGCAGTTGTAAATAAAGGAAGAATACAGCTCCATAATAAGAATCCCAAACATCATATTAGCACAGCAGCTAAACTGGCTGCCAAAGCGTGCGGGTGTTTGAGATGTTCTGTTTGCTGCAACAGGAGCAACAGACATGGAGACAGGAATTTTAGCAATTAGGATGGTCTGTTTGTGAAGTGATTCATAATATGCTTGTTTGTATCTCATCAAAGCAGATACTGGGTGTTATTATCTCTAAATGCTAAACACAGTGATTAATTACACTGATGTACAAGAAAACAAGATAACTTGCATTTTCATGATAAGAAAACGCTGATTCCCTTTGTCACTATAATAAATGGTTCTGTCTTCCTTTGCTTGCCTGTTTAGATGTATGGAGATAATACTAATTACTTTATAATTAGTATATGTACAAATGAATGTAGCCCAACAAATGCACACATTTCAAAGAATCTCATTTCAGTCTGCAGGGAAGAGGGAATTTGGAGTTATTAATCTGGATCCATAGTGAAAGAATAGAGAACCTAATACTTTTCCTATGGTGCTGGGACTCCTGGCGTATAATCTAAGCCTCTGAATACTGGAAAAATTAGAGACAGAAAAAATATAAGCCACCTCCTGTCTTTCATTAAGCCATTTAGAAGTGTTAAGCTTTAATCACTTTAACCACAGGGAGCTGAATCTGACATGGAGACTCCAGTAATACCAGAGACTCGTGCCAGGCTGGCAGAAGGCCTCTCCAAGGACCATTTGGGAAATCTGGGCCCTTCAGGCTTTTCTAGACCCGCACTTTCACAACCAAATTGCCTGTGATTGAGGTAGTTCCTGCTGCCGTTGTACGAGGTTGTGCAAGTTCTG
The DNA here is from genome assembly GCA_013397175.1 of Platysteira castanea. Classification (NCBI taxonomy): domain Eukaryota; kingdom Metazoa; phylum Chordata; class Aves; order Passeriformes; genus Platysteira; species Platysteira castanea. The sequence goes on along the minus strand of VYXC01009087.1, from coordinate 455,597 downwards.
TAGAAGTGGCTGGGACACTTGTGGAACTAAATTATCTGGATGGGGAAAATAACTGACATCTCTCTACTAAAGAGATCATGATACTGGTTAAATTTTAACCTAAGGAAGGGTTATTTTATGTTCCATTTCCCCACTGGCACCTCTCGGACTGGCTGTTCAGCCGTTGGCAGCCTTTGCCACGCAGTGGGAGAGGAGCAGCCTGGGCTGTGCCCACCAGGGCCCTGCACAAAGCCTGTCCCATACAGAAAGAAGCTTTTTGCAGCTGCAGTTTTACATACTCATTAACCGTGTAATCTTTAATTTTACCCACCCTCTACTTCCTTTAATAGGAATATGTACTCGAGCTGGTCTTTGGGAGGAATGCGGTTAATTCTATTCTCATGCATGATTGTGTATGTCCATGGGAAGCACTTTTGTTTATATTCTTGTGGCCAGATATGACTTGAATCATTTTTTACTAGCACATTGTCTGTGGAGGCCAGTGTTCCTCGGGAAAGTGGACACTTTGGAATTTCATTGTCTCTTTGAAGGCGACTGTCCCTGGCTCGCACGCACATCAGTTTGAAATACGTCTGAATCAATGCTGATCTTAATAGGCATTAAAACCTCAATTTTGGTTTCATAACTATGAAACTGAGGGGAACAATAAAGAAGCACCACAAGCAGCAAACAGGCTGTTTTGGAATGCATGTGATGCCAGCATGTTCTGCAGACTGTCATGCTGCTACTGAAGACAAGATGTTTTTTTCAAGTTATTTGTTTTAAAGAAAGAGAAAAATATGCAAATGAAGTCTATTAGCAAGATGAATAGCTACTAATGCCTGCTATCCACTTCTATAAAATATAGATATAGATTTCCCATAATAAACTTACACTTGCAATATCAAATAGAGTAGCCTGAAAGATGACTGAAAATAGAATATGATTAGGGGAGTTAAACCCTGATTTTTAGATGCACTAAAAAAATGTAGTATATGCTCATTTATGTGCAAATGTAATGGAAAAAGGCTGTAGGTAAAGTGGCGAAAGCCTAAACAAAATAAACACTTAATTTTCTTTTATTGTACTTTGTGACTATTAATAATATTACGGTACTAAGGCAGAAACATTAAACTAAGCAGGGGACCAATAAATGTTCCTAGACTGTGCAATGCTGTTGATATTAGTGGCTAATAGCTCCAGAGTTCACATAAAATGCAGATTGAAGTACAGAGAAGATGTTTAGTGAAGTCAGCAGTGGCAGTGAACTGTTTACAGGTGAATCTAATAACCAGAGGGCAGGCACAGCAGGGCATTTTCTGCAAAAGATATCGAACAGGAACTTTTGGAAGCACTTAATCAGACTGTCTCTGTCCTCTGGGGAGAGATTTGATAATCCCAATTTATTTCTCTTCAAAACCAGCTTCTGAAAGCATTAATTATAATGTGCCATGTTTCCATTTATAAATATCATGAAAATTGCAAGGACTATAGGGTATGCTGATATAAAAAAAGTCCACATTGATTTAAGATCATCATGCTGAAGTATTGAGAGATGATTTGATACCACACTGTTGGGTACATGAATGAGAAGCTGGATTTGAAGTTAATGAACTGTAATTAAGTTCACTCACTGTGGCACACAGAGGAATGTAAGACTCGGCAGTAGTCGCACTGCGCTTTGTTTCGCTTGCAGATCTGGACACAAACTGTTTCCCACATCTTCATCGGAGAGATCATAAAGAAAATACTGACTGCAGAGGAAATAAATAGCTGTATATTTAATTGAAGGAAGGAGATGGCCTCTCCTGTGCCCTTCATGCTGAATGGCAGGGGACATTAAAAGTACCAAACTGACAGTGTTAGACAATACTCATCTTAACAGTGATGCATTTTACCAGTGTCAGTAGAAGAACTAAAATGAGAATGGGTGCCTAATTATATTAATGTGGAATATGATCACTCAATCCACAAACCAAAACAAAAAACAAACCCAAAAAGAATTTTGAGGAAATACTTTTTTTCTGAAGTGTTGTTTTTATTCAAAACTGTCTATACTTATTTTCGTTTTTATTTTATTGTACAATATGCATTTATAGGAAAAATTGAGAGAGTATAGTTCTTTTGCCTGACCTTGATCAGCTTATACATTTATCTAGTTTTGCCCCCTTGATTTGATTTATGATTAGAATAGTAGGATAGGTTACCAGAGTCATCAAAATATCTTGTCCATGTGCACATTGCACAGTAGATAAGCACTGATTATGGCATCTCTCTGGATGTCTGTTTCTTCAAAACAAACCATATAGTTTGGGGATGGGACAGCTAGCAGTAGCTAAAGCAACAGTGAGGCAAACAAAATAAATTGTACAGATTATTTATATTTCTACCCAGTTTTACAATGAGCTGCTCTGTTGAGTTTCTCAGTGCAAGAAGGAAGCAGAAGCTCAAGCAGGGGATTTCTTCAGTGGACAAAGACCTGGGGTGCAATTATCCTCCTAAGTATCTCTGCATTCACATCTGTCTGGGAGGCATAGGGAAGACTGCTGGTAATATTTGGCATATTGTTATCTCAAGGGCTAATTAACAGGGCTTTACCCAGAACTAGAGATAGATAGAAATACCCAGAACTAAAGATGTATAGAAATCTTTTACTAAATAAATTGGTTACATTTTAGTATATTGGAAGATTCCAGGCTTTTTTCTGCTGTGGCATTGAACCTCAGGGTAAAACTGCAAGGCTTGTCACCAGAAGACAATCCCACCATTAATTTGTCATCACTCTGAGAGCCTCCCTTCCAACAGGAGCCATCTCACTGGAAGTCCTGAGGATCTGCTGTGATGGCAGAGCCATGGAGCAAACTATCAGCATGTCTGGTGGTGGTCACCCAGTATGAGGGAGTGAGGTGTGAGAACTTGACTGGAACTGTTTCCCCTGAGCTGGCCAGAGCATGCAATGGAGCTCAACTCAGCTTCTCTTCAGTAATCTATTGCCATAGAATCATGGAATCTGTTAAGCAGGTTAGAAATAAACTCCACTATTTTAAGTCTGTTGAAGGGAGAGACTCATTTTCCTGTCTGCTCAGTCGTCAGATTGTCTCTTGCTTTGTAGTCCTCCATTTCCTCACCTTTCTCTCAATGCATTTTAGGAAATTTACCTCTCAAGCCTCTTGTGAAGAGTGGAGTTTGCCTTCTGACCCACCGTTAGTGTAAAGCTCTACTCACCACTCTGCTTGGAGGGGTGTGCAAAGGCAGCTGCACTATTTCCCATGTCTTCCTTACTCTCCAGAAAAGTGTGTCATCAGTAGCCAAAAGATACTGCTCTCCTTAAAAAACCTTTAAAAGACATCTTTAATGCACCATGTATTGAAAAAGAAAATGGTTAAGATGACACTTCTTCTGAAATCCCTGCTTATTCTCCTGCCCGAAATCCACATTTTACACAGCATCAGTAAGTGTGTCTCCTAGATCCAAAACCCAGTGAAAGGGTTTGGTAGTAATTTCAAACAGCAGAAATGGAGACAAGATTCTAGATGGTGAGGCGAGGATTCCCATCACTTTCCAGATCTGGATTGTCATCATTTGGAGGCAAAAGTATATCCTGGTGATCAGTATTTAGAGTTTTGTCGGTGACAGGAAACTCTCCCCCTGTGTTTGTGAAGTTCCTTTGCCTCGTGGTACAACTGCAATCCATTAGGTTTTTCCAGCAGGGTGGCACGAAGCATTTCAGAGCTTCCTACATGTTCTGGCAAAGTCCAGTTGCCTGGAAACTGCTTGTGAATTTGGGTCAAATTTTCCTTCTCATTTCAGGACGAAAGAAAAAAAAAGGCAAAACAGCAAAAGACCTCTGTTATCGAGGGAGAAGGAGATGATTTTGTCCTGCTTTTATGAGGTTCAGTTCTCTCCTCTGCCTCGGGAGCATTGCAGCCTTGGAGCAATAGGTCATCATGTTGCACGGGGTATTCACAGTCCCTTCTGTTGACTCTTTTCTACTTTTCATAAATAATTGACTGTCCACTGGTACTGGAATAGGAATCTAAATTTCCCACTACAGAACAAGAAAATCTTTCTGGCTAATTAAATTTTCTGTGCAAAGTGAGGAAGCTTCCACACAAAGGGAGGGAGAGACCCATTCAGAAATCACTTACCTCAGGCTCACTCAAACTGGCAGTTCCAGTGGCATCTCCTCAGTTCATAATTTTTATCCAAACCACACTTGGGTTCCCAAGCATGGGATGTCTCCAGCATTCTGGGTATTACGCTTTCTATTATTTTATCTCAGACTGTTGAAATGAATTTCTGGCCTCACTGTCTGGAGAAATGAGATGCTGACAGTGGTAGGCAGCTGTGACGAGCTGTCACATCAGTACAAGAAAAACCCGAGTAAAATGTAATATTCAGTGAATATTCAACTGAAAAAGCAAGTTAGGCTTGGCCAGTGCTGTACTAAAAGACACCTCTTCAGGTCCCAGAACACGTTCTGTCTGAATAAACTGAATGCTGCTCGGCCTGGTATAGCTCAGGATTTCCAGTGCTGTCAGTCTTAAAGAAACATGTGAGCTTCTACATTTTTTAGCAGCATATTTATTATCACATACAAACCATCCCTTTCTCTAGGTTATTCATTCAGATTACTGAAATGATACTTTATAAGCAATGTCTTAACTCAGCATTTATTTATGTTCTTAAGCCACAATCTGCCTGGTATGGTGCATTTTATACATTTATTTTTTAAATATCTTCCTATCCTGGTTACATGATAGCACTTGAACTGCGAGTTGTGTTCATAAAACCAGGAAACATTCCAAGAACGTTGGCACTTAACACATTGCAGGTTACAGGTTTTAAGCCAAACTGTTGTTTTTGGCAAGTGTATTTTCCCCTGAACCTGATGCATCTGCAATATTGATGCAGAGGAATTAACTGTGTGGCTCCAGATCAAGAGGCTTATTCTGCTGGATCACCTGTCTAAATGTGGCCCTTCCTTTTTCATCCCATTAATGATGCAGGACTTTCATGCACGGGTCAAGAGGTGACTTGAGCCTCTTTTGCCCTCAGCAGCGTACACCGAATATGTGTAGAATCAAATAGGCACTCCACGCTGAAACAGAGATATCAACACAATATTTCAATAAATGACACAAATACTGATAGACTTTAATGCATCTGATTGTGAAAATAAGGCAGTGGTGCTTGTAGAGCTCATTGTGTCCTGATATTCAGATGAAGGATTCATAGCTATTTCATCACCATTTTCCACCATCAGTTTGATTCTTTTGACAGTCTGCACGATGAATCTAATATCAGAGCTGACAAATATACATGTGTTTGCAACGGGGACAAAAGCTACAGTTAAAAATTTTCCAGCAATTTTTTTTTAGCTTTGGAAAGAGAACAAAGTGGAATTCATTCCTGGAGGACTGTTGGCCCAAAGAGTTAAAAATAATAAAATACATTTTTCTCAAAAACTTAGGCAAATGTGACCTCAGATTTAATAACTGGATATGTAATTCTAAACAATCATTCTGATTATGAACCTGCACTTCTTAGTTGAAACTTCTGTCCTAAACCACTTCCTAATGCATTCATTTCGTAAACGTTTTCCAGGACAAAGTTTTGACCATCTTTGACCAACTACAGAAAGAGATCATTTGGCTGTCTGTTTTATATGCTATATAAAGCCTAACAGCATAGAAAATTTGGAGCAGCAGTGTATGAATTCGATTCTTCTGTCATTTATGTTTCCATCTTGAGTCAATGTATTCATCTCTGGGTCCACCTGTCCGGTGCAGCACTTTGAATCTGTAGGTGCACAGCTGTGTTTGGAAGTTAACATAAGTGTGATTTATTATTTATTATCAGGTATGGTTTCTGTTGGATCTATCTCAGAACTGAAAATAGGTAGGAATGGAGACCAAAGCTGTGAGATATGACTGCGCTGTTTAAGTGAAATTCATCCCGTGGTGAAGATGAGAGGTACAGTGTCCGTGAGCCACTTACACCCTGCTGCTATTCAGATCTGAGGACAGAAGGGAGAATTTAAACACTTTCCTGCTGGCTTTTGTTAACATTCAGTTTCTCACAGCTGTGGATTACACTGAACATGTTCATCATTTGGTTCACAACTTCCCTTTCTACTGAGGTTTCTTATAATACCACACTGCAAAGAAAAGAACCGAGGAGTTAAACATCAAAGCAGTGCAGTGGAGGAGGAGGAGGAGGAAAGAAGTCATATTGGAAATTACAGATGACGGGAGTCTGGAGGAACAAGATGTAGCAGATTATTTAGAGTTATGTAAAACTGGAAGTCAAGTACATCCAGGACTCTGCTGTAGGTGGCAAAGGAAACAGGACCTGACCCTGCATGAGCAGAGCACAGGACCCCATCACAGACTGAATTAATTCACATGGCTAGAATGTGGGCTGGCTGCTAAGTCTTTTTTAATTTTGCTCTTGGCTCTTCTGATGTCTTATGAGTCACAAGTCTTTTATTGGCCTTGTTTTACAGATCAGAGAGCTAGGGAGCCACAGTGTTTACCTATCTCATATGGAAAATGTGAGGCTTAATTAATGTTTGCAAAGACCTGGTGGATCATCCATCAGAAATGTTACATCTGTGCTGTGTTATTCTTATCCATTGTAAAGAGTTCTCCCTCAACCTTTTCTCACCTTCTAATGACCTTTTAAAACTGGGAAAATATTATTGCGAATGGCTCGGGGCTTTATTTAATATGGATTACATATTTTTCAGGGCCAGTGATGTGAGGACATATGTCACTTGGGGGCCCAGTGAATTTGCATTATGCTGCTTTCTTAATGAGTACCATGGGTTGTCCAGCCCTGCATGAATTGCAGGATGGCACTTGGAAACGAGGATACAAATTTCAGGAAGCACAAACCTGTGAATCTGGGCTCACAGTGTAGAGGTGGGCTCCGAAATCCGTGAATGAGAAAAGACATGTTTTCAACTCCTGATGCATCAAGGCTGAGCGTTTTTCCCAAAGAGTAGTAGAAAACAGGAAATTCTCATTGATGGGAAGAAATACATCTAATTGACATTACTGATATCTTGTGGAATTACTTGAATTATTTATGATAGTAAAATCATTGTTTACATTGTACTCACAAAATGAAGGCAAGGAAGGAAATATGAAGAACAGTGCTCCCTATTAGACACAATTGCCGTCTATTTTTAGGGATATTTTTTAAAACTCAGACCCACAAGGTCTTTATATCTAAGCTATATTTATATATCCACATGTATGGCTCAATGCACTAATTAGCAAAGCTCAGGAAGTGGTGCAGAAGAGATAGGGATAGTAATGAACGTATGAAAAACCTAAAAATAGGGTAAGCTACTCTCTATACACTTGTTGGTACTGTACAGAAAGGAGAACTGTGCTTTTTTTCGCAGCTCTTCAGTTTGGAATGCGCATTCTGGGTACTTGTGGCGTTCAGTGTTGTATCACAAGACTTTCTAAAACCCACAAACCGTAATTTTCTAACCTCCAAACATCCCCCTTCCCCAGCACGAAGTGTGTCGATTCTGGATGTCATTGTGCTGTCATTAATTACTGTGTGGACTGGGAGCTGGTGTTTGCCCACAGCCCAGTGACCAGGACATAATCACATTCAGTCTGCGCAGAGCGAGGCCAGTGCCAAGGCTGTGTCATGTCAGTGCCTCTGAAAATTGTATCTCTCATGGATGCTGGAGTGTGAAACTCTTTTGTTACCAAGAAAAGCTGCCTAAACAAGCCGAGGGCAGGGCTGGTTGAACCCAGCAGAGGAACCTTTAGACAATGAAATTAAGCTCTTCCCAAGTGTTGTTTTTTGTTCTGGCCTTACCAAGTCATTCCCTGTGACTGAGCAGCTAAAACCACTGGATTTGAGATCTGCCTCTGTAAATACTTGTGTTGCAGAAGTCAGTCCTGCTTTTTTTTTTTCCCCTCCTAAGTGAATGAGCCTTCTGGGCCATCTCCAACCAAGCTGCCTGTGAAATTATTGGACTGTAATCTTTCCAGCTGGTTCACAAACCTATGAATTGCATCTCTGTGCACCTGCGTGTGGGGCACCTCGTGTCCCCAGCTGGATTTGGGTGGAAAGTGGAAGGTGGTGAAGCCTCTAAAGCTGCTCCTTGTGGTGACTGAGCATGGGCTGACGGGCAGGAGGAGCTGTGGGAAGGCACAGGCTGCAGCTTTTTCCTCTGTTTTTGGTCTGGGCCTGTCTGATCCCTTTCCCTAAGCAGACTTCAGCCTTTTCTTGTGTTGTGGCTCTTCCCCAGGCATTTGTTTCCTTTGTGTGTTTTAGAAGTTAGCCCGTCTCCTTAGACAAGTGCAAATAAGTGGCTTAAAAGGGCACAGGTATTATAAAATAAAGATCTTAAGCTGAATCCATGTAAATGATCACTGCTCCTTCATATTATTTAATAGGAAACACAAGAAAGGGTGTCATGTTTACAGACTGGAGATCCTCACACACTCAGAAGACCAAAAGAGAGTGCTGCTGTGGTGATGGGATTGCCCATGGACTTGTTTTTCCAAACTCTGAAAATAATGAGCATTATCACACATTCATAGATTATTTAAGCAGCTTCTCTCCTGATTTACAAACCTCTCAGAAAGCTCTGATAATTAATAAGGTTCCAAAAAGAAACTGGGGGAGGCATCTGCACTGTGTATGGCACTCTTCATTATCCCAGTATTTCTTGGGATATAAATGATGGCTTGCTTTCAGTGAGGAGCCATCAGAGATAAATTCCTCCTATCTCTGTGAGAAAGAGCAGAGTCTGTTCAGTAGAACTTCATTTCCCCAGAATGGTAATACGGGTGTTTATGAGCTAATCAAAGGCAATGCATCCACTGCCCTTTATTGAAATCCTTGATAGCCTTGAAAAACAGATAAATTTTTCTTCTCCTCTTCATGACACACATTTTTCCCCATCCATTTGATGTAGGCAATTTCCCTCAGCACAGATGACACTCCCCGAGTGTGTCCCCATGGGCAACGTCCATTCTGCCGTGCCCAGAATCTGGACACTGAATGAGGGACTGACACACTCCCACTTTCACTGCTGTCACTGCTGGGAGAACAGAAAGGACCCCCTCTAAAGGAAAGTAGGCAGATGTGGCAAACTGAAAACGGGAGTGGAAAAATGCATTTATATTTTCTACTGGAAAAAAATTCCGAACATACGTGGCTGCTCTCAAACCTGAGGCTAATGTAGCTTTTGTCCTTTTGGTGGGGTAACCCCTTAGTAAATGGAGGCTGGCATTTGGTGCACAAGAGCACTTAAGGCCAGAGTTAAGTAGTCAAGGAAAACAGCAACAATGGAAGGTTACAGATAAAAAGAGGTGATTTTCTTTTCTGAGCCCTGAGGACTCGTGATCCCAGTCTGTACTCATTAGGATACAGCATAGTGTGAATTCTCAGTAAGGAACTTTGATCTGAGGAGGTTTTGATGGCCTTTGAATGAGCAAGCAGTATTATAGCTAACAATAACATACCTGTCTTCCTCCTGTGATCTTCCAAATGCCCTTTAAGGAAGCAAGCAATTAACTCAGACCTTTTGCCTTGGCTACAGCAGTTACTGAAACATGAGGAGAGCAGAGAATGGAACACTGATGTGATCTACGTCAGTGTATGTACCAACATATCACTGACAGAGCCTGTAAAGGAGCAGAGTTCAATCTGGAGGAGGAATTCAGAGCCAACAAACTCAGTGTCAGACAAAAAACGGCAATTGCTTAGGATAAGACTTTCCCAAAATTTGCAGCACAGTCAGTATGCTGAAAATAGAGTATCAGGATCAAGAGAGAATGTGTTTCAAAGACAATTCAGATTTTTGGTGACTGTAGAGATGAAAATGGGTTGAAGAAATTAAGTTCTTAAGCAAAGATTTGTACTTTACTGTGCTCGTAGTCCTGGAGTAAGATTGGTCTTACACATCCACTGCAGAAGATGATATTCGATGTCTTCTCCTTGGTTACAGAAAAATCCTTCTACTATTTTAATGTTTAAAAGACAAAAATCTTGAAAATATTGCCATATTTTTGAAAGAATTTGATAAACATTCAAATGTTTGTGATTTTCCTTTTCTTCCTAAGTTCTCATAAAACATACTCAGTTGGTCAAATAAAACACAAAGCTCGCAGAAGAATGGAAGACAATTTTGACTTCAGGCACAGCAGTAAAGATTGATTTCCATTTCCTGAATCAGATAGATGACTTGTTTTTTGAGAGGAAACACTATTCTTAAATATTATTTCCAGCTTTAGGTAAGCCTACAGGGGCAGGATTTTTTTTCTTGCATTTGTGGAGAACACTCACTAGGTTGTATGTGCTGCAACAAGCAAATGTAAAAACCAAATTTTAAAACTCAAATTTTAAAGCAGCTGGGAAATCTTTTGACTGCATTCTGAAACAATCTCAAATGGAGCTCTCGAATTTGATCCCATAAAGGTTAAAGTGGAGGCCTTCAGGCTCTCCAAACTCAACTGGGTTGGGAAATGCCTCATGAAACTTCTTGTTTAGTCCAGGCGGCCAAACACTGAGTCAATATTTATACTGAGGGATGGATTCTCAGCTGGCACAAAATCACTTCTTCCACTGATGTGAGCTGGAGATGGACAGGCTTTGCAGCCACTATTTCTTAAGGTTTGTTACTTGCCTTGTGGTGTTGGGTACAGGATTTTTCTTTCACTCCCTGTAACCCAGACTTGGGGAACTACACAGTCTCCATTTGCATGAAGATGAAGTGTGACTAAGTCTCTTGCCTGTCTGATGTTGGAAAGAGCCTGGAAAACAATAGCCTGGAGGCTCTTAAACTGTAAGGCAAAGAAAACAGATTTATCATTTCAAATAATATGGTTTATACAATGATGTCAGGATTTTTTCAAACATGAAGCTAAAGATGCTCTAATATATCCCAGTGGAGAATCTGATCCTAAATATTAGTCAGGAGACAAAAATGAACTGTTTATGCAATAGGGATAACTTCCTTCCCTCTTTTCCATTCTCTCTGTGTCTCTGAGCTGACTGTTCCTATGGAGATCACCAGGCTCTTCTGCAAGCTCATCTTATATTCTGTCTTGGATGGCTACTTACAGTTGAGATCCACAGGATGCTGGCTCGTTCCCATTTGCTTTGGAGACAGAAAATTTTGGCAGTAGAACAGCTTCAAGTGCCAGCTGGCATCAGGCTTGACACAGCTGTAGTAGTGGGACAAGAATTTACTTACAAACAGATCTCCCTGTTTGAACCCTGTGTTACCATCCTGACAAACTGTGAATGCACTGAAATGTTTTTGCTGAGCTCAGAGGTTGCTCCCGGAGCTCGGATTTGTACGGCTCAGAGTCCAGGAGGCAGCCAGGTAACTGCATCCCTGCTCCTCACTGCCCTCGCCAGCCTCTCCTCAGTTCCCATTCCCTCGCACTGAGCCCTTCCAGCTCGTCCAGTGACCTGCAGGAGAAGGAGGTGCTTGCTCCATGCACTCCTGTGGGCTCCCTGCTGGAGAGCTGGGAGAAACAGAGCCTCCTCCAGACCTCAGGTGCTGCTGCTCTCAGATATTTATTAGTTACTGGTAGGATCTGCAGGGGAAGGTGATGCATTATCCAGCTTTGCCTTATGTGGCTGCATTTTGCTGTCTGAGTTGGGTGTTTCAAAAAACCTGCTGTTTAAAAACATGCAGAAAAGGAGATGTTCCTGCTTAGTTTCTAAGGCTGAAATGTGGAAAGCAAAGGATGAAAATCCATACACGAGTGATCATCAAGAACGCAAATATTTCCTTTATTAAAGTCAGTCAGTTCATATTAAGCTTGCTAGGGGCATTCAAAAATAAATATATACTTTACCAATACCAGTATAATGGATGTATTTTCATTACCATGGATTTATCTCTCTTCTGTTGGATTTTCTTCTAGAAACAAGAGATTAAGAGAATACGGCCTTATTTAAAACCAATTCCCTGATCTCAATCTGCCCCTCCTGCTTTTGCCCATTGGAAAAACCCTTTGTAATCTGGTAAAGCAGCAAGAGAGCCTAAGCAGGGAACACTTTTTGTGTAAAACACTATATTCCATCCTCAAAGCTTCTGCAGCTCTCAGTCTTTAATCACATTCAAATCAACCTCTTTTTCTGACTTTACAAAGCAATATTCCAACACCCATTTCTTGACATGGTGGAAGCTGTCCTGCTGCAACTGTTCTCTAGAGATTTGCAAAAGATCAGAGTAGAGCCTCCCCAAGAGGAAGAGAACAATAGAAGCTGAAGTACATCATAAAAAAGGGTTCAAATTTAGAAGAACTGAATGGAATCATCAGTTTTCTACTCTGTATCTGCATGGACAGAATGAGGAATAGTGATAATTAACATTACCATGCCAAAAATTATAAAAACCATTTTACAAAACATTTAAGATTTGCTGTGTTTGCCTTGTTGCTCAGACCCTTTGGTTTGTGCAGGGATAGTTTTGTGTTTGCTGAGTCCTGAGAGTTCCAGATGCTGATGTGCCTCCCCAGGGAAGCAAGCAGAGAGCAGAGAGGAGGCAGCTGTCACTACCCAGCTCCAAGCTAGGAATGATGCCATATCTGTGCTGTGTGCTTCCTGTGGTTTAGAAAACAGTTTGGTTTCAAAGTCTTCAAAGAGTTCTGAGTGGTCTTGATCTACGCTGCCATAGAAACAATAGTCTGCCAGCTGGAGCCGTTTTTATTTTTATATATTGGATATGCTAACAGGGAGACCTGTCAGGAGTCTGTCTAATGGAGGTGTAGTGGTTCCTCAAGTCCCGGGAAGCCCATTTAAAACCCTGTTTTACAGCTTCTTGATTCTCTCCCTCCCAAGGGCAGCCTAATGGTGAATGTGAAGTGTATCATAGTGGATATTTCCCCTCAAATCCTTCAGCTTTAAATCCTTTCTTTTTCTAAATCTAGCGTGGGTTCATCTGCACTCCCTCTATTGTGCTATTGTCTGCTGTCTGCTGAGACCTAGGTTTGATCTAGGGAGAAAGTGCTGCGTGTCACAACAGACACTTTGCACATCCTTTAGGCTTCTGCTTGGCAATAAACGAATAAATAAAGTCAGCGTCAGAAAAACTTCCCAGACAAAGACCAGTACTATTTTGTTTTCCTTTTAACTTTATGAAGAAGCCAAGGAAGATAATAAAATAGCAATATGTTCATAAATACAAACCGTTCATAAATATAAGCATGCTTATATGAGTGTTTATGTGAATGTACTGAATTTGGTAATTTCTGTATAGAAGCACTTTTCTCTTCAAACCTTTTCATACATTCTGCCATCCTTCCCTGGGGCCAGGTGTAATAGATGCTTCTCAGTTGGCCAGTTTTGGACTTTTATGATCTTTCTTCTTGTTTGATAGCTACAAAGGAAAATTAGTTCCCTGAAAAAGTTTGAAAGTCACAAGATCAAACACTTTCCAAAGAAACTACTTTGTCCTCCAGCTATTCAAGTGAACATCAGCATTTCATTTTCTGTAGCTATCATGGGGATGTGTAGCCCTGACCAAAAGGTTCAGCCTCCCTGACTTTGTTTTGCTAGTTTGTAATGTTAAATTAATTTACCAGGTAAACTTTATAATCTTTTCTCTTAATATTGCTATAGAAGGCGTACCTTGGTCACAGGCAATTTTGTCAAGGATTAAGTGTCTTTTTCTCCATTTTATTTACATCCAGCAAATTTCTACTCATCCAGCAGTGGAGAGGGAAAAAAAGCTTGGTATTTGTACTGCCAGCAAGCCTGGTTTGGTTCACGCAGGAGACAACGAGCAGATTAAGCAGATCTGTTGATTCAGAAGCTGTTTCATCCCACAGTGACCTGATGTGTTGTACCTGCACTGAGGTATTGCAGAGCCTCCTCTGCTGCCTCAAGGAGCTCTGAGTTAAAGGCTTGCAGAAACAACCCCCACATCCCCTCTAGTTCTTGTCAAAGGTGACCATTCACAGTCAGCAGGCAGCCCTTTGACAGTAAGTAGTTTCACATTTCTTGAACGCAGCTTACGAAAGCTGGCAAAGGATCCAGAGCACTCTAGAAAGTTTGGCCCTTTTATAATGTTTGTTCTGTGAGTGCTCTCTCTGTTTGCTGGGTAAGTGATAGGCATTGACAATAGTCACTCCAATCAACAAGGATTTTTTTTGTTGTTTCTGGTAATTTATAGTCTGTTACTGCTTTGCTTGCATCGATTGGGCTCACCATAATACTCAGCAAATCCATTTTCTTTATTTCAAAACAAAATCTTTCAAATCTGTGTGGTTTCCTCTTAGTTCACCACACCTCCCACTGCTGAGCATTCTCCTTTCAGAGCAGCCTAAAGGAGAACTAAGGGACTTTCTTTCTTTAATGACCTTCAGCTGACCAATGTTTGATTTAAATTTTATGGGTATAACATGTTGTTAATCGCACAGCTATTTGCATTTATGGCCTGCAGCCATCCTTCCCTGGGCTGTGATCTCTTTCGCTCTCGCACTGAGCCAAGCTTGGCTTGCCAATATTTGGATGTTAGATTTTTCAGCATTTCAATATATGGATAGCAGGGGAAATGGTGTTTGTAGCTCTTGGGTGACACACTCACCTCAGACCCACTACAGAACCCCAGAATGAGCTAATACCCCCTGCACTAGCTGGGCTGTTATCTCAGACGAGATAAGGGAACTATAGGATGTATAGGGTGAGGCACTGAGGAGATAAGATTTTGCAAGAGCTGCTGTGACTGCTCTTGGGAAAGAGGGAGGTGTGACTGGGAATGAGGCGGGGGAGAAGGAAACAACAAATTTCCTCATCATTCTACTTTGGCATCCATGAATGAAGGAAGACTCAAGGTAAGGTCAAAGGAGGGTCTTTTCTGCCTCGAGAAAGTTAAGTTGCCTTCTTATGGAAGGCAATAAAGGTCAAAGAATAAAAGAAGTTTCCACTCCTCAGGTTATAGCTTGGCGCCGGAAGCAGCAAAAGTTTGGAAGGGACGTGGTGATGATCTGAAGTTGGCAGAAGAGGAAAGCTTGTTTTCTCTTTAGTTTAAAAAAAGCTTGGTGACCTTGTAGCAAATGTCCTTGTACAGAGGGGTGACCTTCAGGTCACTGAGAGCTGCACAGGGAGAGTGTTCCCACTCATGGGAGGGAATGCTGGACTGCAGGAGTAATTACCCTCTCCACATTGTGTGCCACCAGTTCTGTTAACATTGCCACATTGAAAAATATTTAATGTTTCAGAGACCTTTTGTTTCTTTCTGAAAAGATCCTAATAGAGGATATGGAGAAAGAATTTATTTCTGGAAAGGCTGACCTGCTTAATGCATTCTGTGAAAAGCAGGTATTTATATTTTAGCTGAAGGCCATAGCTGTGTGTTGCACGGTAGTGAGGGATTTGAATTCCTTCATACCTAAAAAGTGAAGTATTGTTGTGAAACAGTGCTCTAAAGAAGGTACTGGGGTGGCTGGGCTTACCATAAGAAAACCAAAATATTTAGTGTAAATGACACATAGAAAGTGAAATTTTCACCTCTATGTTTATTCGGCCATGCAAGCTGAAAAGAAAACTTTAATAATATATGAAGATTTTTTTATTGTTTTTCATTAAAAAGTCATGTCTGGTTTGTTGTGTGACGGGGCAGACACGGCCGTGTTGGCACGGCAGTTATGTCAGATGCTGTGTGCTGTATGCTGTTCAAAGTTTAATGAACAATTCTAAGACATTCTAAGACAAAGGAAAACATTATGAGCTTATAAAAAATGGTATCTTCTCATCCAGCCTGTGGCACTATACTCAATTTATTTAAGTGACACTGAAAAACAATTGCACTTCTTCAATCTCTTCCAACATCTACTGCAAAAGATATATTGCCAATACATCTGATGGGAGAAAAAGGTTTATAGCAGTGCTTGGAAAGGTATGCTGTCCAATATGTAAAACCTGCACACTTGGATTTTAAAATGCTTAATGTGAGTTTAAATCTCTTCCCACTGAGGTCAGTGGAAGTTTAATCACTGACTGATTTCACTGGGAACAGAGGCCAAAAGAAAGCACCTTTTAAAATCCCACACAACAATTCCTGGCACACAAACGTGGCAGCTACCAAGACAGTTCATTTTTCACCCAAACACAGAGCATGGTCCACAGTTTTTTAAAATTTAATTTTGGACAAATTTCCACTGGGGGCAATGGGAGTTTGACAGAATTAGCTCAGGGATCCCTGTGAGATGGGAAGACCTCAGCTGACATGTCTAAGATGCTTAAGTGAATCTGGGAGTCCCATTTGTTGTAGAGTGTCCCAGGAAATCTTCCCCTATGCACACGCAAAATCCTGAACATGCTTAAGTAGGTTTCAAGAAATGCACTACATATTTTCACTGAGACCTAAAGGTTAGAATTTAGTCTCATTCCCCAAACGACACAGAATTTGAGCAACACAAATATACCTTTCAAGGTCTCCATTTCACTTAAAATATTATTTAAGAATGCAAAAATGGAGCCTTGTGATGGAAGCAGCAGGTAACTCCTTGATGAGCTGTGGCACAGGCAAGTTTTGGAGACAATTGCCAGAAGCCACATGACCACTGAAACAGCTGCTTTATTCTGGGTTGAAGTGCTCCACAGACCCATTTATTAAAGAACTAATTCTGCTCTACGTGAAATTTTTGGTCTTCAGCTCTGAATACCGTCAGGGGAGACATCAGTTGGCAGCAGATGTGGAAAGCTATTCATGTTGGCAACCAGAACAGCTTGGCTGGGGAAATTCGTGCAATACTTGTATAAATAAATAATGGCTAAGGAGTCAGAACTGCATTAAGTAAACAAAGATTTTCTTGTACCAGGTTCGTAGTATTTTCTTCTGAGGCTCATGGTATTTTATATTACTTAAAATATTAGGCAGATTGTGATTATTCTCAGGTTTTCCACACTCCTCTTTTCGTTTGTAAACTTGGGATTTATTTATTTCCAAAGAAGCGGAAAACACCCAAACTTCAACACAACCCTGAAAACATTAAGTGTTTTGGCTTCATAACAAAAACCCCCAACATTCTAAGCTCAAGAATGTAGTCTTTTCCAAAGACTTTCTGATGTCTAGCAATCTTGTTCAGATCTGCAGATTTCAGTTATTAAACAATTCTCACTAAAGTTACACCCAGTGGTAGCTTTTTGAAAGCAGCAATTGAGGGACACTGAAGGTGACCTCATGACCAATGGCTGTATGTTATCTTGTAACTCCTGCAGCCAGATGAGCTCTATCACACAATATCCCTGCGACAAAACTCCCCTTACCCAGTATGGGCTCCCTCCCCGTGATTGTGCTGATAGTGGTGAGTTTCCCCACTGAAAAATAACAGTTAATAAGGCAAAATTGGAATGTTTCCACTTTGTCCCTTTTTAACCAATTAAAAGGATGGAAAGAGCCACATTAAAATCTTCTGTCAAGCGATCTCCAATGCATTTCCTCCTGTCAAGGCCACAGGCAGTAATCTTGTGCTTGGTGATCTGGTACTCCTTGGTTTGAGTGGGAGTTTTGCAGCGGGATCCAGCTCACAGCCCCCAGCAGCTGAGTGCTTCTAATGATAGTGTCAGGGAAAACTTCCACTAGTTATGAAATATGGGTCAGCTGCTGTGGCTATGACTATTGCACGTCAGTTAATATTTATCAAAGACAAAAATATCTTGCTGCAAGAGAGTAGCATTTGTTCCCCTGGTTTCAGAGGCCAATTGTGCGTGGTTTGGATTTCAGACTACAAAATCTCTTCTGACTGTTTGAGGCTCAGCATCTATTTCAGGGCAGGCTGAGGGTTTCAGAGAGCACTGGGGAAGGGGGTGGGGAGTTAAGTTCCTCAAGAGATTGTATATAGGTTAAGAATCCTTTTATATTTGGAATAACCATTGCACATATGATTTCACTGGCTGATAACTGTCCCCCGGGGGTTTGTGTCCATCAGGCTGAAAGGCAGATGTGAGCTTCTGCCAGCTTTTGGTGATCTGAAATCATATCGTGCTGGACAAGACCCTGTACACTGACCCTGAAACAGAGAGTTTGTTCTTGTGGAGACAGAGGTGTGGGAATGGAACTAAGCAGCACTGAGTGCCTCCTGTGCTTGTGTGCTGGTGAAGCCTGGCCCAGCCCGAAGGCCGGGGAATGAGCAGGAAATGTTCCCATTGCCCCATCAGCCTCTGGGCCAGGCAGAGTGATCTTGGGCCAGACACAATGATCTCAAGCTGATAACTTGTACTGGGAACCCACTGTGTGCATCCACGTGTACAGAGACATTTTAGATAGGAATTAGCTATTAATAATACTGGGTTACTTCAAACAGTGTTACAGGGTTGTAAACAATCTGTATTGTCAAAGACATGGGAAAAGTTGCCCAGCAGCCACAAAATTCCAGGAGTTCAGCTGGGGAATACAACTAGGTAGATTCCACCTCCTGTACCTTTACTGCTCCTTGCAAGTGAATCTCATTTCTTCCATCATTTGGTTGAACTGACTTCTTTGGCTCCAAATATCCTTTTCTTTTCCTTTTTTTTTTTTTTTTTTGGTGAAAAAGCTGAGAGGGAGGAGAGGGAAAAAGAGATCTGTGAGGAATATTTGTATCTATTATTTTGAAACCTGTAGCTTTTTTGCGTCCTATCCCTTTTTGAAACAAGTAAAGTTTATTTTTAAAAGTCAGTATTCCCAGCCCCAATCCACCTCCCCAAAAAAACCTCCCAAAACCCAAACAAAAAAACAACAAAACAACATTGTAACATTCTTTTAAAAATCTACCTTCTGAGACAAAATATTGCAGTGAACTGGTGATAATTGACTTTTTAATGTTAACTACTGTAGCTTGAATCACTATACAGGTTTTGCATCATTGTTTTTGCTGCTTGATATTATTAGTACCTCTTAATTTGGAAGCAAAATTGTGTTCCATTGAGAACAGTGTTGGCAGATTGCCTGTGCCTAAGAGACACACTTAACGTGCAAATAAATGTACATAAGTGGTACAAAACATGAATTCATACGAGCCTGTTCGTGGTAGTGCGTAGCTGCATCTCCAGCAAGTCGAACTGAACTGGTTTGTTTGCAGACAGCAGAAACAGCTCTGGCCATGCTGGAGTAGCTGCAGCCACATCTGAGGGTGGGATCAGCCCTAAGGAAGCACTTCCCTCAGCCTCTCCTTAAAAAAAAATCTGAAAAAACACATTATTTTATACTAATTTGTTGAAAAGTGTGTATATATGGGAATTCCTCCGATTATTGTGAATGATGTTTTCATTCTGTGGCCAAGAGCGATCATGGAATGCTGAAAATCCAACAAAGCGTTTGTTTTCTGTGGGTGTTGCTCTGGAACACAGAAACCATGGCTGTTTGTTCACCATGGTGGTTTCTCTGGTGCACTGGTTTGGCAACTGCATCACCTATATTTGAAAATGCATTCAGGAAAAAACCTTCCAGGCCAAACAAATGACTTTGATAAGCTATCAATACAGGACTAAGAAACTGCCTTGGAAGCACACCCACTTAGTTTGAATTAAAGGAGTAGGATTTAGGACAGGAGATATAATCCAACTTGACAAACTAGTTAAATATTGACAAGAAGCAGAAAGGCAGCAGCACTCGGGCTGGAGAGAAGAACACGCTCTTGCTTTTCTGATTGAGCACAGTCAGGATTTTCACACTGACAATGGATGGCTGCAGGAACCCAAAAGATCCAGCCCAGTCCAATGCCCTGCATGGCTTATCATTCCTTCAGTTATTAAAGGTAGGTCTGCTCTCCTTGTGAGCTCCCACCTCGTGAGGGAGCTGGGTGGGTACCTCACAGCTGCTTTTACTTCAAGGGGGCATTTTTGTTATGGGTCACACGGTTTCATGGGGGCTTATGCTGTTGAAAATTTAATGACTGAAAAATTAGACAGTGGAACATAATGTTGTACATTTTCTGCCTTGTAAATCAGAATAGTTGTGCACATATGTGTGTGTGTTCATTTTAGAATGTTTATTTAGTTGGTAGAATTATTATAAGACTGTGTTTTAAACCAGATATTAGCTGATGGGGAGACCTCATGCCCAGGGGTATTAGGAGATTATGGCTTCATTTACCATAATGCACAGAGATAGTGTTCTACTTTTTATTTGTGTTTGTTTAAATTTATATACATACTTTAACCCATTCCATAGCATTTTTTCTTTCAAAAAAATCCTCCTATAATCCAGAAGGTTGAGCAGAGATGCTGCTCACGTGATAACTGAAGAGCTATGTAAATAAAACCTGACATATTAACTGCCTTGGATTCCTGTAACTTCATACTTGGAAATAAGAAAATGTAGTGTAGATATGAGAAACAGCCATGTTTGTTTTTCCAGCAAGGTAATTAGTCAGCAGCTGGAACTTCTGAAACAAAATAACTGGAGCCAATCATGTCTTCTGTATTGCCCTAGCAGCAGTGAAATTAGGGCATAGAGGAAAATAAAAAATATGGTTGGGTTATTAGCACAAATGGTTTTCTAAACAAATAAAACATAAACCAAATTGTAACAAGCACACGAGAGAGCGAACAATAAAATATTGATGGTTTATTTTAGCATGTGGTCTCCCTGGGAGACATTTCATAAACACATGATGATGTACATGTCAGAAAGTGATTGTTCCGTCCCCCCATAACTGCAGCATTGTTCTCTACAGTTCCGGGGAGCCATATGGCCTGAACATACCATACAATTCATTAGTGAACATATTACAGCTTTATATAGCCTCAGAGAAATGTGGCAACACGTGATGTAATGCTCATGGACAGTAGTTTGTTGGCTCATTTACCAGTGCTTTAAATAGAACTGTGCTGGGCACATTAAATTTTATGGGTTTGCTACTAAGGCTGGGAAAGTCCCTACTCTTTCTTGTTAGCAGTCCCTGAGTATGAAATGTTGCAGGGAAAGGGAGTTGTGGAAAAAGGAAAGTCTAACACGTATATGCAAACTGATGTGGGATGGACATGGCCTGGCTCTGCAAACACTGGGAGCAAGGCTGAACTCTGGTTGTGTTCTTAGACAGAAATCACAAGCACGTTCTTGATAAAAAGCTTAGATCCTGGCCCATGGTGCTATAGCCAAGGTACCAAACTGAGAAGAAAGCCTATGTGACACTGTTTGATTAAGGATTTATATGCTGTGGCTTCATCTAATCAGGATTATTTAATCAATTTTGCCACCTTACAGCACGATAACCTTTGGTATCTCAAATACCTTCGGGTCCCGATGTGTATGGATCACTAACTTTGAAATAATTTCTCTGGTTTTTTGCTTTGTGTGGGTTTTTTAAGTGTACCTTGGCATGCTGAACGCATGTTTCGCAGAGTAGTGCAGCCAGCATTTGGTAAATAATGAAAAGCTTTCATTGATTACTCTTTGGACACATCCAGAACCCTTCCACATGCAGAGCTGCCTGGGTGTGACTCACTTTTACGTTACTGGAGTTTTCTGCTGCTGCAGCTTTATGGAGATCAGGGGAGTTACTGCGGCTTAACCCAGAATTGCACAGTGGTGACATCAGCCTCATTAATCCAGGAGGGAATTCTGCACATGGAGAGGCTTCCAAACTGAATATAGTTTTTCAGAAAGGAAAAATGGAGCTAGGAATCCAGTCCAATATAGGGAACTGAGATTATTACATGGAGTACATAGTGGAACGGTATCTGGTCTACAAACAGTTCTGTGAGAGAACATTCCTCCCAAACAGAGCCTGATCATTTTAGATAAATGGTTCAGATTTGCAGGACTGGGGTACAAATCTCTGTGTCTACATAAAGGTGACTAAAGAGACAAAGGAATAGAGAAAGTTGCTCTGAGTTTGGTAGAAATGAAGGAAATATCAGGAGATTTGTGTTTGATAGAGCAGGGATCTCACAACAAGCACTGCTCGGGACCTCATTCCATGCATACTTGAACATTAGCTCTGATTTGGCTTTGAATCTGAGTGCAGACTTCGTTCTCATGCTGAATCCAGGGCCCAAATATATTTTCTCTATCCCATTTATTTTCCCAGGCCTCCTTAATTAATAAGATCTGTGTGCATTCCAACCCAAGTTCCAGATTTTGACATCTTAAGGACTTCAGCTATTTAAAGCACAATTCCCATGCATAAGTCATAGTAAACAAGAGTCAGCAGGAAGTTATCTTTCATTGCTCAAAAAAATAGTGAGTGCTAAATTAAATAAATAGCATGTCTTTTTAATGTTCTGTCACACAGACTAAAATCAGATAGAGTTTTTATTGAATCTGGCCCAGAGGTTACAGAATAAAATAAATATAATGAAGTTGATTTGATTCTCCTGTTTGTTTCACTGTAGCTGGAGGAAATGTTTGCCTATGGAGGTGAACATTTTGAAAAAATCCAGAAATACTTTTAGTTTGCATCTCAGAAACTTGTAAGAAAGTGTTGCATTTTGGAGGAAGCTTAACTTTGGATGATTAGACTTATATTATTTTTCAGTATATTGTCACTTAATGTCATACTCCGACTCATGCAGTGAAAACCCTGGAGCTACTCCATGTGATTGAGCTAAACCAAATGTTTGGCAGGAGAATGGGGATTTTCAAAATTAGAAGTTGCTTCTTTTGGTGTCTGGTTTTGTTTAACTATGGAAACAGAAGCTTAAGGGGGAGAAATTTTGCTTCATGATTAAATGGCTGGAAAAAAAGTAGCATGTAAAGTTTCCTCTATGAAGCAAGGTAGTTGAGTTTTCTTGCTAGTCTGAAAAAGAACACAACATCTGTTTTGGTAATGATTTTCGTGGTATTTTTTATCAATTTAAAAAAAAGCCGAAGAGAACAGCAAAGATGTAAGAACAGACCTCTAAGCCAAGGTCACAAATTGGCTTTAAGAGTGATTAATAACCACTCAACATAATCAGGCAGTATAATGTAATCACACTTGGGTAAGACACAAGGAGGTTCATCAGGCTCTCCCTGCAAATACTACAGAAAACAGTTGTTTAGGTACATTTAGTGTTGCTGGTAAAGTTCCCTTTAGCATGGAAGGAATTTTGCCATGGAAAGAAACACAGAATTTTCCATTAATGCAGTAGGTTATGCCTGTGCAGAACCCGCCACCTTCCCATCAACACACAGGGATGTCCCTGGTTCTGTGCAGGAATACAACACTGATCCACTTCGATATTCCAGCACTGTGCAGTTCTCCCTAATGATTATATCTCTGTGTAGGATATCCTTTCAATTCAGGCTGAATTTTGAAGAAAGAATCTTGCAACTTATATTTTCTTTGGATTGTGTTCTGATCCTTGGCCCTGCCTAGGACAGAATTAAAATTGCATGGCAGCTCCTCCCTGAGACTGGGGCTTTAAAATCCAATTTGGAGATTTCAGATTTGAAATGTGACTTGAATCCTTCTCAAACTTCTTCATCTACTGTGTTCATTTCTCTATGTAATCCACTCCTCAGGCTCAAAGACATGACATAAAATGATATTTTTAAAGATGTATTATGTGGAATATGTTGAATATCTTCAAAGGATATTAATAGGAAAATAAACTCTGGGAATGTGTTTTTAGAAGCAAGAACAGAAATGCAGTGTTTCAGCTGTGTATAGTAAAAAACCCCACTTCTGAAAATAAAAATGATGGAAGATTTTATTTATTTATTTATTTATTTATTTATGATTTGTAAATAAATCTTAGCTTGCACTAAGAACTCTATGTTCTGTATGAGAGTAAAAAATGGCTTTGTGAATTATTTTCTAGTTCCTGGGAGACAATGAAGCAGCACCTTGTGGGTACAAGTGTTGTCACCAACAACAGGCAGAGCCTGCCTGGCCCTCCCCTGTGCTCACCCTGGATATTCATGTCCTTCCCCTATGCAGTTTGCTGGGATTCCATATGGTTCCTCTGCAGACTGCCAGACATGTGGGAAAAGAAAAGCCTGGATTGCACACAGGATGACAGGCCAGCTAAAGCCTTCAGATATTCTGCACTGAGGTCCAGCTGGCTCAAAGGGTTTGTTTTTCTCCCTGTGGCATTTGGACGTGCTGATGGTCAGGTGAGCACTGCAGCCACTTCCAGCCCCATCGACTCCTTACTGAACTTCTCTTTTTCATTCCTAGGTATTCAAAAAGCAGGGGAGTTATTTATAGTATACAGCCACAGGCACAGAAATCAGCCTCGTTCCCCAATAATTTTAAACAAACAAACATCTGTTTGGCAAAATATTTACTAGTCAATGCCAGAATTTAATAAGGCACATAAAGAAAACACTGATGGAAGGAATTAAAGGAAAAACGGGGGGAAAAGACACTCAGTGAATGCATCTGCTAAAAGGTGAATATATCCTGCAGCTGCTACTGGAGGCTGGAGACAGAATTTTAAATATATTTTGGTAGCTGGCAAACTGTGTTAGGGGTTCTGCTGGGTTCCTGCGGGGTGGGGCTGTGTGCCTGCAAGACTTCAACAGCAGTGGTGCTCCATGCCCTGTGTGTACTCAGCTTTACCTGCACTTAAGTCTGTTACATTTTTTTCCTCAAAACTGAAATTCTGCTTAACATACTATATGCACATGTATTCGTGGAATTTGGTATCAATATTATTAATTTTTTAATTCCTACTGCCAGCAGCAGTGGTTTCCACTTTTGTACGCAGTAAACTGAAGTAGTGTGAGGTAAAAGTCTGTTCTGCAGGAGCTGGGAAGTCCAGAGGAAATAGGTCAGCTAGAGAGACCTGATCTGGGCAAAGGAATCCCCTAATTTAAAACATTCTTTTTAACTAGGAGAAAAAGCCCTTTGCTGCCATGTTTGCTGAAACAATTCTCAAGAGCAGACAAATGTAATGGAGAGAGAGAAATCTCTTCTGAATTATTTTCCACTCCAACCCTGGCATGCATCTAAGGCCCGGATTTGTCTCTGTTTTATAAAATGTGTTCTCAAGAACTTTGTTGTTTTTACTTTTCTCCCCTTGCAGTGTAACTTCCTGAGTGTTGCCAATGCCAGCAGCTGTACCCTGACACTGCTGTGTTCCTGGGACTTGTGCTGCACTTCCAGCTCCTGCTTCAGGCACCTCACTTTCACGCTTGGTTTTGCTATCTTTTATCTTTCATGCTGTTCTGCACTCTTTGCTCTCTTTTTCAAGGACTTGGCTGCAGTTGTGTGGGATTGTTTTTAAAATTTGACATCCTGAAATGACATTTCTGACATCAGCAAAAACTCTTTGCCCAACATCACTGTCCCCACCATCAGTCACCACTACGCAGAGCTGGGTGTATTTTTGTGAAGTATTTTGTCCTAATAATCAGAACTTCTATATCCTTCCAGGGAGGTATTCGGAAACCCAGCAGGTCTGCTAATGTCTGGATATTGTGTCATTTGAGAGATGAGCTAATGCAATGGCATTTTAAATGTAATGACCTAAATACTCTTTCAGCTGACTGTAAAGTAAATGGACAAATGAAGCACATTGTTGTTTATGCTTCATTGTGTAATGTTTTAATACTCTGTCATGCTTGGTGACAAGGACTTCATCTCAGCCCATACTTTTGATGACTGTTGGAAATCTTAAGTAGAATTTCATAATCCTGGGGAAAATCTCTCAGGTAATTGGGTTTTTTTCACCTAAGTTCTCTGAACCTGCCCACCTGTGACAAAAGTCAAGATAAGAAGTAGGGTGCTGTGCTGTGCAGTGCTCCCCAGTGCTTCTGCTGGACCAGGATAAATTAAAGGCTCAGCTAGAGCTGTACCTTTCAGCTGGCTCTCAGCACTCAATGCCACCTTTCTGTCCCCAGCCTAGGATGACACGTTTGCTCTGCTGGTTCCTGGGCTGAAAACCTGACCCTCAAAAAAGGCTCAGTAGTGCCTCATGTCTTAGGTAGGGAAATGCCTTGTTCAGCTGCTGTTGCTGCCTGAGCCAAGTCTGCAGCCACAAGGATGAGATCCCACAAGGATGAGATCCCAGAGGGATTCATGAGGGAAGGAGGAAATTCTGTTCAGTGAATTCTGCTCTGTTCTCCAAGAGGGTATTTAAGGCTGGGGCCCGTGAAGGTCTCCATGGCAATGGGCCCCAGAACCTGGCACCTCAGGGGTGGGGTGCTGCCTTCCTGGTGCATTTGGAGCCTTCCCAGAATAAGGAGGGAGGTGTTTCTCAGGGGCTGCAGGGCAGCCAGCATGCTGAGGACAGAGGTGCCTCTCCAATCGCTGCATTTTGGGTGCCCAGCTCAGGGCTGCAGGCAAGCACCATCCAGACACTCATCAAGAGTCCAGAGCTGCCTCTGGACAGTGATTCCCCCTGCAATAATAATCAAAAACACTTGCTTGGCAAAATATCTACTACTTGCCTCCAGTATGTAATGGATAGGTACTTTCTAGCTCTGCTTCAGAGGATTTTTAAAATTGAATTGTTACCTAAAACAAGGACTATGGTCCGCCCTGTGTAGCAGAGCATCCTCCAGCTTGGGTCCTGCCAAGACAATCATGTTGCACAGCAAAGTGCTGTCAGACTGAAGATTCTGGAGAGTTTGGTAGTTTGTGGGTTCACCTGTAGGGTCTAACCTTGGCAAATGCCTCATGGATTGTAGTGAGGGAACAATTGGTGTAAGAACTGTGGGGTTGGGGTCCTGTAATAAAGATTTGTGTGAAGTAAAGAACTTCAAGAATTGAAATGTTAAGGATATATATAGCTATAGCTAATGCACAGCATTTATTGGAACATGCCTCAATAAATCTTCCTTTTATAGGATAATTAACTACAAGGAGAAAGGAGAGTGGGAAAATTAAAAGTGGAAAGTCTTCTATTTGCCAAAGCTCTGTGTTTTAGACATCTTACATAGTCAGCTATATACTGTGCAAAGACAGACCAGGGATAGAAAATCCCACTGGCATCACTAGGGTTTTCTGTTCTTGCCTGACATTAATCTGTGCTTTCTTTACACTCTGATTAACAGTTTTCAGTTACTTTTTGTGGTCGCAACTTGGAATTAAAAGAGACAAACCATGTTTAAAAATCAGAATGCATTCTGGCAGACAGATTGTTGGCACTGGTTATTCTTTCTGTGCCATGCATGAAGCTGTGATCAGGATCTTCAGTGAGCAGAATTAAGGCCACAAGTGGATCTGTGCAGAGGAAGATGTGAAGTTGAAGATACTGCTGGTTTAGGACCAGAAAATAACATGGCATATTAATTACATCAAAAACTATTTTATTAATAGTTTCCTTGGTTCCCTCTTAATTACACAAAATAGTCACACGTTTTCTGGTCCCCCACTCTGCAGAGTAACTTTCAGACATACACTCTATCAGACTCTTTCAAACTCTGCTTAGGGAGTAAACAAATGGTGGCAGCTTTATAAAACTGTTGACGCTGTTCCAGGGTTTAAAACCTCTGTTTATGCAGGATTCAGCAAGGACAGAAATGACTTTCATAACAGAACTCTAGTAATGCTCTCTGCTAAAGCTCGAGTCCTTGAGATATCATTCATTAGCTCTCAAATTTATGTCTACTGTATATTGGCTGCAGGCAGAATAGTTCTCCTTATAATGAAGGAGAACTGGATTTTTCTCCTTGATCCATGTAAGTCAGCATCTGATGTTATCTCGGAGATAACTAACAAACCTCGGGTTTAAAATAGAAGGGCAATGAGCTGCTCCCCCCGGGTCAGGAAGCCCTCCAGATCTTCCCAGTGTGCTGCTCTGCACCCGGGGAGGAGGGAGGGACTACACTTTGGTGTGAATGTAAATATGTCCAGGGAGTTCTAAGGAAGAGGAAGTTTAAATATAAACAAAATAGTAAAAACAGCACAAATAACACAGTGAGCTACCAGGAAGTGACAAAACTTACAAAGAGAACTGGAGGGGAAGAGATGGAGAGGGCACAGAGGAGTGCAGTGTGTCGGTGGACATTAGTTCCTCTGGGGAGAAGGATGAGGGTGGGATGGGAACCCTGAGTCTGACCCTTCCCTGCACATCCCAGTGAGAAACTCTGCTCATGGAGCAGTCCTGGAAGCCTGCATCCTTGCCTGCTTTAGAGAAATTTGTTTGGCTTTGTTTTTACCAAGAGAACCCTCAAAAGAATGTGAAATGAAACCCTAAGTGGTAACAAGCTCACAAAGCACACCAGAACAAAATGAAAACAACAATTTCTGGTTTTGGTGTGCTGTTTCTTGGTTTGGAAGTCATCAGCCTCTTGAAGGTTTGGCAGTGGTTTTACCTTGACTGAGGTCAAGGGTCTCACGGTAAGAACCTGTGTGTCTTGTGATTGCAAACACAAAATAAGATTCACGATTCTGAGCTAACAGAATTGTGAGCATATCCTCAGAAATAAGAGAAATTCCACACAGAAGAACCATCAATACTTGTCATATTTCTCCTCATAGCTTGTATTACACTTCCCGGTGCTTTGCAGTGCTTGAATATTTTTTTGGCCTGCAATAAGTTGCAGTTTTTCTAGCATGAAGAACAAGTGATACCTTAGAAGTTGCCTAATGAGGAAGTATATCATCTGTGCCTGGTTATTCAGCTCTTGCAGCTTCAGGTTGGTTAGACCAGAGGGTTTGGATACCCAGGTGCCTACTGCCATGTGTTTAAATGGTCCCACCAGCAGGACGTGTTTCTTTGGCTGGGTGGTCAGAGATCCTCAGTGCATCCCTGACACTGACAGCACTTCAGTCACACAGTGAAGGAATTAAACACCAAGTTTATGTCACTGTGATAATGAATAGCACGTACCAACTCAGATTAAATACACAAATCTTGATTTGATGGAATATCTAGATAATGACGGAGGAACTCTTTTGTTCCACAGACTGTTTTGAAATGTGCATTTACATGATTCCTATATTAATTCCTTATAACATTATTTATTATAGCAAGGGATGTATCAATCCAGCTTTTAAATATGCACCTCTAAATACTACCGAGAGTTCTAACTCATGGACAGTGACTTCCTGACATCTACTGAGCTTGCCTTCACTCAAGAAAGGGCATAACTAAGGTTTCAGAGCAGGCAGGCTTTGGTCTGGCAAAGAAAGGCACATCTGGATGTCCTGGCCATCTTTATCAGTCCACTGATCTGTTCTAACCTGGATAACGAGAAGGTACAGAATTAGACTGTCTTTTATAAAAATGAGCTAGTCCATGAAGAATGGATTCTCTCTCCTCTCACTGTAGATGAGTGGCAGCAGAGCATCTGCAGAGTGTCTGTGCCAGGACTTACTCTACTGATGATATCCTGTGGAGGCACTCACTAATAATTCATCTCTTCACCTTTTCAAGCAGTATTTCATACACAAGTGGGCAGTTGTACTCTGTATTACTGAGTCAGGCTTGGTAGATCATTTTCTAGAGTAAATAAATTAAACTGCACTGATCTGCAGATGAATTGTCATAGTGGGGCTTGTCTTAAGCAAAAGCTACAATGAGAATCTCCTGGAGTGTGTTGCAGTCTACAGAAGAGATGTGACCTCCTGAGGGGCACAACAGCTCTACTGAATTTACATATTTCCTATTTAATCTGAATGGATGTGACCAAGTATGCAGGTACACTGAATAACCATGTAATCCTTTTTTAAAAAGCTGTGTACAGGTTTTGTCCAACTCACTCCAGTGTAGGAGAGAGGAAGCACATTACTTTGGCTGTTCTTTGTACCCTGAAAAGATGCTCTGAGAAAGCAGGCGGACAAATCAGAAGTGTGACAGAGCTTTTTTCCAAATGCTGTTTGGATTTTTATGAGAACAAAAGTTTGATTGGCTTGGAGTTTTAGTTATTTGTGACAAACAAAGCTCAGATGCTGTATTGTCTTTCACTCGCTTGGCTGTCTTTATAGGAACATTTGTGAGCTTGGCACACCTTTCATTTGAAATGAAGTGGAAAATCTCCAGCACTGTGTCTGGTTTTGGGTTTCATCACATAACTTTCAAATAACCATAATCTACAGTGAATTTTCACTAAAATAAGATACATGTTTCCTCAGATTTAGTGAAGAGAGTAATAAAATGTGGATTAGCTGCTAAAAACTCTTATGAAAACGTATGTTCAGTCTGTGAAAGGGAAAGGAAATTATTTCCCTGTCTCCACAATGAAATGGAGAGAAATAATTTTAAAATCAGCTCAGACTCTTTCTCATTCACTGACATCTATGATGCTCCATGCCCTTTGTACTACTGTCAAACACAGAAAACTCATGAATGATGCACCTTTGTAGTCACAGCTGCAAAAGCTTCAGCCCTACACGTTTTCCTATGAAGGTTAAATAAATAAAACAAACAGTCAGTAGGCAGTTCTTGAATTCCTGCTGAAAACCAAGATCTACCAACCTTTCAGCAGTGTAAGGTTGAATTATTGCAAGAAAGCTCCATGATAAAAAACCCTCAAGCTTTTCTTTGAACTAGAGAAAATGAAGATTTTTCAGTTTCTCAACTTCTTGTACAGTTCTTGCCCACCTTCAGGAAACACCGGGCAAGGTTCTGTGTTTCAGCTCCTTTCAGGTTTTTAAAGGTGCTTGGATTACATATTGCACTTACCAGTTATGGTGATGGTGGCCACACAGCATTAAAATAAAGCAACAGTTCAAATTTGGGCTGTCTCCCCTTCACAAATCAGGTGTCAGTCTACAAACAGCATAAGGTGAAATTCTTTCTCCTTTTCCTGTAGGTTTTTGTGGGGTTTTTTGTTGTTTGCTTTTTGTTTGTTTTTTTTGTTTTGTTTTATTTTTTGCTGCTTTTCTGTCCTGAAATCTCACAAAGCACTTCCTGGAAATGACAATACAGTTATGGCACACTTGTGTGGAACATCGGAACAATACCACCAGACTTCTGTGTAACCTATCAAAATTTCCTCCTCACCCCTTTACACCGATTATCTCCAATAATTCGCTCCACAGCATGGAATAACTGCAAGTTTCCGTGTGTCCTGATATTACAGGTCATTACAATTTTCTTCTTCTCTCCAGTGTGTTTATTAGCCCTTCGGCTTGGTTTGAGAGCAAATTCAGCCACGGTTGAACTTATATCCAAAGGAGAATTGAACAAAGCGCTCTTCGCTGGCCCCTACGCGCTGTTTGTGAGCTGAGTCGCGTTCCTGCGCCGGCCCTGGCAGACAGAGGGGCACAGAGGGAGCCTTGGCAGGGCTGAGGGGACTCTGCTGCAGGGCTGATGAATGCACAATTGATGCTTTCTGCAACAGCACGACGACCTCTTCTTTTAACTGCACTCCACTCAGCGGGGCTGCTTTGTGCTCTTGTGGGAAGTGCCTTCTAGCAGCTAATTTTTGAGCTTCACCTCCAAGCAGTGGATAGGCTGCCACCAAAGGTACTGGGCAATACAGCTGGCCTAGGTGGTGTAAACATCTGTGATTCCTAATATTGATTAGTGTAGGACATTACATACAGGAATGAAGCTGGACAGACTGAAAAATCTATAAGCAGAGCGCCAGCCCACACAGCAGCAAAATGTGATTATGGGCATCATCCTGGTTCTCTGTTCCCTTTGCTGACTCCTCGTTGAACAGAGAGATCAGCCCAAAGTCTAAGCCCCTCATATTTAAAAGCCATCAATTTACTGGCTTCTGCTACCTTTGAGATCTCTTCTCCTTCCAAACACCTGCACCCCAAAAGCTTCCAAACAGCTGCATCCCAAAAAAGAGAGAAGCTACATTTTACCGTGGGAAATGCAATTTTTCCCCCCCAGAAGTCATGTGAAGTAAAGAGAATATAAAATAAAGAAAATATCACTTCTTTCCAAAATTGAAGGTCAGATTTGTTTCCTCAGTTTTAGATTTACATCAGTAATTCCCTCCCACATATAACCTACTCTGCTGGCTCAGCTGAGTACACAAATGGACACACAGTAAATTGGGCTATTTCTCCTAGAGAATGAGAAGGGAAGATAAAATAGATGATCTGTTGTTTCTTCTTTTATATGCCCAGGGCTTCTTGGGTAAGCTGATGGAGTGGACCATGTAGATTGCAATTTAGGGAAGAAAAATCTGCAGTTGGATGGTTTTCCATGATTTCCTGTTCCTACCTGTCAGTGGGCATATGTGCCTGTATGGGGTGTAAATAGGAGATACTAATGAGTCTCAGCAGTTTGTTCTTTTTCTCTTTTGTGCTTTCTGCTTGCTGTGATGAAGCAATCTGGGTTGCATCATGAAGACAAAATTATTATGTCTAGCAAGTGAATGATAGGTGTAATCTATTATTTTTTCTTAATTAACCCAAAAGACTGAACTGTGGCAATACTTTCTGTCCTGGTGACACTGATCTGAGAATATGACTACGATTCTGACTGGCAAAAAATCTCAGGTTTGGTTAGAAGATATTTATTGTGCACTTATCAACGAGATCACACCCCTCAGATCCTCATGCCTGGGAAGTGCCAGGCAGGAATCAGCAGGGCTGCCACCTCCAGGGTAACAGGGCTGCCCATCACCAGGTGCTCGGTGCCGCACTGCAGCTGGCATTTCACCACGAACCTTGCTTTGGAAATGTCAGCCTTGGCAGAGTGGCCATTCCCAGGGATCATCTTATTTGGTATAAATATACCTGTATGAGGTAGGAACACAAAAATAGGATCTATAAACCCACGTGGTAGGCATGTGAGGAGTTCAGTGGAGTTCAAATGTTCATTTTTGGGTTGCTGTGTTAGAGCTTTGCATAACTCAGGTGGAAATAGAGGTAGTGAGTGCTTGCATATTTTGAAAGTAGGGTGCATGTGTGGTGTAGGGCCTTGGCTGAGCCTATGTGATGTGCAGTTCTCTTTGCTGTCACTTTGATTTTGTAATTCTGAGGCTTGGAAAGCTGGTACTGAGGGAAGGTGACGTATCCCAGAATGGTTGTTCTGTTATGAGCAAACTAAAAGTTACAAGATGTTATTAAAAGCTGTGCTCCTTTCCAGGTCAATTTTATGCATATGCAAAATGATAGCCAAAGCCTTTAGCTCCTCCTTTTTGTGTTCAAAGCACTGAGCTGTGAAATAATGCTTAGAATTGATCACAGATGCATAACACAGTCCACCTAATGTGATAAAACTCCTTTAGGTATAAGACACAATTAAATGGAATCTGAAAGCAAGCACATGATGTGTGTACTTTATAAATTGGATAACAAAATAAATGTTCATTGTAACTTTAGGACTCTTGTGTTATTCACAATGTCTGCAGATCTTAATGGAATAAATGCACTGTCTGAAGGTGGAGAATACTAGAGCTTATTTTGGCATAAATTGCTTGATTATTGGAACTTCCTATTAGAATTTCCTGTAAAGCTCATTTATAGAAATAATTAGAAACAAACTCTTCAGACCCACTTTGCCAGACTAATCTTCTTTACAAATTACCACTCCAAAGTAATTTGTGTCTCTCTGTTCGAGAAACTTTATCACAAGTAAGAAATGCAATATTAGGTTTGGAAATTAATACACAATAATCTTCTGATGAGTGTTGGACAGCACATACTGAGTTTATGCTTTTGCAAGCAACTGAGGGAGGAAAATATTGCTGAAATGAAGGAGGAGACCTAGGATGGATCTGAATCCTTTTGAATGAAATTTCATACCTTAAGGGATAAGTAGAGCTCTAGTATCTGGTTAGCAGCTGGGCAAGGTAAACAGTGTTGTGACTCTTTGGAAAGGTATATTCCGTTTTTAGAGAGCTAGAATTGAATAGAGATGGCCAGGAGTAATATTTTAGAGACCTGAAACAATACTGGAGTTCTGTACCCTGGCCCAGACTGAGGTGTGATAGAGCTGTAAGTGAACTTATCAAGTAAACTCTTGTCATTTGGCAGAAAACCTCCACAAAAGTAGCTAATTGGAAATACTGGACACTGGAGATGTAAATGTAGGTATTAAGTACACAGCCTTTGCAGTGTTGATGAGATGGGATGCTCATCAGCAATTTCTCACATCTTATATTTTCTTAAATATTTCTCACAGTAACTAATTACCCACTTGCTGCACAGCAAAAGGAAAGGCTCTAGTGTGCCTACTCAGCAGAAGAATTTCAAAACATAGCTGAATATACCTCTTGAGGAGGAGGAAAGGTCAGCAGCCAATATTGTTCTGTGTTTTTAAGAGAATTCACATATCTGTGAGTTTTCTCCTTGTTAGACAGTGGGTCTGTGATTGGTGTCAGCTGGTAACATCACTGTCAGCTGGACTACAACTTAAAACAGACATCGCCAGGGGCTTTTAAATGTCATTTCTGCAGAGTCAGATCATGAAGCCCAATTCCTTGCAGGATAGCATGTTGCCCTCTTCACTCAGCTCTGGCACTCCTGCAGCGTAGCTACTGTAAATCTTTGGCACTTCAAATTTATTCTTTTTTTTGTTTGTTTGGGTTTGTTTTTGTTTTTGTTTTTGTTTTGTTTTGTTTTGTTTTTCAGACCACAGTTTACTTAGGAAGAGAGAAGTAAAAAAATCTTGTGCAATTTGCAAAGCATTTCACAAGTAAAAGTGCCCCAAACCCAAAAGCAGCCTCCTACAAGTGTACTGCCTGATGAGATGTGCCAAGAGGATGGCCCAAAAAACCTGAATCCCCCTGTTCAGAGATCAGCGAAAAACTGAGGTTGCAAATATACCTTAAATACCAGAATTATTAAAGGCGATGTGCAGGAACAGTCCCACCACTGCCTCAGTTCAGACCCTTAATAAAAAGCCCACTTGCTACCAGGGCAGAAGTGAGACCTCTCATTTCTGACAGCCCCAGTGTCAGCTGTAAACAACCAGCTTGAAAGAATTATTTGTAGACAGGGGGTAAACACTTCACAGAGCCACAGAGCAAATGGATCCTGCAAGGTCCTCTCATTACCCCCCTGCTGATTTCTGTTTTATCCTGGAGGCCTCTGCCTTTCCATCCTCACTTGACCTGGGACAAACTTCGGAGCCTGGATGGCAGCTTCACCAGGAACAGCAGAGGGTGAGACTGCCCCTCTCACTTTAACCTGGAAACTCCTCCACCAGTGAACTTAAAAGGGCAGTGAGGAAGAGGATTGGCCACAGCCAGTACCTGAAAATGGCAACAAACATTTTCTGCAAATGGATGTTGATGTCAATCAGCACATTTTTCTCATTTCCCTACTGTAGAACTACCCACGACTTGCATTTCATGATTTCTAATCATGTGTAGATGCTCGTTTATAACTTTATTTTCTGCCCACAACTTAGTCTTTTAATTATTTTAACCACCAAGTAACCTGGAATTATTTATTGGAAATGCACAAATAGTATCTGTTACTCAGAAAGAAATGTAGGAGAACTTTAATTCATTACCACATTTCTCCCCTGCAGATCAAGATGGATCTGTTTGCCTATATGAATGTGCTCAGCTGCAAAAATATTCTGAAAATGTGTATATACATGATGGTTCCCCTTGGAATAATTCTTTAACATTTGGCCAAATATGAAACTTTTCCTCAAGGGCTTTTTATCCCAATAAAATGACAGTACTAGGACCTGAATACTGGAAACAATAGATCCTTCTAGCAGGCTTCCAAGGGCTGCATGGACACGTTTCCCAGTTGTTACAGATGTAAATGATGGCTCTGTGCTTATAGGTTTGTGTATTTAAGCCACTTAGTATTCTACAGGAATGAGAGATTCACAATACAGTTCTACAATCCTGCAGAAAATACAGTTTTCCATTAAATTTCATGCATTTTTCCAGAAGAGCTCATTTCTTAAATGGGGGGCAGGTCAAGAGAATAAATAGTGAAAGGGAGCATTAAGACCTCTTTAGAAAATCAGACTTCACAGAATCAAATATACATTAGGAAAACTTTAAATTGGCTTCATTAACTTCTCTAAATTATGCATGCAATAATGGGATTCTTATTATTAATTCATGCAATTGTTTGTACTAATTTTTTGATAGGGCTTTATTTATTTATTTATTTATTCCTGCTATTCCAGCACTGCATTGATGGGACTCATTAAATGTAATGGTGTTTGGCAATTCATCACACAGATTAAAAGCCCTTTCCAGATCACCTCTACTCACCCTTTCTTTTGGAGAACTTTTTTGGCATATATCTGAGAGGCAATGAATTGCACAATTTTCTTGTATGCAGCACTTCAAAATCTGTATGCCTGAGCAACATAATTGAGTTTTTAACCAGCATTCCTTCATTTTCTCTCGTTTATTCTTATTTTAAAAGAACTCTTTCAGAATTCTGTGTTAATTCTAACAACAACAACAAAAAAAGCTTAAAAATTCATAGAGTAGTATAACAGCTTGGTTAAAGTCAATAATGGGCTTTACCTGACAACATTTTATCAACTACCTCCAAAAGGTGCCGTAGAAGAGCTTTTCAAATACTAAAAAGCTCTCTTATTTAACACCATTGTAACATCAGCAATATATAGAATAATGTATTCCCAGCCTTGCATAATGAGGCTGTAAATTCCTTAGAGGGTTCTGGCGACATTATGAACCACCAGAGCAAACTTGGATTTTTTTTTTTTTTTATGTCACCAAAGTCAGAGCAATCAGTTTATGCAGCTTTTGAAGCAGATTACCCCTTCAGAGAATGGTGGGGCAGCAATCAAAGTGTTGCAAACCCCAGCCAGGCTGGATTGCAAGCGGGCAGCACAGGGGATGGGAGATATGAAAGCATCACCCAAAGTCCTGTTGCTTCTGAAGTGTAAACCACTGACTGAAAGGGTGTTATATAGATTTTTTTTTTTTCCAAAGGTTTGGTTGTAGTAGTTTCTTACTGAAATTCAGATTTTAATTAAAGAGTCTTCATTTCAGATATCTTCCTGACCTCACAGGCAGCAGTCCCAAGGAATGGGTTAATACAAGTTTATGTGGGGAAGCCAGCAGTTGCTCTGCATAAAGATACATACACCTCAGGGTGTGTTTGTCCTTCTGTTACAAGCTGCATCTTAATGTTTTTTGCTATTACTGGTGATTTGAGAATTGCTTAGGCCAGCAAACATTCATCAGTAATTGCATAAAAATAAAATTTACAAGGTGATATGTAGAAGGGTAGTAAAAAGGATGAGGGTCACTTATGAGGAGTGAAAGAGTGGCAGAGGATGAGGAATGTTTTGAAGTTTTTAAAGATCTAATTATTTTCCTGCCTCTGTACTTTTTGCCCCTTCCCTTCCATCCAGCATTACCCGGGTAGGAAAGGACATCACACCTGCACCAGCTTAGTGGCAGCCACACGATGATGACCTGAAGTCATGTGTCTGTGACTGTCTAAGGCTTTAGATTTTATTTTGGAGTTGTCACGCAAACAGGCTTTTCTTAAACAGCTCCTTGAACTGCACTTTCCTTATGAACATCTTGTTTCTATGAATATGTTTCTTTGCTCCCAGAAGCTTGCTGGGTTTGTGCTCTAACTCCTCTGCCTGAAACAGGAGGGATTTTCCTACCAAATCCCTGTGATTTCTTTAGCTGGATCTTCCATGATGGAAAAGCTTGGCATGTTCCTGTTCTCCTGTCCACTTGTTATGCAAACATGTGGTTTTCTGGGATACTCCAAGCCTGAGGAAGGAGGGAAGTTGCTCGCTGGGGTGGGAAGAGCTAACCCATGGCCTTGGCTGAGAGCTGTGTTAGCCCCTAGCTGTGGTTCAGCCCACGCTGGACAGGCTGAATTGCTTGTGACTGATGTGCAGTGATCAATCACAGTGAGCTTGCCAAGCCCTGAAAAGGACACAGAGCTAGGGATGGAGAAGTTAATGGTTCCAAGCACTGGTGTCTACATAATTTTCGAAGCACTGTCCACACAGTTGTATTTAGTTTAAACTTAAACCATACCAGATCTCCACCATGAGCATTGACTGGAGACATTTTCGTCAAAGGAACTTTATAGACACTTCAAAAATATCTCTGATGCATTCTTCAAAATATGTCCACCTGCACCAGTTCATATCATCTGCCTAAAAGAGGGAACATCCTTGTCCTCTGTGCAGTGCACAAACTTCTCTGGTTCGTAGCTGTGAACATCCTGGCAGGTACTTTCTCCTCATCCTTGTGGCAGTGGAGAGGAAAGATTCAGAGGTCACTATTGTGCAGAATTATTTCAAACACAGATTTTCCTCATGACAAATCACACATAATCTCCATAGCAACCTCACATAATTATGCAAAAGATTTCAATGTTGCAACAAAAATAAGCGTGGCAGGAATTGTAAAGAAAAGTTATATAGTGTGAGACAGATGTGGGAGTAGATGATGTATAGAAGACTGAAACACAACTCTTCTCAGATGTAAAAAATGTACAAAAGACAGAAAGATTGCCTACTTTGTATTGTGGAGAGTGGTGATTAAGTCAGTATATTATCTGGAAATTGGAGATGATGGGCTCAAATATCTCCTCATAATGTAGAGGTTCCTGATAGTGCCACAACAGTTTGAGGAATGCCAGCCGCAGTTTTATCCCACTTTCATAGGATTATTACAGCTATAAAAATGATATCTGAGTTGTGAATTGGCATGCAAGAGCTAAATGAAGCAAGCTTTTGCTGCTGGACCTTTTTCCCAAATTTTGTTTCAATCTGTTTAGAGAGACTGATTAAAAGGAGTTTAAAAATATGATAGGCAGTTTTGTCATCATCCTTATTTATTTATCTATATTTGTATAAACTATATCTAATCTATCAATCTATCAGTCAATCAATCAACCAATGTATGGTAATCTACCTGTTCTTCAGAATTCAAAGACTGCAGATACCTTC
Organism: Platysteira castanea; assembly: GCA_013397175.1. Lineage (NCBI taxonomy): Eukaryota > Metazoa > Chordata > Aves > Passeriformes > Platysteira > Platysteira castanea. Next base: position 416,978 of record VYXC01009087.1, on the reverse strand, counting down.
CACATGAGCAGATTTCTAGTGAAAGAAGGACATTTTCATAGCTTTTGTTTTCAAAACTGCATGAAGATTTAGGGAGAGAATGGGGGAACAATTTTTAAAAATTTTTTATGCCTCATGCAGTGTTTTTTATTTCCCCCTATGCTCCTGGTACTTTGTACAGAACCCTAAATTAGCAGCCAACCCACCCGTGCACACATTAGCAGAGTCAATGCAACACACAGATTTTATATTCTGCTTCTGTATTCCCGAGCTGATGAACCCAATGATCCCATTGTTGGAGCCAGTCCATCTCAGAAGTGGGGGCATCTCAGAGGCCCTGGGTATTTCGAGCTTCAATGGTATTTGAGGATTCCCAGTAGCAGATTCAATAATTAAGTTCATGCTTCAAGGGCAATAATTCTGTGCCAAGACATATCTATGATTAAATCATTCTGATAGTGATTTTCTTTTAATTATCATGGCCTGATCCAGAGCTCCACATTTAACCTGGCTCTTTTGAACTCAGTCAGGTTCACTCCAGCTGATTTTGACTACTGCCATTAAAAAATGGTATAACTACATTAATTAAAAGTCTAGCTAAAAATGTGGGAGAAGAAGATATAATAAACCAATCCAAAAATTTCATTCAGCTATTTGTATTCAACTAATGTTATGCGCTTTTTTCAAATTCAAATATTTATTTCAATCCAGAACAAATTTAAGCCCTAGGAATATAAAACTTCTTACTTTTAATATTTTATGTAACTTCATTCCAGGTTTATCCTCCTCAAATAGCAGATCACATGGATAGCAGAAATGGGTTTGGTGTTGCTAAGGGTGGTTTTGGTTTTGCTAATTTGTCTTATTGAAGACCCCCATCTTTGCTCATAGATGAGAAAAGTTAGACTGAGAACTGACCATCATTCCTAACCCATGAGGTTTTTTGTCCGTGAGGCATTAGTAATTTTTAATCAGGATAATTTTTAATACGATGTGAAATTCCCAAGTGAGAATCAAACAAAGACATATCTCTCCGCTTGTACCTTCTAGAGATATCAACTGAGGAATCAGTTGTTTTGAATCATCTTTAATGGAGCATTCAAGATTACATTATCTTCTATTTTTAATTTATGCCACTGCTATTAAATTGTTTTACTAATAATAGGTATTAATGAGTTTTAGATACTTTTTCTTACATTCAATATATCACTTTTTCTTATGATTCAATTAAAATCCTTTTCAAATGAAGCTAAGGTGACTACAAGAAAATAATTGAAAGTTTGACTAAGATTTTCGAGAAACAAGGGAGCAAGCACTGCATCCTGTTGAGGTCTATTAACATTTCCTACCACAAGATGTTCCATCTGCTAATATAAAACTTAATAAGATGATTTGTCAGTAGATACATGCTGAACTTCTTATTTCACTCTCAGTCCATTTTATTTGCATATAAAGTGGCACATTTACACTCAACAATAACTAGTCCTGAAGGAATGATATTTAAGTGGAGAATATAATTAATCTATTCAGGTCATAAACATTTTCTTCAGGGCAATGGGCAACCATCTAAGACAACATTCATAATCATTCATGGACATTACTAAAATACTTTAGAATGAGCTGGCAAAGCTGAGGATGGGCAAAATATGGCCATTTTCTTCCAAGGACATCTTTACATTTGTCTTATGCAGCTTTTTGAGGATTATATTTATGAAAAAATCCTTTCTGTTTTTTGTATTTGGCTTTGTGTTGATGCTGCATTGTGCCCCACAGAGTGCTTAAACATGATGTAGGAGTTGTGTTTCCCATCATTTTATGTCAGAGCTCAAAAAGCATACAGGAATGTTGCTATTTTTCAAATATTATGACCACCTTATATGGAAAATAGTTATAAAGCTCCTCAGCAGCTGTAATTGTGATAAAAGGTTTTCAGCAGGTCTGCCAAATAAGAAGGCATTTTTCAAGTATGTTTCCATGCTACTTTATCTTGGGTGGCTTGGAACACATTTTTATAAACTTTAACTCTTTCAGAATTCTTTGAAAGTTACGTGGATGGAAGAGGAGGATGAGAGGAGGGAATTGGGCAGTGTTTAAAGGAACACTCTGGTCTGCTGAGTGTTTTACCCCCCATAGCACCATGTAGGATTCTCCTGTCCTCTTCACTGAGTGTATGAACCGAAGGTGCAGGGAGGGTTCACGTTGATACCAAATTATGGACAGAGGATGACAAATGGGTTAAAATGCAAAGGCTGTGGGAGAAAACGTGGTGGAGCCTGCCCCAGCTACCTGAGTTCACATGGGCACTCATTTTGACACAGTAATTTTTAAAAAATGAAAGAAAAAAAGAAAGCAATCCTAAGCAGGCACAAAAGCCCACAATTATTAAAGCATTTGCTGAACCACTCTATTGCTGTGGCACAGGCTCAAGCCTGTCTACTCAGCTCCCTTTAATGCCAATGCATGTTTTTAAGGCAGCCTTATGGAATAAATGTTTCACTTAAAATTTTTTTTTGAAATTAATTTTATTTTCTTAGGCACAAAAGGACCAACAGATAATGTTTAAGCCTAGAAAGGGCATACACTGAGCCACTGCTGAGGCATTGGTATCACCCTGTGATGAACTGGCTTAACCACACACAGATAAGTCACAGAAAAGTACCAGTCACACGAGTGAACCTGAAATAACTGGTAATTACTGATCACAGTACAAGGCAAACCTTTCATATGTTGATTAACTGTAACTAATTTGTGCACCTTTGTCATCTTTATAATTGATTTTAGCTATTTTGTGGATGCAGCTAAAGCAAACAACAGGCCACGTTTACCAGGCAGGAACCACTCAGTTATTGCAGATGCAGGAAACGATTCAATTTGGTCTTTAAAGTCCAGATTTGCTTTAATCTCAGCTTTAATTTGTTCCCAACAAATTCAAACTGTTCGCAGAGCAGTGTCAAAGGACTGGCCACAGCAGATGATCAATTTGCCATGCTCTTATTATCACTGCACTTCAACTTGGAGGGAAGCAGAGTTTGGTTGATAGACAGAGGAACCAAAAGCTGCATATCTGTGTCATAAGGCAGATGGGTTGGTGTCAGCGTGTGCGTTTTCCTCTGTGAGAGAGAGAGAAAACTGCACAGCCACCCGGCATGAATCACAGCATTTTCCTGGAGATTGGATTTTTAATAGTCAGACATCTAATTGGCCAAGCAGACGGCTGCTCAGATGAAAAAGAGAAGGCAGTAGGGGCAGTGCTGCCTTTCCAAAGGCCACACATCTACTTGGGATTTAGGCCTTCTCTGAAAATGTGTTTCTAATTTTGTCATATCTGTGGGAAAAAAATTCTGAGCCTAGGCAGGATGGAGTGAAATGTTTTACTTTTCATGTATATATATATATAGGGCTCATGCTCTTGAGGTTTAGTGGCTTTTAAAAATGTAATCCCATTTATCCTGTGAGCTCTTCATGTTGTCTCAGTCTTAGTTTTCTACCAACACCTGCTCACCTGAGTGCTCAGCACCTCTCCCCGAGCAGGTGAGCAGTTCTGATACGGCCAATTGCCATCCCTGGAGGGATTCCCCCTGTCTCATCCTCTCTCTGCTCTGCCCTCTGTGCTGGGTTTTTACCTTCCTGATGAGACATCAAGCCCTCGGAGTGAGCACAGTGGGGCGGGTTGCAGGAAGCAAATGGCAGAGCTGGCAAGGAGAAGGTAACGGGATTTTCCATTGGCTCCATCCCCGCAAATTTCCGCTGGGATAAAGAGAGTTGCAGCAGCAGTAAAACTCATTGCATCTGGGCAACTCTGTGGAAGGAGGCTTTCTGTCTGCAGTGTGACAGGAGAGGCATGGCCTGGAGAAAATCAATGATGAGGCAATTGAGAGCAGTGAGCTGTTCCTACAAAGTCCAAACTTTTCAATCACCATTGTGGGCAGATAATAAGAATCTTTTCATTTACAGTGCAGAAACTTGTTCAAGGCAGCAGCAGAGGTGTAATAATAGACTTTGCTTCTGGAACTGACAGCAGGGGATTGAGATAATCCTCAGGCAAATACTGGTCTCTGTGATTTCTCCCCTTATTTTACGAAAGGTCCTATTTCTTTCCTGAAACCTGAGGCCTGTTTGAGCTTCCTGAAGTCTTGAGCCTTCAGTGAAAGAGCTGCATGGAGCTCTGGCACCTCCTGCCTAAAGCCTAAACCTACCCCACACCACTGGCAGGGACAGAGCTTATAGAAATGGGATTTAACAGGAAAAAGCCACCTCCTCTTTGGCAGCCCCAGCTCCCTCGATGGCAGCAGAGCAGGAAGATCCAGCACTCTATTCCTGTCCACCCCGTTCCTGTCCTGCTGGAAGGAGACAGCAGTGCACTATATATTGGTACCTTATAATGAACAGAAAATGTCAAATGCTTAGATAAAAGGTAATATTCAGATGTATTCTGTCTATCTTTTAAACATAAACCCTGAGAGAAATTGAATGGTTGTTTAAGGGGCTCAGGTATTTCCCAAAATCCTGCAGTAAAACTTGTCTTCTGCAAGACCAGTACTACTGAAATGAGAGGACCCCGATTTCCTCAGCTCTGTCCTCTCTTCATCACCATCTTTAGTGTTTTTCACTCTGAAGAAATGAGAGGAGATCATCTGGCACATAATACTTTGGGAATGTAGGAAGGTGAAAGACTGTCAGGTTATTCTGCTTGGAGGTCTGGGGACAGCCCAAGATTAAAGCCTTCCAGGAGAGGTCAGCTGTGAAGGGTGTGCTCACTTGTAATGGGGTTCTCTTGAGAAATTTAAAGTCCTTCCTGAGATCTTGATGATCTGCCTTCAGTCTTTCTTTCTGAATGCCTGCACTTTATTACCTCCTCTGGAGCTCCCAGGGCTCCCAGTGAAATTTGTTCAAGTGTTTGCAATCACACCAACCCACCCGCCCAGCCCCATGAAGTCATGCTCAAAAACTGCAGGATGTCAAATGTCGTTGGCATTCCTTCATTGCTTCTGGAGCCCAGGATCCTCCTGCTAGCCCTGACCCAAGCCCAGGCTTATTTATGGCTTACAACTACAGCAACGTATGTGGTTTTTATTAAGCAGAAGCCCAGGGGACCAGTTTTAAAATGAAGCAAAAAAATGCACAGGAGCCTAAATATCAGTCATTTCTTTAACATACCAGGCTCTCCAGCAAATCATAATGCAACTGATACATTGCACAGTTTGTGCTAGAGACTAATCATGTCAAGGTGCCTAATATGGGCTCTTCATTCATTTATAGCCTTTTCTGTGTTGTCAAGGATCTAATGCATTCACTTGAACTATAATAAGGATGAAATGCATAGCTATTTTAAATGGAAACCACTTTTATTTAATCAAAACATTTCTGGCAAAGTGAAAACTTTGAAGTGTTTATGGTCCAGATGAGCTGCATGACTATTGCTACTGGTCTTGTTTTTCAACCATTTTACTGACAGTGGAGTCCGTGACCAAACTTTCCATCAAGCAAAACAGAAATCAGACATCTCAGTTATCTCTTGTCAATAAAATCATTACTATTTATTTTAATCATAGGGGTTTATTGCATGTTAATGTTCAAACTAACACCAACAGCCGTCAGGAAGAAATCAGACATTCACAGTACTCGGCTTTTGGCTAATGTGCCTCAGAATGCCACAAGACTTACATCTCTAACTACTGTGGCAACAACATCTGCTTAAAACAAAGAAGATGAGAAGTCCTAATTTACAAATGATGTGTTTCTATCTCTGCAGTTTTCTGCCAACATGGGACAAGAATCTGCCAGCAGGGACTAAATATGGACCCAAATTTACAGTCATATCTAATTTCTGCTTTCCCCTAACTCCATCCTACCTCTACAATCATTCTCATGAAGCAGGGAAGGAAGGATTTAAGCTCAAGAAAATGACCATTCCATAACTCCAAAGTTCAGTTATCTATCTGGAGATATCTTTATATACCCTGACTTTTGTAACATATAGAGGAAACAGAAAATCAGATTAATTTAAAATGTTCAAAGTTGCCATACCTAGACTGAAAACTTCAGTACCAGTTGTGTAAAATCCAGGTGGTGTTGAGGGGTTCTGTAAAACTAGAAGTTTTTATAAACAAATTATTCTAAGGATGTACACAAATTCATGTATTTGCAGATACTCAATTGCATCATAAAACAACAAGATTACTTATTATAATGTAAGGATTTCTGAAAGCAGTTGGGTACACTGGCAAATTTGTTGTCCAGTTGCAAAAAAAACACCCCTACCCTTTTGTTTGTTTTACATATTTGAGTAATATAAATGATCTGACAGTTGTTCCCCAACAACTTATCACTGGTTTTGGGGGGCTGGTTGTTTGCTGTGGCAGCTTCCAACAGGTTTCCTATCAAGCTGCTCCTTAACAAACAAAAGAGCTATACTGGAAGGAGGTTAGGTAGGGCTGTGCCTTTTTATTTGCTGCTCCAGCTTGCTTTTAACCTTGTTAATATCACACTGTGCTGGTCACCATATGAAGGTGGTGGTGGTGTGATGCATTGTGGTAACTGCATTTAATTCAAATTCTAACCAGATTCACTGGGTGGAAAGGCTGTGTAAAATAATGCAGCTGCAGCCTAGGTTGGTTACTCTTGCAGGTATGGGGCTGCATTTTGCCTTGCATCACTGGAGTTGGCTTCTGGACAGTTAATGAGAAAAATGTTACTGCAATGACATTGTCATTTGTAAACTAGTAAAAATGTTCTAAGTAACACCAAACATCATGTGAAGGTTTGAGGTTGAGCATCCACTTATTTTAATAAGTTTATTTGTTTCGTTTAGCCCTTAGAAGCCATCATTGACACTGGACCATTGCTTTTAATTGCCTCACTTAAAGAGCACATTTCAAAGTCTGCAATTGTTTATTGGGTTTATGATCGTTAAACCATTGGTTGTACAACTGGTAGGGAGAAATTATTTCTTTTATTGCACTTTTTGAATTTTCATCCTGGCAGGTGACAACAAGTAACACTCGAGTGAGCTGTCCCATGGAAAACAGATTTTCACAGTCAGTTTTCTTATGCAGGGCGGAGGCAGAGAATAGCTGCAGAGCCCCTGGTATTTAATGTGAGCTGGCAGGAGCACAGCTGGCCCTGACATGTGTCACAACACAGAGACCCAGCACGAATAGGGGAGGCAGCCCTAGTGGTTGTGGAGGCCCAGCACTGAAACAGGCACTGGCCTCTTTATGTTCTGTCTGTGCATCTGTTCTTGGCATGAAGGTGAGCTTAGTTCCCCACAGAAGGGGCTAGGATTCTTTCATGGACATATTTCCACTCACTGCCCTGGGACATAGTGACCACTTTCAGGACAATCCTGGGTTTTTTCAGCAAAATCTATTCTCATACACACCTCTACATAAACTGCCTTCATTTAAATACACAATCTCTAATTATTTTGCTCTGTCAAAAGGAGAATGGGTCCCTTTAAATAGAAACTTGTGTTTATAATATTTTGGATAAACTCCATGCTTAGAGATTCCTACAAAAACACACCGTGGTGATATAATCTTTTTCATTTACATGAAATAATGTAAAGGGAAAGTTCTTGACACTCAGTGTCAGGCATAAAATGCACTCAGGCTGCCAGCTGTGCACCTGCATCCACAGGGGACACCTGAGGCACTGAGATATGTCACTCCAGCATTCTGCAGAATATTTTTCTCCTTCTTGTTACATGGAAATTCTGTTGACATCTATAACTTTGTGAGTGTTCTCATTTGAGTCCCTGCTCTCGCTACTTATAGCCTTTTATTTGGGTAATTTAGCAGTAATTATGCAACGAAAGCTTGTGCAGTAAGTTCCATAGGTTGGGACGGGTGGGCACTGACTTGGGAAACAATTACCCTGAGCTGGTTAAAAAAACCTGTCAAACACCAGCAGCAGGTTCTTGGCAAGCAGAATAGAGCATGGAGAACCACAGGGATGCAATTTATCCATAGCTGTCTTTACCCTCAAAAGTAGGGGTAGTTAGCCCTCGATAGAACCACCAGGCAGGTGATGCTTGTTCAATATTTGACCTGTTCTGGGCAGTCAGAAAACAGGTATGGTATGAAACCCTTCAATAAATTAATCTTCACTGAAATAATGTTTCTCTAGTCTTTCATTTCTCATCCCCTTTGCAGCCTGCTTATTTCCATGTATGCAGAAGAGAAGCATTTCTGACATGAGAGTGAAATAAAAAACCTCATCAAAGCTCATGCACTCAGTTGCTTTGGTACCTCAAACCACTAAATATTTACCAAATAACACTGTGACACTGGCTTTTTTCCTTTTGGTTAGGCATTATTATTAGAAAGCAAGTTCTGGTAAAAGGTGTCAGATTTTTTGATGAACCAAGACTTATTTATTTATTTAGTTTAGAGATGTAAAGAACTATATAAATTTGAAGTGTTATTATTCATGAATAATCAACCGAACAATTAACATAAAGAATGGCAGTCCTCTTACTTGCACTTTTGATGTTAAATGAAGGGAGACCAATAATACATAATGAATGAAGATAAAGCCAAATGAATTTCTGAATTTTGTTTGTAGATGAGTACGTACATCAAACGGCCATCTGCCTGCAGAGAAAGGATTAGAGGTCTGCTACCACTTTCATTCACAGCTGGCAAAAGAAGGGAAATACAGTATTTCTCCTCTGTAGTCTCAGAACCAATCTGTTGTAGATACGAGTGTGATACTCGTTGTGACCCAACATTAGAAGGCTATACAAAGTTAGAAACTGAGGATACAAAGTGCTGTTTCAAGAGCCGGGGTGAACCTCATGAACTTTCACAGGCCAGACTGAAATGTCTGTGATTCTCTGATCAAAGCTGTGAACTGATCACTGACTCTGGAATTAAAAGTCAGTTTTTCTAGAGAGTTTTAGGAAAAGAGAAACAGAAGTGAAACAGAAGATAAAAAATGAAATGAAATGAAATGAAATGAAATGAAATGAAATGAAATAAAAAGAAATGAAATGAAAATACATCCATATGCTATAGATTTTGGCAACTCGCATCCAAAATCATTTGTAAAGGAAGAAGCCTTGTGTTTACATTATCACTGAATCTTTTGGTACATCTCAGCAAAGACCATATGCTGTATCATAGCTTAGGAAAGATTTTATAGGTTAAGCTGTTAAATACCAATTTAGTTCATAGGCTGCAATTTGGAACAGTTACCTCTGCCTACACAGAGTGTTTCAATCTCATGAAAAACTAAGAGCCCTTGTTTCTAGCAGATCACATGAAGGAAAACATTTAGTCTGTTATGCAATGTTCCTTCTTCACCTCAGATAAATTCTTGGCCAGCAAGAACTGGTGTATTTGGGAAAGTACACACTCAATGTTCATGCAACACCACGTACACTTGTGGTAAAACAAATGTGAGGAAAGGCTGTCCGTGATACAAAACACTGCAAATAGAATTTGGGAATTTTTTATTTTGACAAGAGGCACAAATCTAGTTTTCTTCCTACAGTTTTCCTTGCACAGTTTTATGTTGTATATATAGTTTTAAATGCTAAATTGCAGCCTATTATGGATGTTGTACACTTGTAGTGGGTAATACATGTCACCTGCAGCCTTCAGAACTGGAGAAGGATCCAGGTAATTTCTGAATCCTGCCAAACACTATCAGCAAGTAAACAGTGTTTTTATCTTCACCAGTGACTGCATTGCAACAGCAGGGTTGACAGGTGACTTGTTCTGAGCTGCTGCTGAAGGAGCAGCCTGCACACTCTGTCTGAATGGGGAAGGTGTCTCACTTTTTTTGGGAATATTATGATCTCACTCTCTCTATTCATTGCAAGCTTGCATAGGGTTACATTTTCCTAATGTTCATTCAGTGAAAATATTTGTGTTTTTGTCAAGATATAGAAGATGGCAAAAGTATAATTATTATCTGAGTAAATGGATTCTAGACCTTTGTGATCCATCTGACATTGTTAACATGAGACAGATACTTAGAAAATGCCTATAAATTCTGAGTTCTTTTCTAGTATTTTCATATCAAACACTAAATGTAGTGCTTCATATAAAAAAATGGCTTTGTTGCTTGCATTTGCATGCTTTGTTAAAAATGAAACAATGTACAAAGGCCTATTTTCTTCTAAAATCCCACAGTTACATAGACAGTGCCTCCTAAATGTGTTTGTAGATGATCCCTATTTTAAATGTTAAGTAAATGTTTAATAGATGTTAGGGAAAATAATTCCTCATGATGGTTGTTATTATTATTGGCTGGGATTATATGGTAGTAAACACTGAGAACCCTTTTCTTTTATTACCTGAAATAATGCCCAGTACTGAGGTTGCTGATCCTCTCCCTACAACTGATTTGAGATCCTCTTCCCTAAATCTTAGGACACTGATCAGTACTGCTAGAAACTTCCTTTCATAATTAGTGGAAGAGCAACTTTTTTCTTAAATTTAGTCATACCTCTGTCCTTTTTGTTTCAAGTGTTTATATACTTTTTCTTCACTTGTATGGGAAAACATAATTTCTAAATAGCAACAGACTCACGAGAAACAAACGTAGTGTATTAAGAACTACTGTCTCTTAGGATGCACCTCTACACCCTTTCATGTATATATATATATATCTGTAATTTGTGAGTCGGGTTCCTTCACTGCTTTTGGCCAGCTGAAAATGTAAATATCCAGTTGTTTTATTTCCCATTTTGATTCTGAGACCTTTTCTGTTTGATAACAGGAGATTGCACAGAGAAATAGCATCTGAAAGTGTGCAAATAAAACACCTGTCCCTCTGTCAGACAGGTTTACAGCCACATAAAAACACACAAAAGGAGTGAAAACAACTGCTCAAATGCAGAGCAGATGTAAATCTTGTTTCAGTAAGACTGAAAAGTATTAAGTGACTCCTGGAGTAAGGGGGGAGAGGGAGAACATAATGTTTTGAGGTGTCCTGTGCTGGAGCTGGGAGCACATCCTTCCCTTTTACTTTCCAGTGATGAGATGCAGTTATGGGAAAGGCACTCGGGTTTGGCATCTTTCCCTGTGATTAACAGGCACTGAAGGTGACATCCAGGGGGATCCCAGCTGGGATTCCGAGGTGTCTAACCACTTACACTGGCACCGAGCAGGATGTTTATATTTTTAAGCTCTAAAGCTCTACACAAATAGGCCCAAGATTTAGTGAGGACACAACAATTGCTTTTCTTTCAACAGCAGGTGACATATTTCCCACTGAGAAAAATATAAGCCTGCTGCTTTTAGTCATAACATGAGCAACAGGAGGAAAATAGATGAGAAGGTGGGAAATGTCACCAGTTGTGTCTTGGAAAAGATGCTTGCAGGAGTGGGTGAGCCTCTAAGTGCACAAAATCAAAACACTAATTGACAGGCCTATGTTTATTGTTCTTGAGCCACAAGTCCCATAATGAAATCATTTAATAATAATAATTACCTGAATTTATTGGATTTCAGAGAATAGTGGGAACTCTTTCTTGTTCCTTTTTCTTGCTATGTGTAGCACACCTTGACTGAGCAGGGAGTATTTTTGTGTGCCTGGGGCGGTGTGAGGACAGGTAGCAGCTCCATGAGCTGGTCCAGGGAGAGATTGGGCTCAGAAAGGGCTTTGATGCTGCTCTTCATGCTCAGCAATGCAGGCACTTGCTGCTCTATCATCCTAATTGATAGCAGCAGTAACACTACGCCTCTCCTACTGAATATCTGATATTGATATCACCCTGCATCCCTTTCCCTGTTGCTGTTTGCACAGACTTCATCCTGGAGTTCCTTTTCAAACCCAGTCCTCCCTGCAGCCTTGTTAGGTTGAGGTTTTCCTCTGACCTTGGGGTGGCCAAGGCATGAACAGCATCCTGGCTGGGCTCCACATCTGACTGCCTCTCTGGGAGCTGATACATGGTGATGAAAAGATTGATGTAAATTGGTGGTAGAAATGGTGAAATCCAGCTAGAATTGTGCTCAGGTGTCACTGGAATTGCAGTGCTATCCACTAGAAATATATCCCAAGGCTTTGTGGGATTATTTCACAAATAATCATTGTGAAACTAATTAGTGCTCCCACAAAGATTGTAGGTTAGTAAATTCTTCTGAGTTTGCAGTCATGTTCAGAAATCTCTTCTTGATGGATATTAATATGTGCCTCATGTCTTTTTCAGATAAAGCATTTAGAGCATATCAGTGCTATAAATTAAAAATTAGATGTGGAGGAAAACCTCCGATCCCTCAGGAGAATAGTATCCACATTATTCCAACTCCAAGCTACATTTATGATGTACTATGTCGCTAAAAATTGAATGCTGCCTTTTTTAAAACAAGGGTTTTCCCCATGTAGCACTAATCATGGCTAAATGAATAATTATTGACTTGTGGGAAGCAGAAAACTCTGCCACCATTAATAACTTAGTATTGGATTTGAAAGCAAAGCTCTAATCAGGAGCATTTTAGGAGACAAATAATCTAAAGGTTTTTTTCATCAAAATTTGAAAGATAAAACGATTCAATATGGCTTGAGACTTATCAGCTGACACATATTAGCACAGGCAGTGCAATCTGCCAAAGCAGCAAAAAATCACTTGTGCATGAGATGTCTCTGGAGCTGATTGTGTGACTCCCTTATGGAAAGGGCCTCTCCAGTTTTCAAGGCTGTAAGATGAAGTCACAGGATCTAAACTAAATAAACACTTTTTGAATCAGCTATTTTTGTACATGTGTGTGTGTATAATGCACAACCACACCTGGCATGTTTTGGATGTCAGGTTAGGATGTAACCAGGCCCAAGGACTGCAAGGACTGAGGATGTCATGTTTTCACCCATGGTCCTGCCAGAGTGACTCAGAGAATGGGACTTGTTCAGTGACTCGGTTTCCCCTGGTATGCAGATCAGTCCAATAATGTCTGTGAACTTCTTAACTTTTTTGGCATTGCAGGAGAGCCTGAAAAGTTTTGCAGTCTGAAACAGCAGACTGAACGTTTGCCTTGTCTTAATCCTCCCGTGCACCATATTTACTTTGTGGCTAGACAGATACTTCCATATTCAGCATGTCCTTCTGGCCCCAGGCATCTGATGTGTGAATGCAAAGTAATATCAGGGGGAGTTCTGCTATCCACATAAGTGATTGTGTCTTTCAAATATGCACAGAGGAAATTTTTCTTCACCTTATTCAGTATGAATGCAAGGAAAGGAATTTATTTGCTGGGCTTCCTTGTTCTCCCCCTCTCAGAAAAAGAAAAACAAAGCAGTTGGATACGCAGGAAGGAATGGGGAGATGGTTTTGAAAATTTACCAAAAGTCTAGAGGCATTTCAGAAACCTCCAAGGAAGCAGAATGAGCACATTCCCATTAAAATCTCATTAGGTGCCTTTCTACATCTTTAGCTGTTTAAATGCTCCATCTAACACTGTGTTGTGTTGATTCCTTTGTGATTTGTGCTTCTCCTTTCAACAACTGGAGTGACAAAGGCAAAAGTGGCTGGACTGAAAGACCCAGGCCATACTGAGCCCTGAGATTTGTTTGATTAAGTAAACACTGCAGGATTAGACATTGTCTGAAATCCTACCCCGAGCATCCTCATCAGGAGAGGCTACAGCAGGAGAACGGATTGGGATGCCAGGTCTAGGGCCTGAGTGATATCCCAGGTCTAGGGCCTGAGTCACATCCCAGGTGCATGGAGACCTTCTCTTTTGAGGCCTTGTCCCTTCACTGCTACCACAAAAACCTTTAGGTGGAACAATTTTCTTTTACAAGACTCAGTTATAAAGGGTACACTGAAAAAAGGGAGATGAGACGAGAAATGGCTCTGCTAACCTGCAAAACTTTGGAGTGGTTCCCTACAAGTCCTCAATCATGAAATGTTGGGGCACCTCCCTACTAAGAGCCTTCGCCCTGCTTTCATAGTGTGCCACTGTCTCCACATCCAAGCAGGGACTGTGTGACCCCTGTTTGTGACAAAATTTCCACTGAGTCCCACACAAATGGGGTACTACCGTTGTGCAGTGAAGTGTTTGGTCTAAACTAAAAAAAGTTGGAAAAGAAAAGAGGAGGAAGGTTGTTACTAAGTGTGTGTTAAGTAGCTTTTTCTTCAAGAGAGAAATTGCAGAAGTACCTATGATATGCATTTATGTAGAAGTAATTCAAAGGCTTTACACCGACTCGCTTGCTTTTCTTCTTAAAGCTTTTGTAGCTGATTTATGAAAAGTGTTATTTCTGTTACTCAAGCATATGAAAAGAAGCAAATTAACTCATTACATTATGTGGACAGTCAAAAGAAGAGTTAAATGGACCATACGACTTTCCCTTAAAATATTAATTTTCTTGTGTTGTCTTTAATTTCCTTCATAATAAAATGTTCACAATAGCCACTGGGTATTACTGTATGAAAGATAAATTAGATCGTTCCTATTAGATGTAAATCCTTTCCTAGACTTGTCATCAGGACATGATTATTGTAAATTTCTCTATACATGTGAAATGCCAATCCCCGAACACATTTCCTGTTGGAAAACAAGAGATTTTCAGAGTCTTTTCATTTAGATACTGTCAAGTTGACGGCTATGGAAATGCTTTTTAAATGAATGATTAAGGACTGTATCTAAAGTTTGGAAATTGGTTTTTCTCCCCTGAATAAGTTTAATTCTGCAGCATCAATGAGACCTGCAGAGGCTCAGCACTTCTCACAGCAAAGCCACGCAACATTACCCGGGCACGGCTGGGTGGGGGCAGCAGCTCGGTTTTATGGCTCTCGTGGTGTGTGTAACACCTGCAAACCACACGGACCTGGTGGGCCTCTCTTTATGTGAGGAGTGAGACATGAGAAATTCCTACCACTGTGACTTCTCTTGATGGGAGCTGGGCGTCTGGGAGACCTGAGTGCTTTCAGCATTAATCAACCTTTTCAAAAATAATAGCTATGAAGGGCATGTTGGTGTAGATACTGCAGATTTGAAAGAGAAAAAAAGCACTTTCTGGGCTGGCACCTCTCTTAACTTCTAAAATTTCTTGAAGCTTTTGGTTTGGGTTTTTTCCTCCTGTGATTTAATATGAGCTCAGTATTTCTGATCTAGACTATGCACACAAACATCCTAAGGCTTATGGAAATGAATCTAAATCATTAGCTTTTGTAAAGATCATACCATAAACTGTCTGTGAGTCATGCATTGAGCACCTACACAGTTCAGATGCAGAATTTCAGCCCTTCTGTTGTACATCAATTATTGCCACTAGTTTTGAATACTCAGAAACATGAGATGCTTAACAAATGCTAGATAATAGCAAGAGGCCAGTACATTCCAGAGTGTTTATGTACAATAATTACTATCCCCAAATGACACTTTTTCAAACCAGTGTTTGAAAATCTTTTGGTCGCGTTATTCTAAAAATCATCCATTAACCATGGAGAGGAAAACCTGTTTACTTTCTGAATCTCATCTATGTTCATTTTGGACTGCCATGGCCTCAGCTAATTCCCTCAAGGTCAGCATGATTCCAGCTGAAGCTGACCCATAACACCCTTACATACTGGAAACAAGATGTCACCTACGTATGAAAAAAATGCTTTTAGGTATGGGATTGATGCATGGTGGGTTTTTTAATTTGCCCTCTCTGTCTCAGAACAATGAGAGCCAAAGCTGCTGCAGGAAATTGTGCCTGTGCCTCTGGTTGCCAAGACAGAGACACTGCCTCAACATCACAGTGGTGGCAGTAGAGCAGCGGGTACACTAACAGGACTCATCACTTGTTGCCATAGATTTTCCAGTTGATGATGATAAAGATCTTTAAAATGTAATTCAGTTAAATATCACAAAGAACTTTTCCAGTAAGCTGTAGTTAATGACAAAATTATATTACCAGAAATGTAAAGACTTATGCTTATATTTCCACTGTTAATTCCTATTTAGTTCCCTGTGGATTGAAAGATTCATGTGTAAGAAACATAAGTATATCACTTTGTATATCACGCATAAAATTAAAGGCATTTTTTAAGTTACGTTTTTGAATGCTAACTGGCAAGATGGTGTATAAAACAAAAAGCTATCATGTAGTCTAAATTGTCTCTATATATCCTGCGTAGCAGCCGACAATGAATATTTATCTAAGCAAATATTTTCCAGCCTTTCATGCTACAGTTTATGTTTGTTTCAGTCTGATTTGAATAAACAGAATGCTTTGCAATAACTGTAACTAATATCTTTAGGCATATAACATTTGAGATGGATCTGCAATTCAGTGCAGCAATATTCAACTACAGAAAAAATATTGGCATTAACCAGGAGCTAAATTAAAGCTCTGATTTCACCGCTACTGCATTGTACCTGTGAATTCTATAATGCTGAATGAAATTAAAGGTTCACTTTAATTTTTATGAAAAGGAAATAGATTCTTGTTAAATTGAGCAGCATCATTATTGCTGTTTGGCAGCTGTTGTACATGGCATGCCAGAGTCACAAATGCTCGAGAGACAAAGCATTAATAGTGCGTCAGATCACTTATAAAAGCACAAGGTAATAATGATTATTAATACAACTGTAGTATACAGGATTTGAAGAGGGAGTTTTTCTTTGCAACATAAGTAAAGAGGAAAAACTACCAATTTCTATTTTATGAAAGGCTTTGCATTAGGCTCAGTTACCCCTACACATTAAACTCAAAAACTGGGAAATGCACCCTGACAGCTCTCCTGGTGCCACTGGGCATCTCCCATTTAGCTCATGGGTTTTTTAATCTTGCCAAGGCAAATTGCCACTATCCCAGACTGGTACCTATGGCTGCGAGTTTTTATAGTGTTGGTGGGGATGACAGGGTTGGAATTGCAGCCCAACAAGAAATTGTCCTTGAAGTGCTTTTGTGCTTTCTGTTCCATCCAGATTTTACTGGGCATTAGTGTCTGTAACTAAAGGCACTGCTTTGGCTTAAGTATTTAACAGGCCTACACAGCATAAGTGAATGCCTGTATGCTGTTTGCTGACACAAATGTTCCAGTTCTTATTTCCTTTCTGGGACTTTACTGAACTCCCTGCTTATAGCTTACCATTACAGCGGAGCATTTTCCTTCCACTAAATCCACTTTCACTAAATCCCTGATACACTAAAAGTTTATCTCCAGCCAGGATCACATGATGCTGTCTAGCCTACACACCACTTAGGAAATGCCAAACTTCTTATGATTAATCCCCTGACCCAGAAATTCAGGTTCCAACATGCTGCCTGCCTGTCCCACATGGGGACTGTCAGCTCCTCATGAGAAACCTGCTTTGGGGAACAGTCCTGCTTCCTCCCATATGGAACTGAACAGTTATTTACAAGAAAATGCATAGAATGTTGCAGATATATATTTTTTTTAGTTTGCCTACCTTCAAATACCTATGAACAGGGCCAGTCTTGTTGCATTAATGAAGGTTTTTATTTTCTTGGCTATCTCATGGAAATTAGTGAGCTGAAGAAAAAGTGTGGTTTGGGCAACAGTTTACGACTGATTCATGCCTTAGACTCAGTTGTGTCCTACAGTCAGTCAATACCCAGAGCTGAACCTGATGCAAGTCTTGGTAATGACAGTCACAATAAATGTGCTTCAGGCAGACCACGAGCTGACAGAGCTCCCTGTGAGCACAGCTCCTGCTTTGTTTGTAATAAAGTATGAAAATACAGAGATATATTTGTGTGCTAGCTTCTGATTCATTTCTTTTTTTCTCTACGCACAGAGTGAAAAATTAACAGGGGTTATTTAGGAGCATATTTATTTGCATGTTCTGTCATTTTTCCTTGTGTTTTTGGTTATATATCATGCAGATGAGATGGATGGATGTAAGTAGTCCCACTAAATTCAGCATTCCAGGAAGGGGTGGAGTGCTGGAAGCAGCTTCTGAGATTTTCTGAGCAATGCTACATTATTAACTCAGAGACAATTTTTTCTTGACTACAGATAGGCACAGGTGAGACATTGCAAACAGAGACATCGATACAGAGATTAATTTTCAAAATGTGCTATAACCAGTTCCCTCCTCTGTGTGGAAACGTTTGTGGTTAGAGCAGAGCATGGTGGCAGATGGACCAAAGAGGGATTGTTGGAGAAAGCAAGAGAAATCTGTCTGGAAAGGGGGTCCCAGCCTGGGGTGCCATACCTTCTCTCTCCTCATCTCCAGATTCCCTGCTTTCCATCCATAAAAACCCTAAAGGGTTGGTAATTTGGGTTTCTCTAAACCTCAGGTTGCCCATGTGCTTAGAGTGGTGGTTGGAAGCTGGAAATCCTCAGAACTTTTTCTCACCTTGTTTTGTCCACTGGTGTTTGGACATATTTTAGGATCATCAGATTGATGTGTCTATAACATTGTGTTGGATTTATAACCTTACATTTAGATATTTTATATACGTGAATGGAGCCTGCAAGAAAGACAGAGATGGATTTTTACAAGAGCATGGAGTGACAGGACAAGGGGGAGTGGACTCAAACTGAAAGAGAGCAGGTTGAGGTTTGATCTTTGGAGACCCTGACACAGGTTGCCCAGAGAAGCTGTGGCTGCCCCATCCCTGGAAGTGTTCAAGGCCAGGTTGGATGGAGCTCTGAGCACCCTGGCCAGTGAAGGGTGTCTCTATCCACATCGGGGGTGTTAGAGCCAAATGGCCTTCAAGGTGCTCTCCAAACCCGGCCATCCCATATAGTGTATATTTTATAATTTTTGCTATTGACTTTTAATGATTGAACAAATGAGCATCTACTGCACGTTTGTTTATTAGGTTGTTTTAAAGTGGAAATAAAACCATATGAAGATAGGCTTGACTTATGTGTATGTACATTGTTCCTCATCAGAAGCTGCCAGAATAAACGTGAGGACAGTGATAACAAAACAATTACAGAAAATGGTAGCAAAACCTTCAGGTCCTGAGGTATTTGTTCTTGGATAGATGACAGTGGTTATTCCAAGTGAGTTAAAAAGTCTGATACATCCCGAGAATGAAGCATCTTTATCTGTGAATCCCAAACGTCCGTAATAACCTTAGAATTCAATTTTCCCAACTCTGCAATAGATCCTACGAGTGTTTTTCTATCCTTGTATCTCCTTGTCTTCTTCAGACAGTGAGAGTCACATGTAAGTGCCATATGTCTGTGTAAGTCAAATGCCTCCCACCAGCAGTTCTTCCATGTGTTGTGGTTGATTTATATTCATAAAAAACATTCAAGAAAAGATTCAGAAATTGTAATTACTTGGTAATGTCAGAAATTGATTAATTAAATGCTCCAGTGTTTACTCTGTATTTTTTAAGGCTGTTAATATTTCTGGGCATTTTCTTACAGCATCAGAGTCTTTGCTGGGTGAAGTTTATTAATGTAAATTGGATTTGACATAAACAAGACTACAGCTAATTATTTCATGTAAATATACACACTGTGTAGCAGAAAACTCATAAACTCTGCACATCTTCCTTTTTTTTTTTTTTTTTCACTCTGGATGTCTGCTTAGCTAAAGACCAAATTCCTGTTGCCTTAAATAACACTGTCACCTTTTCCTTTGTGGAATTGCTGGGCTATAAACATTTGTATCTCTCTGGCACCTCCTTAACTTACACGTGGTCATCAGTAATTTCCAGCAACCAGGAACTCTCACACGTACCACTATGCTAAACCTCACTTTCTCTGTTCATTTCATATTTCACTGTACAAAGAGGTTTTATACTCTCTGAGGACATGAACTTTCCATAAGCTGCATTAAGTGGGAGAGCAGCCCCAAACCTGCTCAGGAGACAGCCAGGGTGCTCTGGTACAACCTGCTTGTCTGTATTAATTCCTCTTCCTGGCCAAAAGACAATTTTTTCCCATTTTCTGCTGAAATCTTTGGCTGGTCCAGTGATCTTGTTGATTTTTTTGGTATGTTAGAAGCTCAAAGAGTTATTGGTGTTTTCCTTCCTCTGGGACAAGCACTGGTGAGTGCAGCCCATGCTCTGCACCATCACCTACATCTGCTGCAGTTGCCTGCCACTCAGGGTAGGCCCTACCCAGCCACTTGAACCTCGGGATAGGTGGCTATCCATGGATATTCAGCCTTTATGGAGACTGTTTTGGCTCCACATCCAAATTAAGGACATCCACGTGTCAGTGCTGTAGGGAGGTATTGCTCAATGAAGCTGTTAATGGGTGTTAAAAGCTCCACAACTTAGAGGATGACTAATAAATGCAAACTGTCCTGCTATGATATCATCCTTTTCTATTTCAAGAGGACTCTAGTAAATTCACGGTAATGCTTTGCATTTCCTTTTACTGATTTATATTTTCAGGGGAAAAAAATCAGCTAAAACCAGCATGGATTTTCCTGATGGACAAAATGTCCAGTTTCCTTTTCTTCTACAGCCAAATGGAGTAGTTTGCTCAATATTTAGCAGACATGACAAAATTTGCAAAGCCTGTTATTTGCATAGGAAAAAAATTGGTTTGTTTGCAACAACCCAAACTAGCCAAGCACCTGGAAATCTGAATGGTGGTGGTGGTGGTGATGGTGATGGTTCCTACCAAATCTGTTCCTTGCCTTCCAGCTCATGGTCTACGGGTCTAGTAAACCATGGAAGAGCTCTTGCAGAATACTGGTCTGTTGCCCTGGTTTTTGCTAAAGCCTTCTGTTTTAACCTTGGAGTCGGAATTCTTTCTCACACAGTTTCATGTAAATAATAGCCAATGTTTACTTAACGGTATTTTCTGTTTTCATTCCTTTTGTGATAAGAGAACTTTGATGAGCATCTTTTTTCTCCAGTGGGATTGAGAAGGAAGTGACATGTCCTCCAATCCCTTGTGGAGTTGAGAATTGTATAAGATGTGACATATGTAAATAAAGTTGCTCTTTTCCCTCCTTTCTGCTGAACCTGGCAGGTCTGAGAGCGTCTTTATTGTGTTTTCCCAGACACACTGGTCCACGTATTTCTCCTGCACATGCCTGCCTGAAACAGGAGATTTGCTCCTAGAAAACGTCTTACTGGAAAACAGAAGGTTTTATAAGCTGATGGAAGACAGCATAAAACTGCAGCATTCTCTCTCTCCCCGTCCTCTTCCCCGTGCGGAAAGAACACCAATATCAGTCTCACTGAGGAGCAGGGTACCCACACTGTGCTCCCAGAGACTGAACTTCTTTGGGGACAAACTGGCAAAACCTCAAATGCAGCGAGGCTCTGTATGCCAGCTGCAGATCAGGATAGCATTCCTTTGAGAACTATCCCTGCATCCCTGTCCTCAGAGAGCACAGGGTGCAGAATCTGTCTATCAGTTAACGAGCTTGTGCTATTTCAGGCTTTATTAAACTCTGCTGCTGTCTGTGGATGGTGCTGGTTAATAGGGTGCAAAGCGGAAGCCAAGCAGCGGCAGGAGGAAAACCCAGCTGATTTTTTATGAAAACAACTGGCTTCGGATGAATTGGAAATCACTTTTAATCACTGCAGCTGAGATGTAATATGAACTGTTCACTGAGGCTTAAGTGATTTTGAACAATTAAGAAATTTGCTCAACATATTTATTAAAATAATCACCAATGCTTTTTCCATAATGGTGTAATGTGCACGAGGGCTCTTGCCAGCCTTCTGCTCCATTGCAGAGGCTCTCAATGTACACTTTCATGCCAGTTGTTAGCAAACCCAACAATTAAAATAACATGTTGAAATCATGTTGGAAAATAATAAAACAGCAATAATGGCGGTTTCAAAAGATATTTTCTTAAGCCACACGGTTTAGCTTTCATTGTTATTCAGGACCAAAGGTGAGCAGTCTACCCAGGTATAGTATTGAAAGGTGTGAAAAAGTACTAATCCTAAAGGGTTTTACTTTTTTTACACCTAGTTTCTTTTTAGTGTGCAGCAGAAAGCTCACTCAATTCTCATTGATATTGCTTTTGGATATGAAAAACCTTGTCTAGACAAGAATACATATATATAAAAATATATGTGTGTGTCCTCTCAGGCTGCTGGAAAAAAGTCTATTTTCTATCAAAGGTTTATGCAGCAGGATAAAAACAATAATAAATATTTTACAAAAGCTATAGTATTCTCTGAAGTCACTCTCCCTAGATTTAAAGCTTTACCCCAGGGCACTCTTCCAAGATCCTTCAAAAATGACTTGTGTCTCCTCACTCCATGTAACAGCTTAGATGTCCCTCTTGTTGCTTTGCTAACATCATTTCCTAATTGCAACAGTCTGCTGTTTGGCTGCAGACAGCTTTGTTGTTGTTTGATTTCTAATAACCTTTCCCTGTGAAAGTGTGACTTCCCGAGCTGTAGCAGATGACTGTGGGCTCTCCATGGAGCTCCCTGTCTCCAGGGCTGGACGGCTCCAGGCACTGGGAGGAACTTGTCTGTGCGCTTATCCCGTTGTTCGTTTGGTTTTTCTCTGCTCCCCAGTGACCAGCGTCTTCCTCTGTGGAGCACAGGAGCCTGAGTCCATGCTGGTGTTTTCCTGCCTGGTTCCAAATACAAATGTTAGGGGAATCAAGGGGTAATGTTGTGGAAGAGTGGGCTAGGGCTGTCTGCGCAGTCTGTCCCAGCCAAACTGGGAGTGGAATTAGATGTGCCAGGGGGGAAAGGGAAACTTGGTTTGGGCTGTACAGGGCTGAATGTGCTTACCTCCCAGCCCTGATCAAAACTGGTCTGCAGGAACCTGAGTGCCAGCCTAGTCTCTGTCCCAGCTTCCCTGTTCTCTGCACAGCCCGGGCATCTCAGCCACGCACGAGGCCCCTCGCTGGGACCTTGTTCAGGACAGGAGAGTGGTGGCAGGGGGACAGTGGCCGTGTCCCCGTGTGCTGGGCTGAGCTGTGTGGGTCTGGGGGAGCTGGGGTGGCCGTGCTGCAGGAGGGGCCAGTCCCAGCCCATGGCCCTGCTGCCCAGTGCAGCACAGGCCAGCCTTCAGCTCGTGAGTAGCCCGATTGAATTAAGTACGTAATCAAGTGATTTGCTGGTATCCTTAATCCTTTTCACATCTCCCTAAGCCCATTAAACTCTCTTTGATACCAAGCTGTGCAAGTTCCTTAAGAGAGGCAGAGACTACGTGGTATTTCTTTGGCTTGAATTTATCACCTCCAGCTTCCAGCAAGGGACTCCTGTGCTGGGAGCCTAAGGTTGCTCTGAGGGTTTGCTCTGTAACAATGGATGGGAAAATGTTCTGTGTGCTGGATAATTTTTGATACCCTGCCCAGCACAACAACAGGGATATGCCAGAACAAATACCCACATAACCAACTAAAATACCGAGCAGTGGATCCCAGGCCTCAGTGGAAGCACTTCATTTCCTTTCTCTTCCCTGTTTTTTCCTGACAGCTATCCAGCTAACAAAGAAAAGAAAAATAAAACCCTAAAAAACTAGCAAAACAATTAAGCATTGCAAAGTGATATATTTAGTTCTGTCAAAAAAACATATTTAAGT
Organism: Platysteira castanea; assembly: GCA_013397175.1. Classification (NCBI taxonomy): domain Eukaryota; kingdom Metazoa; phylum Chordata; class Aves; order Passeriformes; genus Platysteira; species Platysteira castanea. The sequence goes on along the minus strand of VYXC01009087.1, from coordinate 393,613 downwards.
ATATTTCTATGTTTGTGCTTCAACTCAAATCAGCAACGATTTGGGTAAAGCAATTCTCCAATGTTCTCTAAATTAGATGAGCTGGTATGTGACATTTGCATGCCATCTCCTCCTGCATGCCAGAATACATGCAGCTGTTAGAAAGATTTGCTGCTGCATTTAAACATATTGCAGGAGGTTTTTTCCTTAAAACAGTGCAGTTATGTGCCATCACAGGAGGATAGATGGAGAAGTGAATTTCTCACGGCTGCAAGGTAACTAATTCAGAAGAAAAGGGAGAGGTTTCACTCATTATTCTGAAAAGGATTAAAATTTTTGTTTGTTTGTTTAAATCATGAACTTCTCAGTAATCCTGCAAGTTGTGACGAGTGGCTGGAGGTAGGAGTGGGACTCCAAGCAGAGCCAGCACAGTGCAGGCTGCTGAGTGTAGTTCAGTTGTAGACAACAGCATGGACGGCAGTTCTACAACCAGCACAATCCCTACGTAACAATATCAAATGTACATAAATACACCAGTTTGGAGTCTACAACTTCAGATTAAAAACGCAGCATCATTTCAGAAATACTGGCTTGGCCTTACCCAGCTTTACCCCCTCCTGCTCTGCAGGTGCTCAGTGTCCATCATTCCAGGGGGAACAGGAAGAATTGTGACCCCCTTTTGCAGGGGGCTGCTGTGCTTTTACAGCCTTTCTCTCCCATGTGATTGGTCTGCCTCATTAGTATCCAGTGTAAGCACCACCGTGTCTGCCTAAATGATTTTTACCCTTACGTCAGAAAACCATGATCCATGTAATCTTTCAGACTCCACAGTTATCCATGCTACTCAGAGACTCCGTGGCACAAGCATTCATATGACAGAGCTCCAAGGAAGCCACAAAATACTTGTATTTCCCTTCTAGATGTGATCTATTGAGCACTGAAGTGCTTTAATGAACTGTATATGACGTCTTGTTGAACATAAAGTCAGAGAATCATTTAGGTTGGAAAGGACCTTTAAGGTCATTGAGTCCAACCATAAACCAGTGTGATTACTTTGGGGTTTTACTCACATTTTCTGCTGTCACTGAATGTGCCAAGTTATTCTAAATCATGAAGTTGTTCTAAATCTCAAGTGACTGTTTGCTATTTGCCTCCCGCTGACAGAGTGATAACACTGGGGCCTGATCCAGGGATGGCAGAATTTGTCTTACTGGGAGAGCTGGTAACAGAAAAGAGCAGAAACCTGGGCTTGGGGACAGAGGCCTTGCCTGAAGCAGATGGCTTCCTGTGGACACAGCTGGCACATGAATGTGCCAGAAGAAAGGAGGTGTTGCTAACCATGATCAAATCATGGCTGATTTTTCTACATCACTTTTACACACTGATAAGATCACATGCTCCTGGTTGCAGGTTTTTAAAGAGAAACAGAATAATATTTCTGATTTGTCACAGGAAAAGCTTAACACTAAGGCAGCAGTTATATAGGATAAACACAGAGCTTTCTTCTTCCCCATTGTCCTTATTTCCAGAAAACATTTCTAAGAAAATTGTTTCAGAATGAGGTTTTTGTATTATCATGGTAGAATTATGCAGAATAAAACTGCTGATCCTATCCTTGCCTGTAGGGCAAAGTGCACTGATGAATAAATCAGGAATATTGTTTAATATTACATTAAAAAGATGTAAAGGTATTAATACTAATTTATGCCAGATTTCTTGTAGTAAAAAATATAAAGTAAAATAGGCAACTTGTTTTAAAGAACTTGGTACTGCAACTAATCATCATCATGTATTTGTAGAGTATATATTTTGTAAACTCTAATATACGTGTATTGCAGAATAATTTTACTAGAATTAGCTTAGAAGAAGCATCCTGCTTAATTGCCACTGAAATTCATGGTGTTTCTCAGGATTTACATTATTTAATGTGCTCTGAAAGAAACAGCTTCAAGATACTTCTATTTACAGCAGTTAAATGAAATCTAAACCTGGGGTGACCCCAGAGTTTAATGGAAAGTTTTACAATACCCAAAGCTTCTCAAGCCATGCAGTTTGAACAGGATGTGGCTGAGATGCTTTTGCAGAGGCTCCTTGTGAGCAGAGTCAGACTCTTGCTTCCTGTCTGTGCCAGGGACCTTTCTTGGTGCCTTTGCAGGACTACTCTCCCTCTCTCTCTCTGTCTCTGAACAAGAAAATAAGTACTGTGGACAGAAACACAGAATCACTTGGAACAATTCCAGTCCTGAAAAATAAAAATGTACATTTATACATAAATTATGATCATTAAAATCAGCTAGCATTTATCTTCACCTTGAGAAGACACAATGATGTACTGTCCCTGTAGTGGCTGTCTCATATTCCCGGCCATGAAGATAAATGGCTCAGAAGAAACAACTACTTTGCAGCAAAAATCCATATTTGTACACAAAAGAAATAATAATAGTAAAGAAACAACTTCTAATACAAACAGAAAACCCACAAAGTGGTTCTGTGATGAGTCCAAAGGTAAAACAGTGGAGCTATAAAAGTGGAGCTTCTGTCTCCAGAAAGTGAAGATGGATTCTTTTCCATGTGGTACTCCAACACTTGCTATTTCCTGAAGTATGAGGTTTGAGACATATTTTTGCTTTGGTGAGATATTTCAGGAGAGTTGTATTATTACTGATAGGCTTTCAGAATAATAGTAATGTGATTGTGTTGGTACTGCTGTCATACAAATATATCATATTATATCACCTTATTCTGTGGGCTCATTCTGAAATATTTGATATAAATAACACTGATGTTGCCTTCCTCCTGGAAATGAGGTGGTGTATTTCTATTACTGACAGATTTCTCTGCTGAGAATAAACATCATCTCTTTGCATTGGGTTTAAAGAATAGGCTTCAAGAGAAAAAAGATCCAAATTGTTAATCTGGTCAAGATTATTTATCAGAAATTCTGTCTAGACACAAGTATGGGAGTTTTCATAGAGCTGATATTGCAAGTTATTGCATCTGCAAAAGTTGGACTGGAAAGTAATATAGGAGTTGAGTTATAGCTTCATTTTCAAATAGGGTACATGCTATAGTATTTTTCATACTGTCCATGAAATAAATATTTGAGTTAAATATTCAGTTCACTTTGATTTATATCTAAAGTAAACAAAAACGGTGACTGCACTGATGGGAAGTTATTTTTCAGTCTGGATCCAGGGAAGATTATTCTGGGCTTGGAATATGGATGTGAATTTATATGTACACTAATTTATTTGTGCTGCTTGTGTATCCTCAGTGCTTCTTGCCTTCCCCTCATATAATCTCTGAAGAGTGCATTAGGCTACTGCCCTGTTCACATAATATGAATCCAAATGTGGATTTAATCTAGATTTTTACATCACTGTGACTTCTATATACATGGGATAACTTTGGGAGCAAAACCAAAGTGCACTCCACAAAATGACTCTGACTGGTTTTTACTCAAAATTTTACAAATGCTTTGAACATTGAAAAACTAACATTTTAATTTTTTTTTCATTTAGGAATATATGGACTCCAACAAATACATAGAGCATTTAGTGACTCAGCTGGAAGAACAACGCTGGAATTTATGGAGGCAAGTACTGTGCAGACACATATTTATTTATGTTGCTATTTTGGAAAAGTTACTGCAATCCACAGTTTCCATTTTTGAGTTCAAAGGAATGATTGGGTATTCAGTTTCTCCATTTTTTACTTCTTTGCAGACTACCATATCTTACCTCATGAAATAAGTAGGGCAGCACACGTGAGAGGAATCATGCCTTTGTTAATCAGGGCAGTCACACACATGCACAGGTTTATTCACATTAAAGTTTCTAGGTGGTGGATGCTAACTCTACTTCAGATTCTTTTAACTGGACTGAATTTCAGAAATTGTCTTATATCCTTGAATGTAAGTGTTTTCATTGAATGATGCACAAAATCTAGCCAAAAAATCAGTGTAGCAGCATGACCAATTGAGAGTTTTGAAACTAAAATAAACGTGGGTTTACAATTTTGCAGTGCTTTTGATAGTCTGGATTTTCTATTTCTTCTCTGCTCATGTTGTCCAGACTTCACCCTGGTTTAAGCAAAGCAGGGATTGCCACATGCTGGTGAGTGTTTCTACCCTGCCTACAGCAAACTTTGTAACTGCTCAAATTCTATCTAACATAACACTTTAATACAAAGGAAATGGAATAATACCAGTGATAAAATTCCTCCAAAATTCACAGCGATTTATTTTAATGCAATATTTAACTTTTTTTTTCTGAAGACATATGAACAGTGACAGTCTTTTAAAATATACAGTCAAATATAAAAGAATCATCAGGGAATAATTTAATCTTCATAGACTGAAACTTATTTCACCTTAGTTCTGATCAAGGGAGAAGTAATGATCTGTCTGATTTTTCAGGTGAATGCCTCTCATGCACAAAAAAGAGCAGCTCTGCACATGCCAGTATTAGTTGTTCTGCACCTCACAAACTTCTTGACCTATACAATATAAAGTAGTATCATGGCATTTACAGCATACAGCATTATGATATTGACTCTCATAGACAAACTCAGAAAGTTTGTCCTTAATTTCTGCTTTTCCTAAAAAGTAGCCAAAACAATCGGCACCAAAAAAAAATTGAAGTTTTCATTTCACGTTACAGAATTCAGGAGACTAACTTTGTAAGGATGAAGGTGATAACATTATATGCAGATGACACTACTGTGGTTAAATATAAATGAATAATAAAAAATTAAAATATTAAAAAGTCTTTGAAAAGTAGCAGGGGTAGTGACTTTATTATAAACAGGCATACAGATGTGTTCTGAAAATTCAGTGGTTTTGGAAAACTAAAAACATCCATTTATTTTTAACATTATTTATTTTTATCATTATTTTTACGGGGTGTTGGCATAAAAAGTTAAGACTGGTAACGAGCACTACAAGAAAAACCTTTCTGGTTTAGCCGGCCTCCTTTGAACACTTTATTCCTCTCTTTTAAATCTCCAAGAAGTTTCGTGGTGAGGATTATGCAAATAGCTGGCACTGCACAGGGGCAGTGCTGGGCTGTCTACAGCCAGACAGATGTCCTCATAAATCAGCAGAGCCCTCTGCTCAGCCTTCATTACGCTCCTGATTTGTGACTGCCGCTATCCGAACCCGCCGGGTCGCCGGGCGCTGAACCTGACATTGACCGATACCCCGCGTGGTCCTGGGGCGAGCCCATAAAACTGACACACACAAATCCTGCCCCTTCAGCTCCTCCAGCCTCACAGATTTATAGTGCCCAGGCCGAGGCAGGCCGGGCTAAACCCAACGCCATGGTGTGCATATCAATTTCGCATTTCCTTTACATTTCCACGCGTACAATGGGACCCTAAAAGACATGTGGGGGCCAAAATTTCTTTTCAGTTTAGAGGGTGACTGTTTATACATGGCATTAGCATCTGCTGTGGAGCATTTATTGCTGTAATTGCTGTCCCTGGAGGACTGGCTATGGTTAGGTCGTGTTTTATTGCTTTCCACTAAAGCAGACCTCTAGCCCAGCTTCAGATGCCTTGTTCTTAAAATCTTGACCACAACCAGTGAAGGTACCTCACCAGTTTGTGAGGATGCAGTCTTTATTAACATATTAACCACTCGTCAGTGGTTTCCCTATTTCTCAGGTTGGAACAAAACACATTTACCCAACGTGAGACAAGTTTCACTCCCATCAATGTAAATCACCAACATTTACCACAGGAGGTGATGCACAAGAATGGTTGTGCACCTTCATGTATCAGTTTAGAAAAATAAAATGAATTTAAAAAAAAAAGATTATTTTGGATTTCTCTGCCCTATTCTGTCTGGAAATAACTTTAAACAGGACAGAATTGGGTCAGGGGAAGGGAGTCTCCCTGCAATGTTGTTTCTTACCCAGTCATTTAATGCTTTAGCTCAGCTAATGGGCATTCCTATGTACAATTTTTATGGCAGAATCATAAGGACCATCAATATGAGAAGCAAAAATTTGCTCCTGTAGTCTTTGCTAATTGACTTGACTGTAGATAATAATTTTTAAGTCTTGACACACAGATCAGTGGCACCAATTACTAATTCTCTTAACAGAAGAAAGAAGTCATAATTCAGCATAGGGCACTTGCCTGAATAAGCAAAGGTCAGACCCTGGTCTTAAGACCCATCCAGGGAATTTTATTAGTGGTGATATTGGAACCAGGACTAACACTTCAGTCTGCCTTGGTGAAAGCATGAGGATATGCTGCTCTTCAGACATGACTAATATTTAATAAATTAACCAAGGTCCAACAGCACTTCCTTACCTTATTACAGTAATGTAAAACACAGAGGGGAGGGACCAGAAATGCACATGAGGATTGCATTGCATTTCTGCGATGTTCCATATTCAAAACAGACTTTGTTAAATACATCTGCTCTGCTTTCATCAGCAGCATTAGCATGCTTCTGTGCTCCTGGTTTTAATGCCTGTGTACTAAAGAGGTGCCAAGTATTAAACAGGTTGCTTTTGCTGTAATCATGAACTTCCATGGGGAAGCCTTAATTGCTAACAAGCAAAATAGCTCTGCAAGAATTCTTAATGGTGAGCACAGATTAAAATAACAACTGAGATTAGCTTTAAACTGCTTGACTAGAAAAAGACTAATCTTAGGGGAATAAGTTGCATGGCAAACAAAGGAAAAACCCTGTGTATGATATTACAGTAATGAAGGCCGAGAAAAAATCGAATGCTACCCCAACTAAATAAGGTCGTGCTCTGCACAAGCATCTTTTTCTTGCCAGGGCTTAGTAACTTAGCCCAAGGGGAATGAAGGTGTGAGCCAAAATGAAGGTCTTGGGGCCGAAACCCCATTTTAACCTGTTCTGGAAGTTTCTCATAACAAACATTGTCTCTGGTCTACTAATGTGAGTTATAGACCATATTTGGAATTAATTATCTTCCAAAATTGTTGTTGTAATCTATGATTAGAGGTTGGTGTGGTGAGGTGAGGCATGGTAAGAGCAGGAGGCTTCCTTCTACTTTGCTTCTTGATCCACCTGTCTGGTCATACCATCCTGGCAATGCATAAACCCAGGAAAAAGGTGTTTTGTGCTATTAGCCACTAAATTCTGCCTCTTGGCTCCTCATCAGGGTTTGGTTTTGCTGGGGTGGTGTTTTCTTGGGGTTTTTTTCCTACGTCTCTACAGCACTTCTGGATGTATATGATAAATTTGTAAAATGCAAACATTGATTCATTTAGTTTCCTTAGTATTTGAAGCTGAGGCTGAATGAGGTAGAATGGAACTGAGTTTTGGAAATTAGGAGTCATTCAATCACTGCAGGTACTCAGATGCTTCCAACTAACATTGTAATATCACATATACTTCTCTAAAGCTGAGGTTTCTGATTTGTGACCTTATGTGTGAAAAAACACACAAAAAGATAGATAAAACCCATATAAGGCTACCAATTTGTATAGCAGAGCTCCCAGTACTGCTTCAGATGAGCACTTCTACTGAGCATTGGTGTTTAAATATGCGCACAAGGACACCATTTAAAAATGTATCTCATTTTTGGCCAAATGTGCTTTTCTTTAGCTGAATATAAATGTGGATGGTTCAGTGAACAAGTGCAGATACAGTTACAGGCCACAAAAAGTGCTGCCACTGTATTTTCTGTGAATGAGAACCACTTGCTTCCTTTGGCTGCTCGGTACAATGCCCATGTCACACCACAGCTATTAAAGGCACTTCTTCAGGACCACACTGGCTGAGAGCAATTTGAATAGTGAATATAGAGAAAAGCAAGGTTTTTACTGTTTGCCTTTTAATTTGTATTTTTGATAGGGTCATAGAAAAGTAAGAGAGGATAGTTCAAAGATTACAAATGAACCTGATGGACTGTGTATGTCCACTATAAATACTGAACTTGCACAGGAGAAGGATGAGTAGCTGCTAGAAGACTTGTTGCAGTTGCAGTAGAAACAGTGCTTATTTGAGGATTTATCTCAATCTTGTTCAAATCAAGACTGATCACTGTCTTTCAAGCAAATATAAATGCCTCAAAGAAGTTTATACCTGCTAAGATTTTTTTTAATAGTTCCACTGATTATAAAATGTCCTCATCTGATTCAAGTTGATAGTAATTTTATGTGCAGCTCTTTACCAGATCAATAAATAAATCTCTATCAGCAATGAGCCATTTTAACTCTGACAGGCCATATTTTGGTGAAGTATTTACTAAGCTGACTTAAAATTAAACTCACCTTGATGTGCTCTAGTAAATGAGAAAGATGATCCGGGGTGATTTTGGCATTATATATTCATAAAAAGTATTAATTTTAAAGAACATGACTCTCAGCCTGTTTCCTCTAATTGGAAAAAACTGCCATTAACACTGCTCATCAGTGCTGCGTGAGTCAGGAGTGAAGTGTCAAGCCTCAGTTATTGAAGTCATTACATAAAGGACTTGGAACCATCTGAACAGAAAATAATCTTGATACAAGCAAATATCTCTGTACCAATGCTAAACTACCCAGATTTTCAAAACTGCAGGCAAAAGATGGAAAAGTGGTCTCTAAAAAGTAACTTCATATGGCTGTGTTTATAAAATTAAATAAATTAACCACTGTTAAATTTTTAAATATTAATAACATTCTGTAATTAATTAGGGATTGGGGTATTTTTGCACAGATGTATGCTTGTCATAATAGCGAGACTGCCAGAGCCATGAATTGATTTTGTTTCTCTTAAATTATAAAATAGAAGGCCTTGAGCAAAATATATTCTTTAGATATATTTGGTAGAATAAGGATCACAAATGTTCCCTACCAAGTTGAAAGGAAAAAAACTCCAGCAGGGAAGTATGAGGAAGGTCTACTTGGCATATGGATGTTTGTTAAAAGCAAAATGCATGAACAGCCCAGACTAAATTAGTTCCTCATTTGTATGCTGGGAAATGAAATGCATAATCCTGGCATGGTTCTGCATTTGTTTTAGACTTTTTATAAGAACAAAATCTTTTGTGTATGCAGATATACATATTACCGTAGTGGCTATTTAGGGTTAGGGAGAAAAAAAATCTGCTTTGGAGTGGTTTTGTCTGACGCTAAGCGTGAGTGGCAGGATTTTGTCTGTCCCCTGCCGTGCAGCCCGGCCCAGGTAGCAGCACCGGGCGCTGCACAACTGCTGCATCACTGCATGGGGGCACAGCCCTGACCCCACACACGGCCCTGCAGGGCCACCCCAGGGCACCTGCTCCTCTCGCACAGTGCCCAGCTGCAACGGGAAACCGAGATCACATCAACACAGCCGTCTGAAGAAATGGGCACGCAGTTATCTGATGCTGGTGCTCTGAGATCACCCCGTTCCTCTTTAGAAATCAAACATTTCCGAATGGAAACTGACTGTAGTCTCTCTTTATTATTTGGTGCTGAATTTACTCTTCCGCTAATGTCTACGCACAGCCATGCTTGCTCAAATTCAATCATATTTCACTCCTCAGATAATCCCAATTTTGTTATTGGCTTTATTCACACAGCGAAGAATAATTTTGATGAGTAACAGCAGCATTTCCCTGAAGTCTTCTCTAAGACTGAAAAACTTATCTTTACATAGATCCTTGGCTCCTGTTTGACAGAGGAAAACATACGGATTTACATCAAGGCAACAACTGAAAATTCAGCCCCTTATAAAAACAGGATGTCAAAATATATTATAGAAATGAGTAGTGCACAGGCACAGGCTGTGAGATGGGGTTTTAGATGGTGGGTTTAAGGAAGAAAAGGAAAATCTATGAATTTGCTATTTTTAAAGGAATTGTACCTTACTGATCTGTTTCATTAATGAAGTCTACAAATAGGCCACAGCTGATGGCAGATGTAGAAGAGGCCAAGGAGAAATTGTATATGAAGTCATGTAAGTGGGGTTAGCACCTTTCCCTGTAAATGAGTTTCACTCATGAAAGAGAAGTTAAATAATGAAGTTTAGCATTTCTATTTGATTCTGTAATTCACAACCTATTTTTTTTCCAAATTACATTAAAGCAACAGTTTAAGACCCCAAGTGAGAACAGGGCCTCATTGCTCCACACAAGGTGAGAAATGGTTTTCATCTCCTCAGCCCCAAAGATGCAACAAGAAATAATATAATTCCCTTTTAACAAAGAAAAGTAATGAAGCTTATACAAGAGATCCATGTGTAAGCCAGAGTTTTGCTGCGTTCTCATGTCACAGCACTGTGTACTGTCAGCCTGTTCACTCCAGAGTGAGGGATGAAGTTCCCACATCACTGCTCGAATCTTTAAAAGGCTCTATGGCTTAAAACACACTTGGTGGCAATCCTATCCCATGCTGTGTGATGGGAGAGGCTTTTCTTGTGTCTACAGCTCACACCATGATGAGGTGTGGAAGAGGTGACCCATCTTTGGAAGAGCCCTCTCCACCTCCTGTCCTTGTCCCTCGTCACTCCACAGTAAAAAGGAAATGATGTCCTCTGTCAGGGAGTGGGCAGTGGAAAGAGGAGCAGGAGAGAAGGGCTCTGTCCTGTTCTCTTCAGGCAGTTTATTTTAAAGTACGTGGATGTTCCTGTGCTGATGCAATGATTTTGCACATAGAGAAAGCCAGGGATGTAGATCTGTGTCATCTGGCTGGGCCTGTTACAGGACAAATACTGCTTGAGTTGAAAGCAGGACACCCGTGCAACCAAAATATTGCTGTGACATCACTTCTTCCTGCTGTTTAATTGTGTGCTGATCCATCACTGTCATCTTCCTGCTTTTTCCCACGACAGTCAGCACCTCTGTCCAGGCTTTGTGTGAGACTTCACCTGAAGATCCAGTTTCCCTAATTCTGTAGGACTTGGCTGGCTTCCAGTTCACACGTGGTGTGGGAGATTTTGGGTGCACCTCCTATCAATTCAGCCTGCTGTACAAAGTCCTTTTTACATTAACACATCATTTTTTTCATTGCATCATTTGTTAATAAAAGGGCATAATTGTGCCTATAGCAATCCAGATTCTGGGTTATCACCCATTCACACTTTTTTTTAAAATCAGGAGTAAATTCCAACATATTCTGCTGTAGGGAAAATATCTTGCATTTATAGCATAAACCTGTATAAACATTATTGTAATGGGTTCCACTGGGGACAAGGTTTCAAATATAAAGCAGCATTCATCACATATTAAAGACATGAGCATATTTTTTTCCTACTTAAATCTGCATAGCTTACAATTTTCTAACTCTTGCTTATGTAGATATTCCCCTGAGTTTTTCAAAATTTAATAAAAGCTTGCAAAACGCAGGGCTCTTAGTTTTATTAGCACCTGATTAGCTAAGCAGAAGTTAGAAAGTATAACTCAAATAAGCAAAAAATAAAAACCCCAAACTGATCTCCATCGAATCCTTTGCAGTAAGGAGATGCCAGCCTTTGCAGGCTATTTAGTTTGCTGTCATTTACGTGGCACCTTTAAAGATGGCAAAGGGAGAAGCTGATCTGCTTCCACACCCTGCCAGAATCAGCACGTGCTCCTACTGCTCTGTACTGAGGAAGTTTGATACTACCTTACAAATTCTTCCTAGTTCAGTTCCTGATAATGCTGTAATAAATCCATTATTGTTTCTCATTCAGTAGATTCTTAGTCCTCTGTCAGGCAAGCCAAAAGCCTCTGAAGCCCTTTTGAGAGAAATGAGTACATATGTTGTGGTTCCTGCAAGGCTTCCTGTATTTTTATCATCTTCCACTCCTCCTGGTTGGGAAAGAGAGATCAAATGCTGAGGAAGTACCTATATTCCTGAAGAGCCCTGTGAGAAATTGGTCCAAAAACACACCAGAGGTTGTAAACACTCTCAATTCCTCTTCTCCTTTCCTCTAATAACACTGATGTAAATTTTTGAAAAAATGGCCAAATGCTGTGTCCACCCTGTGACACTAAAGTCATGATTTCTTTTCACTTCCGTTCTGCAGTGTGGAAATGTGCAAGTGGCAACACTTGACCCTTCATTCAGCCAACTTACAAGATACTCAGAATTCCCACGAAGGATCTAAATTCTAATTCCACTGAGATCCAGAGAAAACTTTAATGGAATCATTCTTGGTTTGAATGTACCCATTAGCAGCAAGAGCTCATGCTAACACACATCAGCCCAAGGCAGCAAGCAGACTGCTGTCTTCTTGTAGTTCTGCTGCACTGGGAAAGTCCATCATGGTTACTGGGGACCAGCTTGTGCTGCAACCTCTCCTCCAGTGACTGATTTTTCCTGCCAGCACAGGGTGCTCCACGAGTGTCCCTGTCAGCTCCTGTTGCACAGCATTTTGTGCCATAGCCTGGCCTGGCAGTTTTCCCGGGCGTGCAGGCAATCGTCCCCAGAGTTGAATTGAAGTCCTCAAAAGGGCAGCGCTGCCTCAGGTCTCACTGAACAGTGCCCTGTGTCAGCCTGAAAGAGCAACTGTTTCTATAAATGACGTCAGTTCACGCGATTTCTACCCTGCTCGTGTTTAACAGAGCCTTGGCACTCCACTGGTGTTAAACGCCAGTAACCTTTCGGTAGAACATCTGAAAATCTGGTATTACATCACCCATACACAGCCCCAGTCCTGTGTAAGCAAATATATAGCTAATAGCAGGACAAGAACCGAGTAAAACTTAATAACTGCACTCTGGGAGGTTTCTTTCCCCTCCTAGACTTTTAAGTATGAAGTTTCTCCGTGAAGCAGAGACTGTCTTAAAGGTTCTGTGGTTGTTTTGGCATTATTGACTACTGTGCAAATCAGTCACTTCCAACCTGCCAGCATACCTGTTCTTTCCCAGGTCTCTCTCATTTGGAAGAGCTGTAGAATGCAGCAGTGAGCAGAGGTTCACCGCCTCCACGTGCACATTATGCCAGCTGAGAATCAGAAATCATTTTAGGAAGTATCTGTTCCTCCAATGGTAGCTTGGCACCTCTGATAAAATGAAAAAAATCCCCCAAATAATTGCATTTGTTGGGGCCAGATGTTAGGTTGGTTTATTTAAAACTGTGGCTACCAGCAGTGTATTGAGCTAATGCTATCATCTACTTCATTTTAGTGTTTTGAGTATGAGCACTGCAGTTTTTGTATGTCTCCAAAGCAATGGTGAGCCAAGTCATGAATTTTGTTTGAAGACTAGTGTACTATCTTGTAAATGTCTGTGCTAGACAAAATTGTGCAAGCCTAGGGACAAGAAATAATTAATGATTTGAAACATGTACTTATTGCTGTGTATGAAATTGAGATACTACTAATCTTAAAGAGACACAGAAGAACAGTATCTCAGCAGTCAGATACAGTGCAGCTCGATATGCATAAAAACCACTTTCAAGTTGTAATTATAGCTTTAAGTTGTAGATAAATATTGGTTCTTTTCATTCTAAATCACTTCTAGTCACAGAGTAGGAGACCGAGTCTGTCACTCTCGATTTCAGTGAATGTAAGCTCAGGCCTGAACATAATTAAAGAACTGGCAATATTTTTTAATTTTTTTTTTAATTCCTTTAGCTCCAGTTTATTTAGCAGATTTGGTGAAATCATTCCATGTTTTCACTAGGAATTCAGGAAAGGAGAATCATGGAAAGATAGACGTGGTCTTCAAATATAAGCTTTCTATGCAATAATTTACAGACCAGAGAAAGGCTTGACCAGGACAGTATTTTAAGATCTGCAGGACCACACCTGGAAAGGGACCATGATTGTGCCAGTGATTTTACTGCATCTTGAGTACCAGTTACAGTTCTGGTCCCCCACTTCAGAAAAGGTGCAACAAAACTGGGTAAGTTCAGGGGAGGACAGAAAAGAGTAATCAGAAGCAGAAGTTGGTTTCCATTAATGGAACAACTAGGACTCTTCAGTCTGAAACAGCAGTAACCCAGGCAGGGCAATGACAGCTAAAATGTGAGCAGCATGGAGAGGAGCTGATTGTCACTGCTTCTTTCAAAGCAAGAAATACAGGCTGTTGGAGGAAAACAGGCAGCACATTGAAAAACAAATGAAAGGAAGAGATTTTCCATGTAAGCAAGGATCAGAGCACCTGCAACAGGGTACCATGGATTTTAAAAGTGTATGTGGGCTCTGTTAGAGGGTGGAGAGATCAAGGTGCCTGTGTAAGCTGCTGGCCTGCAAAGGACAAACTGCAAAGTCTGACAGTCAGCTAATTTTGGAGGTCCCCATTCTACACTGGACAAAGGAATTGCCAACCTGGAATCTGTATTAAGAGACCTGGCTATGGGTTTATTCAAGACACCACAGCAACCATTTAGTTGCAAAGACTGTTTTCTGTACCACCACAGGAAGAGGTTCCTTCTGCAACTACTGCACTGTATTTAACCACAGCCAATCTGTTAAGCAAAATCTGAGCATTATCCAGTGATTTATTCATTCTTCTGAGCTCCTCTGCTCAGAAACCTCCAAATTCAAAATCCAGAAAAACTCCTGCCACCTTCATTTTTTAAGTTCTGCTTCTCTAGTACTTGTCTTTGATTCTCAGATAGAGCTCTACCTTTTGATTCTTGTCTCAGTACCATATATGAGGATTTACTTTGCACCCTGGTTCCTGTAGTCTCTTGACTCCAGTGTACCCACTTTCATTTGCGTTATGTCACTTTTTCTCACTCTGTTTCCACGATCTCTCACTTTCTCTCATTAAACTGGGAAATCCTGCCTGAAGTCTTGCTCAGTCTCACTTAGGTTCTCTCACAAGTACCATATCTTAGGTTCTTTTACACATGCCTTATCTACATATAACTGGATCATGTACTAGTGAGATTTTCTTCTAACCAAGAAAAAATTTTTACTTGCTATTTTTGGACTAGCAGATGCCAAAGCTTTCAGCGATTCTTTTGGAACTGCTTTTTCATATACTACGAGGTTTAAAAGCGTGCCGTGCATGCCTGTGACTCTCCATCCATCTGAGGTCTTTCACCTGTGCGTCACACACCAGGCCCTCTGCAGCCCGCCACCTTCAGCCGCTGCCCCTCGGCGCATCCCAGCTCATCCCGGCGGCTCCGCCACGCCGCGTGCCCTCCCTCATAACTTTCGAGGATAGCTGGGATGGCATTAACTCGAGGCGAGCATTCCACTCGGGGCTGTGCGGAAGGAGGGTTTTCCCCACGATGTGCAAGCCCGAGGGCAGCGGCCCCGCCGGAGAGGCAGCGCTGCCCGGCCCCGG
>VYXC01009087.1:339044-378056 GCA_013397175.1 Platysteira castanea | reverse complement strand
GGGGAGCGGCTGCGACCGGGCCGGCCGGAGCCCGCACCGCCCCTTGCGCGCCCGGCCCCGCCGCGGGACTCAGCCCGTCCTCGGCCGCGGGAGAAGGGCAACACGCTTTTTTCCTGCCTTCTTCCTCCCTCAACCGCGGGCAAGAAGCCCGCGGGGTCTGCATTCGAGCCCTGTTGCTTCAGAGGCAGCAGGTTTTGTTTCCTTTCTATGCCTCTGGCAGGAGCATCCTAACAAATTTTATTTGTTTTAATTTTATTCCTGATTGTTTAAGGCTTGACCCCTCCACATTGCACTGATGGCTGTCCTCATGGAAGAAGTCTACTAGATAGGGAAGAGATCTTTCTGCAATGAGTTGAAGCACACAAAGCAGTAGGGCGTGAGGTAAACGCAGAGTGTTGAATGACCCACTGCTGGCCGTGAGGCTTTTAGCTGTTGCTTCTTTGGCTTTGGTAGGGTGTGTTAGTTCCACCATCCATCTCCTAAGGTGAGGTTACCCAGGAAGTGACAGAAGTAAGGTAGAGTAAGTGTGAGTGGGCCTTGCAGCAGGAAAAATGCAGAGCCACATATATACCATGTTGTCGCTAACTTTATTTTGCATGTTAGCAATTCTTTTTTTCCATGTAACAATATAGAGTGCCTTATTGAAATGGTTTTTTAGGTGTCCACTGCCCATCCCTTAAAAAATAGATATTCCAGATAAACCCCCTGTTTATAATTAGGAAGCTAACAAAGTTTTTAACAAGGGAAATACCATGAAATAGAGAAGTGATTTACATCGGAGGGGCTGGCTGTATACATTACTGGATTGCAGATAAGCTATGTAAGTAAACAGAAGCATAGTGCTCTGTTATTGTGCATGGCTATGGAGATATCATGGGACTCTTTTGCTAGTTAATAGCATAAGGCTTCGTGGGAACTGTTTGATCTGCAGGACTTTTGCTTGGCAATAGTTTACTTAAGGTTATTACACTCTGTTTGGAGACTTGTATTTGCTAGCCATTATTGCATTCTTAGCTCCAGGCTTCCCAGAGTTACAGGTTAGTAGGTCAGTAAAAATTGCACTGAAATGCTGGAATGGGCAGTCTAGAGTTTTAAATGTGGTTGGGGAATAACGAGGCAGTAATCAGAATGCTGAGGATTTTTTTTCAGTGCATTTTTATGCTGGTCATTGGTGATGAACCAAAAATACTTTTTCTTTTGCTCTGAATACCACAAATGTTTTTCCATTTCTTGTTAAAGGAGGAAACAAATCATATAAGCTAAATACAGTATTCCCTTCCGACATAAAGCAACCAGTGCCCTTGGCTGAATTTACCAGGACTTAGTTCCTTTTGCTAGTGAACACTGGGATTAATGCCACTGACATTAGATAGGGCTTGCCAGTAGCAAGAATAAAAATGTCATCAGGTTTCTGCTGCAATGGATTTACATGTTTCTTTTAGAACCTGAAATTTGCTGTGCTGTGCAGGGCAGCACTACGGAAAAGTACATTATTAGGTTGCCACTGCGTTACAAATACTCCAATGAAATTTGGAGTCATCCAGGTTACGGCGCTGGCAGAGCTCATTGTGACCCGGTGGATTCCGGGCGTGCGGAATGAGGCTGGAGCCGGGCTGTGCTGCCCCTGTCTGAAGCCCTGCCTGCTCCCAGAGCGGCTGCAGCGTGTCCTGTAATCCCCATTCCGCCAAATCCATGGAACTGGTGATTGACTGTGTCGGTGGAGCAGTCCCACTCACGTCACAGTGCACAATTTACGTGAGTAAAGTGAGCCATCTGGAGTGTCCCCCCAGCTCAGTGGTGTGCTGATCAGGGAGGATGCTTTGGATGTTCAGCACAAAGCTCTGATGGAAAAACGAAAAATATAAAACCTTCAGAGTGGTTTCAGCATCTCTCATGCACTTTCCCCTTTCACTGAACACTGTGGACAGGAAGATTATACACTTTAGCTCAGAAATACTGTGTGTTATTGTATGTACTTTTTGACTTTTTCAGTCTGGTCTCTTTTTTAGAGAATTTCCTCAGAAATTTATTCCCACTTCAGCTTCTTCCCATCTACATTTTTGCAGTTTATTGCATGTAGCACACACTTATTGACAAGTTTTTTCTCGCTGAAGTATAAATGCATGCTTTGTAGTACTTCATGTCACCCTCTTTCTTAAGCAAAGAACTTCCCTCTCTGTAATAATTATTAATGGTTAACTTCTCTTCTGTGCCATGTAGGGTTGGTTACAACTGTTGTAGACTGTTACTGCTACACCACTGCTTGTCTCCACCAGATAAATCCTTACATAGATAAGCCCAGCAGCAGCAGCAGCCAGGTGTTGTACATAAATCCACTTCTTACACTGATTAATTTATCGTTTAAGACCCTGATTTTGCCACCAGTTAGACACCTGCTTAACCTTAGTTACAGAGATAGATAGGCTATTCTGCATTTAAAGCTAAGTGAGTATGTATCTGTTCACTGGTAGCTTGCAAAGAGGTGCTGTACAAAAAACCCTAAAACAACCCAATTCACTTTTGCTTTGCTCCAGTTCTCAGGAAGTGAAATTCAGTAGCTGCTGTTAGCTTGGCTATTTAGCTAAAATATAACCCTGTTGAGTAGTGGAACTGACCTGGGACTGGTATTTAAGACATAGGCATGATGTTTCTGCTCTTGGCTGAGGTTTCCATGGAGGTTTGAACCCTCTTTTTCCACCTGAAACTGCATTGTGGTAAAGTTGAGGCTGTCAGAGCAGTAATGCAGAGTTCCCACTGCTCAGGAATGACAGAATGAAAAGGCAATTTTAATAATATTTGTGTAAGAACATCAACCAGAAAGTTGATGGTAGGATTTGTGTTTATGCTTCCATTCTGAAGAAGGTCTGGAGGGACTATTACAGCAGCAAAATTTTGTTTCTTGGTTCTAACTGTTTGAATATTTAGATCTCATATAATGGAAATTCCTAGGAATGACAAAAGAATTGATAGTATTGGGACATTAGATGATGGATACCATCTCAAGCTGATGTGAGTGGAATTTTAAAAAATATATGTATAGTTTTGATATGTTCAAATGATTTAAACCTAAAGAGAAAGTTCTGCAGCAAGACTTATGGCAGAAACCCTCAAGTTGGCCATTTCTTTGAGAATTTATTTTTCTTCTGTACTTATCATTTGAAATGAAAATAGGAAGGTTTTTTTTTTTTTCAGAGAGAATCTTTAAAGTACAGAAATTAATGGCTCATAAAGGAGAATCAAGTACTTCTGCATTTCTTGCTGTGGTGTGTGCGCTGATGGTTGGCATCTGAAGCATAAATTATTCCTCAGAATAATCAGAGTGAAAGTAAGGTCATGAAGGAAAAACTGAGATACGGGAAAAAAAGTTTGATATATTGCAGAAACAAAGTTCTCAACACCGCTGTGTGCTGTGAAAGAACAAAAAGAAGTGTTCTTTTTCCCATCTCTCTTTATAGGGTTTCTCTTAAATCCATGTGGTTCCAAGTGTCTGAGCCAAATATATACCAGTTGCTATCCATGTACATCTTTGTTCCACCTTCTAAAAACTTCCCGTGCTTTGTGTATAAACCCCTCTAAAAAGGCTCTGGGCTCCTGATGGCCTGTGTTGTTCTAAATAGACAATGCAGCTGCTCTCTCATTATGTCCACTTGAATCCTTTCAGTTCTTCTCTGTGCCAAGGTTTTACCTATGCTCTTGGTCTAAGCCACTACAGGAAGCTAAAATCCTTATCCCATTGTATAGCTGATGATGATAAAGTAATTTGTGCTTGAATATACCACATCCTTATCCTGAGTGCATTTTTTTTCCTGAAGATGAGCTATACGCTTTAAGCATTTCAAATTATAATTTCAGGTTTCATTACCATAAATAGTCATTCCTGTGACAACAGACGTTGATCTTGACACAACTTTTCATCCATTTCTTTCCCTTTCTCTTCTCTTCTTTGAATTGATTGCCTGTGTACCTCTTCTCCATGCCCCCTGTGTATGTGTGCATGCTGGTGCATGTTCCTAGTCTCAGGCACAGGAGGCAGCTGGCACTTTGTGAAACAATGACCTCAGTGACTTTGCACCCTGAAGGGCAGCAGTGTTCTGAGTAAGAGCACACCTGTGTGAAGTGTGGTCAGAGGGGAATGTAGGCCAAACCCAGTGCAATAAATGCATCTTTCTGTTGAGTTTGGGAGAAGACCAGAGCTACCAGTGGAGCCACAGTAACCATGTGTTATGTCTTGGCCTTCTTGGCATCCGCAGTGAGGTGGCTACTGAACATGAGATTGAATTGCAGTCATTCCTGGTGGTGTTAATGGGAAACTGATGTGCCAACTTTCAAGCATATAAAAATATTTTTTCATGTAAATAGGACATGTGGTAGTAGAAGGACTGCTGGGAATGCCGCTGGTATCTAAGCTCTAGATGGGTGTTTGTTGTTCATAACATAGGAACAATATGCTCTAAGTTTTGCTGCAGGGCCCTCTGTCAAGTAACACTGGCTTTACTACTACTGCTAGAGCTTGAATCATGGGGATGAGTAAGTTATCCAGTCACCATTTTCAATGTTACCTAATGGAAATGAATAATTACAGCATTGTGGTATGTGGCTATGGTTTGATTTATTGTTTTTTAATGCTCACTCTTGTTAAATAACTTTATTTACATTTGCTTTGGCACTGTAGTAGAGCCCAGACAAGGAGTGCTGGTATTACCAACTGACATGGCACAAATGAGAAAAAACTAATTTGCTGTGATCTCTTGTGGGTCCAGGACCACAGCTCCATTTCATCTCCCAGCTGGCCCAAGAGGTTGCACCAGCTGCTTGTCCTGGGCATGCAGCAAGGAGTCAACTGCTGGAGACCTTGCATCTGTGCTGTATTTGGGGTGCTCTGGTTGTTGTCCTGGAGCACAGCTGCTGGGGGGAATTAAGGCACACCATCATGAATGGTGGGCCCAGGACCTTAAATGTCAATGCAAGTTGAGTTTTCACTGAGAAAATGTCCCTCTCCACATTAAATTGCCAGTGCAAATGCACCTAGTGAAATAAAATATTATCACAAAGAATGTCTTTCTCCAAAACTTCACATTGTGTGGTTGAAACACAGCTCACCAAATGATGAGAGAATTAGACTGCAGGGTCCAAAGAAAAATGAGGAATCGTTAGTCAGAGAGCAAGAATAGATTTGTTTTGATGTCAGGGCTTCTATTTGTTCTCAAAGCCTGACATTCTCACTAGTCAGATATCTGAAGAGTTGCTTCAAAACTGCTGAGCCTCTGTGGCTGGCACTGTGTCTTACAGGTCTGTCTGTGACTGGTAGGTGACAGGAACATACAAATGCCAGTGTCACCTGGTAACCTTGGGCTGCCTCTGTCCAAACTCCACATCTGAAACCCAGAACGTCCCAACACATCCCAAGGTTTCCAGCTCTGGATTCCATATAGAGCATCTCCTGGTTTAAGCTGAGCTTTATGGGGCTTCATGTCTCCCTTATGAGGAGTTAGGAGTTGGTTCCCGAGATTTCAACTTCAGGGAGGGCCAAACACTGGTTCTGGTGTTTTAATAGGAAAGACATGGATGAAAAAGGATGAAGATGAGTGGCAGTGTAGTTGTTCAGTGTTCAGCAAATGAAGTAATACTGAGGATGGCTGTCACTTTTAAGCCAGGAAAGACTGTAATGGACCTGTATGGCAAGGAACTGGAACCAGGGACAGCAGAACTCTAAGGAACAGTAAGATGACCAGGTGAGAGGAGGGACTGAGACATCAGAATGATCTTGGCAGGTGAGGAGGAAGGAAATTACCTTCTTGAATTTTGATTTGCTCCCTCTTGGAAGAAAACAATGAAGTTGGGTTCAGGAAGAGAACTGCAGGTTTGCAGGAATTAATCAAAGGCAGAAAATACTTAACTGCAAAGGGATATTCTGTTAAGTTTGAAAAGCTGAGTTAGGAAAGTTAGAACTAAAGGAATTTAAAAAATGCAGTGGAACAGCCTGTTCAGTCTTGAGATTGGCAATGCAGTTGTTGCAAAGTGTGAAAGAAGGAGTGCAGGAAGATATTAAGATCTGCAACAGCATGTATTTCAGTGAGGGGTGAAACCAAGTTGTAAAACTGTAGGAGAGTAAGTGTGGTGTTAACGGATGTTAGAAATCTTTTATTTTACTGGGACTTGATGTCTAGGGTAGAGCTATTTGCATCAAAGAAAGAATCAAAAGTTTTCATAGCTGGTTAAAAATACTTTTCTTTAATGCCCATGCTCCTAACTTACTGGTGTAGTAGTGTGCACCATTAAAGCAAATGGTGGCAGTGGTCCCTGGTGGATTTACTTCCTAGAGTAATGAAAACATGCTTTATTATTTATTGTGCATTTTGTTGCCTGATTCTGGGTTTTGTACGAGGGTGGAGGTTGGATAGTTTGGGATGTATCAATATGTGAGTTTATCTATCCCTTGTCGTGTAAAGGCTTTTCTAAGGGAGATATTTTTAGCAATACTTAGATAAATATTATTGGAGCCTGGATTAATCTCCTTAACATCTTCCCTCAGCAGCGTGTAGCTGTGATAGTCTTAAGGATGGTAGGCAAGACCAGGTTTTCAGTCATGGGTGTCTCTTATGAGATTAACACGGGAAAAGAAGTCAGACTTTTGGCACACAAACCCTATTGTCTGTCCTTTCAGTTCTGTTAATCTCCTCTTTTATGGTGACAGCATGGACCACATGTTTTTGAGTCAGATCCAAGTTAGTTGAACTATAACTTGGTTTGTTTAGTAGTAGCTGGATCAAACCTCAGTGTGAGGCATGTAATAAATAGTTCTGGTGTGTTTTACTGCAATTTTCTGCTGATATAACTATGTAAAGGTAACAGGTGAATTAATGACAGCTGTTGTTAGATCTAAAATAAAACCCATAGCTCCAGCCAGGCATGGATTTATTGATGGCACTGGGGGATCTCAGCATGGCATGGTCCTCTTCCCCCCAGTCAGCCCAATCAATATTTCAGATGCAGAGCTCCTACATGACAGGATGAAATCACAGCCCGACAGCTGGGTTTCTCTTCCCGTTTGAAGCAGTAGTGAATTTCTTTCTGCCTGCAGAAAACTTGCCCCTTTTTGTTGTTGGGTTGTTGTTTTTCTTTTACGGTGCTCTTACAAATTATCCCATCAGCGAGGTCTGGATAGGATGTGTGAAAGCTCCTCTTCCAAATGGTAAGGCACTCAGTCAACCAGTGCAATAGTTTGGATTAAGACTGCATTGGAGGTCTTAATTTATTTCTTTGACTGTCTAATATGTAGTGTAAGTAAATGCATATTTCTGAGAGACTGCATCCACTGCTTTATGGAGAAAGCTGCTCAACTCTGCTAATTTATTAAAACTAAGGAACAGGCATGTATTGCTAGATCTTCAATAAATACAGCTTAAACATCTTCTTTCCTCGATAAGAGAAAGCAGCTTTCATCTGTGGAAAATCATATATCATATGCAGGATGTTGAAGGTTGTGACTAAGGGTGACTGGAGGATAACGTTTGGGTTTTCCCCGGGGCTGTCCGTGGAGAGCTGTACCACCTCTCCCTGTCCACCCCAAAAGGGACGGCTGTACCACCCTGGCAAGGGACCTGCAGGGGTCAGAATTGGATCAGTAGTTGTGAGCAAGAGAAAATGCAGGAGGAAACATGGTCTTGACCCACTTGTTATTTATAGTAATTCATGTTGGTTTAAAAGCCTGAAAATCGCCTGCTTCGCTTCAGTTTGGAGTGAGCTGGCCAGTGGAGTGGTTGGGTTAGAGGATCTTCATCAGGCAAAATGGGGCTACAGCAGCACAAATCCCCAGCCTGCTGAGTCCCAGCTCTGACAGGCAGATCCTCGTGAGCTAAGGAGGAGATGGATCACAGCTTCTTGGTGGAACAGCAGGACAGAGATACAGACATCAGTGAATAACAGCGATTGCTGTCTGTGAGCTAAACTAAACTATAAAGTTGTAAATAATCTGTATTTTAGGCACGTGCCTTATTTTTTAGTTATTTTCTGCCTGCGGGCATAGACATTTTTGAATGAGGCCATCATTGATTTGTGGGTGCTCGGAGGTTGCCAGGATAACAGGCCGACAGCCCAGTGCCCCAGACACACTCATGTTTGGTTTTGTAGAGCATGTCAAGGTTCCAAGGTTTCAAGTCAAATCCTTCAAGAGGTACCATTTCCACAGCCCCCAGAGGACCACACCCAGCCTTGGTACCGTGTGGCACTGGGGAGAATTTGGCTCTTGGCTGAACAAAGAACTTGATCTGTATAACTCTGTCGTTCATTGGTAGTATCCTTAAACCATTTAAATAGGAATTGCTGGTGTCAGAGAAGGAGTTTTCCAGAGAAACAGGAGAAAGGTATCCACAGAGAGAGAAATTATCTACTAGAGAATACCACAGAGTCACAGAATTCTATGGTTGAGTGAAATACCAAGCTCTGCAATGGTGGAGTTGTGTATATACATGAGGTGTATGTGTACTCCTGCTTTCTTCCGTATAGGTCAGTTTCTTAGGGACGGAAATCTTCCTAATTTTTGAATACTGTTCTGGGTGGAGGACGTAGTTCTTCAAAAGTTTGAGTCTCATCAGTGACCTGTGACTGCAGTTCCACAGGAACTCTTCTGTGGCTGGCAGTGAAAGTTGCCACATGCATTTGCAATAATGAACCTCTGGCTCCTTTGTGTCTTACCTTTTCAGGGAAGCATGTCTCGTAATCTCTCATTCATAAAAATGCATTCATAAAAAATGACGATTTTGTCAGATTGTATTAGAAATCACAGCTTTTGTTCAGGCTAGCTATATGGGATAAAACCCTTCAGAAAGGATAAATTTCAGTTAGTGAAATGTGACAGTTAAATAAGATTAGAGATTTCCTCTTCATCTGCAAGTATTTACCTGAGTATTTCTATCATAATAAGTAATAAAATATTTTCTGTTAGGAGATTGGATGGTTTGCACATTGATATTTTAGACAGCTGTCTATTTTTACATAATTTTATGCACTTTTTGACAAGTTATCATAATAATTATCAATATCAAGACAGTTTATAAGGCTCTGTATTATCCAGGTCTGCAATAGTGCTATAATTTCATATCAGCCTCGCTCCCAACAAAATCAACCAATACTTTGCTGTGGCTAATGTGCAGCAACGTTGTAGAGGTTGATAATTATGACTGGTGCTCTGACTAACCCTCTAAAAGTAGCATTTTGATTTTTTTTGTGCTGCACTGGGATGGCGGCCAGTTGGCCTCTGAAGATAGTTTCCATAGCTACTGTCCTACAGTGAAAGAAAATGCTGCCACAGCATTTTTCCTTTGCACCTTTATAGTTTTTATGCAAGCTGTCAAGACAATTAATTTTCATCAGATGTATTGGTTATTAGCTGTTGAACGCAGGGGGGCACGGGTTGGTACATATGATGAAAAAGAGCATTGAACTAAGTCAAACATCAAGAGATTTCTTTATGTACACAATATGAATGCATTTCAGATTTACAAAATCCCATTACTGCAGCATCTGATATGCCAGAATGCAATCTATGCTCAAATGACAAGGTCCTGAGACTGCTCAACTTTATTTCTGAGAATAAGCAAGCCTGGCACTGAATTCCACTGTTGTTTGTTGTTGGATGTTGTGATCTAGGTTTTAAATTCCTTTTAAAAAGGAATTAAAAAAAAATCTTTACCTCTCAGGAAAGCTCTCAAACTTTGCTTAGTTTAAAAGAAAGACAATGTTATGTGCCTCTGTGCATAGAAGAGCATAAAAAAGGCAGTAAATATTAGAGCAGTATGTTGTGTAACAGCAAGCATTGACTATGAGGTTATTTCTCGTGGATGGCATGGGTCATGTCTCCATTTCTTTCTGCAGTGAGGATCAAGAGACGTTGATTCAAAGTTGGGGCTGGTTCTGGGAGTCATTAACATGGTTCTATTGCCAGCTCAAACTGCACATTTCCTGTAGAGTGCTGAGGTAGAAATAAGTATTTGAGTACCCAGATGGTAATATCTGAGCAATTTGTGAAAATTTATGACACCTTTTTTCATTTTGTGTAAAATAACAGGAGGGGCTCTGTCAGCTCTCTGCAGTTACTGATCCAGCTGCTTTAGCCTCTTCAGAGACTGTAATGTTGGGTCTCCCCAGGTTTGTCCTCTTCTGTGATGTCCAGGGACAGTACAGAGATGTTCCTGAATGGCTCTGTCCATAATCACTGACTTGAAGATCAAACCAGGTTTGCTTAGGAGAACCAGCACCAAACACGTGTATTAGAACTGGTGAGAACTCGTTGACTTGAGCAGTGTTAAAATCCTAGTGAAAGGCAGAGTGCTTTGTGGAAATACAGAAGGAGAGGATGTGGAGGGGAATAAATACAGGATAGAGAGAGAGGATGGGCATTGCGGGGTACAGTTAATTAGGTTAAAGCATGGCTCTGGCCTTTAGCGGAACTGTTTGGTGGTTGGTCAGGGAATTCCTGGGAAAATCCTCTGACCATTGAGGAAGGAGCAGATTTATAACCTAAAGGAAAAAGCCCAGCCAGAGTGTGACAGTGGCTGGAGGTCTCTGCTGAAGAGGAGATCAATAGACTAAAAGCCTGAAGAGTCAGAGGAAATTTTGCTGTGTGGCAGGGACAGCGTTTTATTCCCTTCCCTTTCCAGTAAATCTCTCCCTGTGTAGTTTTTGGCCGGCCAGCTGGGCACTGGCAGAGGGGATGTGTGTCTGAGGCTGCTGGTGCTCGGGCTCAGGGATCACAGGCTGGCAGGAGGCGGTGGAGCTGCAGGGCTGTAATTAAAAGCCCATCTGGGGGATTGTGGCCGGCCCTGGAGGAATGTCCCGCAGGTCCTGCTGAGCCACTGGGGCTTCCAGCAGGTGCCTGAGTCCTCCTGCTGGCCCAGGGAGCCGGGCTGAGCCTCTGGTTTGCCAAGGGCTTACCAGCCCCAGCCTGAAGTAATTTCTAAACCCTGCTGATCTCCAGCTCCAGCTATCCCGCTCCGTCATTGTCCTGCTCTTGGAAATCCAGGCTGGTTGTTTGTCTGGGGTAACTCAGCTGATTAAGTACATGTCAGTGGAAATGGGCTGACTGAAACCAGCCATCTGGCTGCCTGTTTAAAGTGCTAAATTACTGCTTGGTATGATGGGCATAATTCTAGTGGTTTTAAATACTTTTCTTCATTAATACTTTCGAATATCAGTACTTGTGTGCACTTAGAAATATTTTCCTCGTAAAAGAAAAGTCCATTGGTATTGTTGCAGGGAATGCTCCAAGAAATATTGCTGCTTTTAAAGAAAATATGTCTTTGGGTAACCATGTAGACCATGATCTGTGTATAGGGGAAGAGAAAAATTATTCCCTACCTATCTAGAAAATAAATTGTTTTCTCTATCTGTCACTTGCAACTCTGAGAAATTGGAATCTTAGGATTTTTAAACAAAGCCTGGTTTTTATAGGTGCATATGGGAGCACTGTCTATATGTAGGTACAGCTTTTCATAATGTTTTCATAAGACAGGGGGAAATACCTGTTGATAGAGCTCATGTACCTTGAGAGTTTATCTTTTTCTATCCTTCCCTTATCTTTTCTGAGACTGGGGAAAAAAGCAGCAGTATGCTAACTAAAATAATTTTGAATTGAGCATGGTGCTGTATTATCATCTGACACACTGGGACGTCGTGTGGAAGCCAAGAGCTTTGCAGACAGAGGCCAGGGGAGCACTGCTGGTGCAAGGCTTTACCTTTGTGGCCAGAGCCAGCACCAGGGCAAGGCAACACCTCTGTGTCTGGGTCATGCCTTCTCACCAAAAACGTGTGATGGAGGGATGAATATGTGGGTTTTTTGTGCAGAAAAATATCCTAGCATTTCATTTCCACGTGAAATTAGATGATAACAGCTTTCAGTGTCAGCTGTGAAAACTGTTTTTGTGGGATGTGCAGTAATGAGCAGGTACTGGTTTTATAATAAGGAATAATATGCAACCTAAAAACATATGGGATTTTTCTGCTTCACTAAAAAAAATCCTGAACTTGTCTTCTAGATAACCTCCAAATGGCAGATGAAACTAATTAAGACAATATCTTGTTAAGGAAAATATGGCAACATGGATGTATCTTATCTTTTCACCAGGCTGCTGGTTCTTGCAGCCTGGTGAAAAAGGAGAAGCAATTCCATTCTGCTTTGAGGACTTTTGGGAAGGAAAGTGAACCCAAATATCTCTTAGGTATCGATCCCCTGAGTTCAGAGAAGCTCTGAGCACCTGAATAACAACCTAGACAATTACTAACATAGATTCTGTGCAGACAAGTACTTTCAGCTCTTTATGCACTCTTGTAAAATGCTGCAAAGAGCCACAGTTACAATTTTGCTAATGAACCTTGGGTGTGGAGGAGATCACTTCTGTTGGCTTTCTCTACGAAAATTTCTGATTATTGGGGGTGGATGTCAAAGTAGGTGCTTGTTGCAGCCTCATTCTGACCCTTTAATTATTAAAATAAGGTAAGGAATTTAAGGTAAACCTTAGGTTTAAGCAGAAAAACCTCAAGATACCCATGTATGAATTTTCTGTCAGATGTTTTGATCTTATATGCGAAAGGCATGGCCACAATGCAGGAGATTTACCTACAAAATTAATTACCTATTTTATATATGTCTTTTTTATTTCCTACTCTAATAATATGGATACTTAAAGTGTGGTTCCACTTTATGATCTCTAATATCAAAGTAACTTAAAATCAAGATGAGGGTCACTTACTTAATTGGAAAATGCCCTTTATTGGATTTATTTTCTTGTTACAGCTTTTGACTGGGGAATCGAATTTTGAAACAATCAATACCTTGATTTAAAATGGAGTTTTTCCTCATTCTGTAAATTAAGTAATACTTGTGGTGATGCTATGTGAGCACTGTGTGATTTTTATTTTGCTTTCTGCCAAAGGTTGTGTAGCTGGCTGTGGTGATGACTATAATAAGTTATTTCAGAGCACAGTTCATTACCCAGATACAATACATCTGCTGTGGAAAATGGCAAGGAGCTTTATCCAAACATCAAATGATTACAAAACATGCTATTTGTTGCTGAAACTGGAGAAATGTGGAATTGCCTAAGTGTCTGGTTGACATTTGAACTGCTGAAAGCATTTCCATTTTAATACTTCAGACAGTTAGTATTTGTTAATATACATTTAATATGTTTGGAAATGCCTGAACACTAACACATCTCAATCCTTATTCATCCGTATCTTTTAAATTACTTGTTTTGTTTGCTGAAGTTGAACTTCCGTGGAAGTTGATGCTGTTTGAGCTCAGAGAAGCTGGCCTCATTCGCAGAGCAGAGCTGGCTGATGTCTTTGGGGAAAATGATTTAAAATGCCCCAGAAGGGTTTAGTTTGTCTGGGGTTTCTTGAAGGTGTTTGCTTCCCCAGTTGAGGTTCTAAAGAGAAAGCTGTTTTTTTAGATTGTGTTTACTTGTAAAAGGATGCCAGGACACTCTTTTGTAATCGCATTTTCAGTCATATCACGAATAACTGGAAAAGTTCTAAGTAACAGTTCTGGCCCAGCTTTGTTGAGCTGTACTAACTGGAAGGGTGAACAGTACTCTGCTTTCACCTAATAGTGTTTTGTCATTTAATATTCAGAGAGCAAGGCTTGAAGATGTTGTACTGAGGCAAGTTCAAGGCACCACATGTTGAGTTTTTTAACCGAGCTCAGTAAAACAACTCTAGCAACACAAGTGGATCTTGTGCCTGTTGCTATTCAGTCTTCCCTGTTTTATTCCTAGTTGTGATTTGACTGTATGTGAATTTAAACAACTTCGTAAATACAAAAATATTGCCATTGCCCCACTGATATGTCTGGATTTCTATTTCAGTGCTGTTAAGTGTTACACTGGTACATTATGTGGTAAAACTGTCATTGATAACTTAGTTTCTACATCTCTCCTTGAACGTGTTGGAAAGCGTTTTGCATATATTGCCATATGCTGCTTCCATTATTTAAAGTGACAACTGTAATTTCTCTGTTGGAATGAGGCTGTGTGCTCAGTACAAACACTGCTCTTTGAGGAGCGCTCTCAGTCTGGGCTGAGGTCCCTGTAGAGCCGTGTCCTTTCAAAAGCAAAGCTTTTCTTCTCTTCTAGGTCTACTGAGACAGAAAAGCTTGGGTTTGAGGTTTCAGTTAATCATCTAATTTGTCAAAACACATAATCAGCCAGAGGCCACTGCCTTTGACTTTATCTAGTCTTCTTTTGTAGACAGAATGATAGAAGAAACAATTATATAATTAGCATGGAACTGATTTTACTGCTGTAAGGCTGCATGAATATGAATTTGCTTGTTGGGTTACTGAAGGATACTTCAAAGTGATTTTCAACATACTGCTTGTTTGTTTCCAGCGTGGTGAGATGTGGTGTAGGGAACATTATTTTGTTTAAGGCCCACTGAAACACGTTCCTTAGCCTGGGGAAGGACTGGGGGAAGTCCAGCAGTTTATAACTTTTTCCAAGGAAGTTGGTTACAGCATTACTTTAAATAAATAAAGAAAAAAAAATCTTTCTTATTAGCTTTCATCTGTTTTTCTCTTCAGAAAACTAGTAGCTCTAGTAGCTTACCCAAGTCCATACAAATTTACAGGAAAATCCGAATTACCTTCTCTTTCGAAATCTTTGCATTCAATAAACATGATCACAGTCCTGAAACTGAAAACTAAGTGGTAATTATTGCCTGTTGGTAAATCTTAAGTATGTTTGATATAGACATTTAAGAAATGCTCTCAGAAAATACTGATTTCATTTATTTTATCTGTCACTTGCTGAGAGTCCTATTGGAAGGCACCTGCAGGGGCTGCATCAAAAGTGCTGCATCCAGAAGTGTAATCTCACTGTTCAGAGTATTTGATTTTCTGTAAAATGTGAGAAGAAATTCTCTTGTATCTCAGGTGGGTTGGTAGAGGAGAACAGGGATGAACAACAGAAAAAATTATTCCATGGGCCTGATCTGAATTTCAGCTTCTTTGTCCTTAAAATGGAGATGATTTCCAGCAGAAACACGTCCACCTGACTGAGCAGTATTTCTGGGTCTTACCAGAACAGTATTCTTGAGGGTGCAAAATGAGATTACAAGAAAAAAAAACAAAAAGAAAACTATTTATTCAGTAAAGGAAAGGACTCTTTCTGACCAGGTTTGATCCTTTTCTGTGTTTTCTCTGCGAGTGGAAGGTCATTGCAGATTTGTTGGTGATTTGTACCAGAATATCTAAGTATTGAACAATTGTGTAAATACAAAAAAAAAAAAAAAAGAGAGAGGGTTGTGAGCAAAGTGAGCAAAGCATAAAAATCACTTTGGTCTTGTTTCTTATCCACATGGTTTTTTCCAAATGTTTCAGTGTTCAATTAGAACAGGACATGAATGGCATCCGGAAGGTTACAGAGTTTGCTATAAATATAGCTCAGAGAGAAAAAAGACATGGCAAGTGCAGCCTGTTAGGAAAACCAGAAGTCCTCATGCTGTGGGCTTTCTGGATGGATAGAAACACATCACACTGTGTAACACCTTCCTTTAAAAACAGATTACAAAGAATGCCAGGAATTGTTGTGATGATCTGGGAACAAAGGAGTGGAAAACAGAGGTAAGAGGTCAACCAGTAATGAAGCAAAATCAGGTATTTTCTTTGAACTGTAAGAGCAAAAGTGAAAGGCTTTGTAGAGAGCAGAGAGGAAAATCTTTCCAAACATTCTCACAAACAAATGAGAACTGGGTGTATCGCTTGGCCAGAGCTGAAGGAAAGGTAATTATGAAGAAAGAAGTGGGATTTAGGAGTTTGGTTGAGCTTAGTGACCAAAACAAGTAATTTGGGGTTTGTGCCTTACACCTGTTTTCCTTCAGTGTTGAGTTTCATCCCCTTTTTTTTTTTTTTTTTTGTGAATCAATTTATTTCTGCCTTTTTATTTCCTTAAAAATACAAGAGGTGGCTTAGAGGTGTGTTTCTGGGATCTCTGGTTTACAGACCCAGTTGCCTACAGCCTTCATCACTCTTTGCAAATTTGTTGATTTTCTAAAGACGGTAATTTACCACAAAGTGGAATCAGCACTTTGCATGAATGTTACCCACAGAATGTAAAAGTAATTAGGATTAGGACTAAGCAAAAACCTTCTGGTTCTGGTAAAAGGTTTGTGTGGAAGGAATAGGCGCTGTGAGAAGTCATAGTAGTGAACTGACATTTCTTGTTGTTAGTTTATGTCTGGGTAATTTTGGTTATGAAAAAAAATTTCCATGATTTTCAGCTTTACGTGAAACAAGAGTTCTGACTTCATTTTCATAGAGGACACCGTATAAGTTTCAGCTAACACCCTCTCAGACAGCCTCGGGATAAGGCGGAAGGAGTGAGAATTCTTTCATGCTTTGATGCATTGGTTGGGAAAGTTACACTCCTGTTAAGTGTGATGTATTTTATGTTAATAAACAAAAGATCATTAGCTGAAGACTGAAGTGCTGCCAATCCTGAATCTTTCATGAGCAATAAATTCTCATTAAAAACCCCTTAGGGAAATGCATGTCCTTTCAAAAGAATTTCCACAGCACATCATCTCCATGTGACAAATCTCCAGAGAAAAAATATATATGAGGAAAAGTGATTGGGGGAATTTGTTAGCTCAACTTTCAAGTCCTTTGCAAAAGGAAAACCTTGTTTGCTTTTTTCTTCCTTTGTTTTTCATTTTCCAAGGTTGTCTTACATCCAGGCTCAGTGAAAAAAATAATTCACTTCTGCTAGAAGTGGCTGAAGGGGTTTGGGTCACAAACCAAATAATTCATCATATAGCAGAAGATAGATACCTTCTGGATTCCAAATATTTACTTAGGGAAAAACCCCAAAACTAACCAAAGTAAACAATACAATAAAAATGATATAAATCTGTGTGCTATAAGGATCTGATACTGCAAACCATCCATAACACCCCCACCAGAAACACAAGAGCTGAGACTCCATGTAGTCTAGAGAATGGCTTGACCCAGATTAAAACTGAACAGCAGAGAGATGAGAATTTGCAAGCTGGGAGACACTGCTAAGAGCAATTGCACTGAGGAGAAACAGCTACACTTGTCCTTACAGTGATGCCATGCACAACCTAGAGCTGTAGGCTGGCTTGAAATCTGGAATAAAGCAGAAATGCTGAACGACGTGCTCAGGGCGGGCAAGATGGGAGAGGTGGCCTAACACAGAGTGATTCCTATCTGATCCTTGCTCTGTCTCTTCTTTCTTCGATGTGCATTAAAAAATAATCTTTTGATAGCTCTATAGGCAGACCTTCTCCATTCATATCTCTGCTGTTGCTTTCAGTGTCACCAAGTCACAGAAAAAAACCTGATTTATTTAGAAGCAACATCTGCTTCAGCAGCACCTTCCTTGTGTTGGTGACTGATGTGTCGCCAGGCCCAGCTCTACTGAACAGCCCAGTGTCACCAGCTTTGGTACTTCCTGCAAAGAGAGCAGGTGTTTTGGGGGATTAGGACCAAAAAAGCAACTTGTGGGTGTGTGAAATGAAGAGTGGCAGTTTGTGTCTGTTGGGAATAAGAGGGATTAAAAGGTGGGGACTTACACTGTTGTCTCTCTCTGTGGGCCAGACTTTCGTGTAGCAATGACCTTGTGCCTCTTTCTTAACCCACTTTGAACTCAGCTGCACTATCAAGCTAAACTGGGAAGTTTTGAGCAACCTGTTGTATTCTCTTATCATCCCACTTAAAGAAGTGGAGTTCCTGGACCATGTACTGCTGAGGGAGGATCAGGTGAATTAGTCAGGTACCAGAGGGACAATTTGCTTTTCACACTGACCTGGACTGGAGAAGGCCATAAGAATAATGTGGTGGCTCTGAGGATGCCATCAAAAAGCAGATAAACACTACTATATGTTTTAATTAGAAAAGTGCAAACTGTAGGCCTTGTGCTGAGAAAGGATTTATTGGAAGAAATTTGGTACCATTTAAGGGTTTTGATTAAACATGCTTTCCTTAGTGTAAAATATTTTTTTAGAGTAGTACCTGGAAAAAAGAGCAAGCAGTAATTCTTCTGATAAAGGATGGGGGTCTCTGTGCAATGGCTGCCTATGTTGTGATGTAAAGTTTTCTTTTGCTGAATTAATATTCCAGACTGACTTTTATTAGTCCTTTCCTTCTTTCTTTTCCTTTTGAACACTGAGGTTTTCAGTGATGATAATTCTTTGAGAACTTGGCAGCTTGCCTAATTGTACAAGTTCCCACTGTATGCTTCTTGGATTGCAACTTATTGGCAGAAATAATACAGCATCAAGTATAAATATTACTGTTAATGTAACATTAAAATTGATAAATCAGTCACTTATGTCAAGAAAT
Organism: Platysteira castanea; assembly: GCA_013397175.1. Classification (NCBI taxonomy): domain Eukaryota; kingdom Metazoa; phylum Chordata; class Aves; order Passeriformes; genus Platysteira; species Platysteira castanea. The sequence continues at coordinate 359,701 of VYXC01009087.1, read as the reverse complement.
TCCAAACTGCAGCAGTGTGAATTTGTCAAATTGCTGTTGCTCCATACTTTAAGGTGTGGATTTCAGAACAGAGACAATAAGGTTTACGGTTAAAGTACCACTTTTAATAATAACAAATTTTGTGTGATGGATCCAGTGCTCATTTATTTTTAGCAGTAGGTTTTAGTAGTTTAGCTGGGATATATTGAATCAAAAGGTTTAAACAGGGAGCAAATCTGTGCAGGATTTGGCCCTGCTAAAACCTTAACTTTGCTTTCTGATAAATGCAAAGTTTCCATAATGCTTGGGCTATTTAATTTATAATGTGAAAATTTGTACTTCACATGTATTTCAGTGTTCTGTATTCTGGTGCTGTTTACTTGGTGCTTCTTGGCACTTAGGTTTTGATGTTTCATACTTGAGGAGCTTGCATTCAAGTTGATAGCCAGGTATAAGTCCCTTGCCTGCTGCAGTTTACTGCTCTGTATTTGGGCTCTTTTTTAAAAGAAGTCTGTAAGTATCTCTCACTACTCTCTGCTATAGAGATTGTTAGAAAAGCATGGGTTTTTCTCTCCATTTTTGTCTTTCTAGAAAAACTCATTTTTTTCCCACACCAATTTTCTTCTTCTTTGGTCTGGAATCTCAGACCAAAAGAAAGGCTTCAGAGGGATGTATCTGAAATAAATTGCATAATCTCATGAATAATGGTCATAAAGTGAGATGTTCCAGGAGATTTGTAAAATGATTGCTTGGTATAATTCATAATTATCTCAATGATTTGGCATTGTATCACACAGACATTAGTCTTTTATCCTACAACTGAATAAGTGCCTAATGGGGAGAAATTACTTTTCTTTTCCTATTTTTTTCTTAGTCAAGAAACTGCATTGATATGATGGTTGATACCCTCTCTTGCTCAGTGGCTCTATTTCTTGTCATTCTAATTATTTTGCAGTTACTAATGAAAATTATTTAAGGGTCTGTATTTATAAAGCTTTTGCTCTTCACTTACTGGTTTTTCTGCATCACCAAGGTTAAAAACCATCTCGATGTTCAAGAAAAAAAACCCCTATGTTTTAAACTTTTGGTCTAGACCTCCTTAACTATGTTTGTTTGCCTAAACATGTACAAAATTTGAAAGGTTGGCAGTATTGTGGAGTCAGTGCTAATAATGGAAGAAGACACTCCAACTTTAATAAATAGATAAACAGATATATTTATAGATAAATAGATATATTTGAAATGCTGTCTGAAATATCAATGCAGCTGTGAAGTGTGCAGCCTTGCACTCATAATTTCGGTGCTGAAAACAATAAATATCAATTAAATAACAAAGAATGCCAGTGTGAGAGAGGATGCTTCTGTTGAAAATGCATCACTGCCCGTTCCCATGCTCGTGCTCAGAGGAGGGGAATTGCCCTGCTCAGGTGCCCGGCTGGCCTCAGCAGCCATGCCCATGCTGGGAGAGTAATTTGTCATGGAAACAATTCCAGGGATAATCTGCCAGGGACTCCTGATAACCTTTCCTTTCTAATTTCTTTGTCATGACTGTCCCACTTTTTAGCCAAAGACAAGGTTTGTCCTTTTATAATGAAGCCTCTGCCCTCATGATCTTCCTCTCTTTGCCTCCTCCTTTCTGACCTGTTCTCCCATGATTTCTTCCATGGCATTTCTTTTGTATTTGGTGTCTTTTTTGGGCGCTTCTGGAAAGTAGATAGATGGTTGTCTTTGAACTTCTTCCAATTAATGTACATGAAAATTCACTGGAAATTGGTGAGAAGCCCATGAGGATTGCTGGTACTTATTTTAGATTATAGTTACATTTTTTTCCCCTTGATGTTGGTGTCACCCAAAGAAAATACAGTTTAAATAAGTTACTACCTGTTTTGCTTGTCTGGATTTGGCAGAATCATGTCTTACAGAAGAGAAGTTTAATGTAAATTATATTTTCTGTAGGCTTATCTTTTATTACGAATAAATTGGCAGCAAATAGGAGCTGTTCCTTGCTGGTGGCTCACGCTATCTTTCCTGCTTCTGCCTGACAGCATTAGTACTTCCGTTATTGTAACTCCAGTCCTTGCAATTATTGTAAAAGTAGCTAAATAAAACCCGTACTTTGCTCAGCTTTGAATTTGCAATGAGTATTTTTTTGTGCAGGATGGCTCCTTTACTGCCAGCTCTGGCTAAGGCACTGAGGCTCTGAAAGCCCAGTTCCACCGTGCTCTGACATTTCGGGAGCAGCGAGCGCCGTCGCTGTTCGTGACGGTCGGGGGAAGCTTCGCCAAGCGCCGCAATCGGAGCTGAAAGAGGTGCCTGAGTTCACTGCAGCCATCCCACCCTCAGCTCTTCCCCTGTCAGGTCTCATCCACTCGATGGGGTCAAGCCTGGTCAGCACTCGGATGGGAAACCTCCCTGGAAAACCAAGAGCTGAGGGAAGCCCGGCACAAGCTGTGTCTCTCTGCACAAACTAGCGCCCTGTCCCTGGGTCAGCTGTTAGCACCGTGCTGTGTTTAATCCATGTTTGATGGGGTTTAGTTGTGATTTTTTGTGGTTCATTGGAAAGACAATGCCGTGGTTACAAGTAATGATATAGGGAGAAAAAGTTATGGAGAATTAATTTTGGTACGTGGTAAACAAGGAGCGGTTCCAAGGCACAAGGAGGTTTGGGAGGCCTTGCAAATCTGGGTTCTCAGTCTCTGTGAGTTTTCTATTTGCTTTTTCCCCAGGAGAACAAAGTATTTATTCACCTTCTGAATATCACAGCGACAGTGTAGAGTGGAAACTTGGTTGGGATTTTTCTGGTCCAAAATAGCCTCCAGAAGGGATGGAAGGACTCGCTGGAATATAGCTTGGTCACTCTGCTTGGCCACAGTCACCATCAGTAAAACAAATGTTCATTGTGTTTTCAAAGCTTGACTTTGTCAGTGGTGATTTTCTGGCTTTTCAAATAGTGAAAGTTGTAAAACGACAGGAGAAGGTGAGTTTCACTTTGTGGTGCAGGACTGATTGCTTCTAAATGAAATTGCTTCAGAATGAAAATTTCCAAGAAAGGATGAAACATGAAGAAAACACATTCCCATTCATGAAGAAAAAAAGGCAGGTAGAGAAACAAATTAGTAACTTGGGAGCTTCATAGCTATTGAATTTTGTTGTGTAGAGAAGTAATAATTTACTTAGAAAATAGGAAGAGTTTGAAATCTTCAAGTATCATTGTTGACACTTGTTGAAAATCTAAGAGCTGTCAATGCATGATGTCAGGTTGTGGGACAGTGTCAGGGTGGATAGAGCCCTTCTCTTCCCAGGAGATCATGGGGCTCAAGGTTTGCTGAAGCATTAACTTCAGTTTCAGATGATGTTTCTAAGATATTTCCCATTCTTTTTGAGTCTTGACTGTGTTCTTCATTAAAGATAAAATTACTTTTTTTCATTAAAATGGTAAAATTATTATTTACCACTGAAAATAACATCCTGATTCCGTATAGCTGAGGTATTGGCAAATAGATATATTTCTGCACATTTTAACTTTATTCAGAAGCTAATTTAAGTAATGTCTTTGTTGGATGGAGATGCAAAGCCCTATATCTGACAGTTTCTGAATCGGAGGGTTCCAAATAAAAATGAAGATCACAGTTTGAGAAGCTGAAGTACACTGGTGGAGTTTTTGGATTTATTGTATCACTGTACAGTAGCAATACAAAAAGAACAACGGAGAAAAACTTGGCCTTTCAAGTACCCAGGGTAGCTTTTATTGCAGTGCTTGATCTGAGGAGACGTGTTACAACATCAGAAAGAGCATCAGCATCTGTTCAGAATGAGGGGATAGGTAGGGGCTTGTGACTGAGTTGACTTCCCTGCCTGTGTCCTCGTGGATGGGGAGAAGCTCGAGCGGCGCAGTTCCGTGCTGGAGCCCTGAGCTGCTCCTGCCATCTGATACAGGGTTTCTTTTGTCTGGCAGCTGAATGAGTTGAACCTGATGGGAAAGAAGAGTGAAGGAGAATTTTAGTTTAAGGAGAGTTCTGAATATGCATAATTATGTAGCACATTTATGTTTTTCTTGGACTAAATGGGCTTTCCTCAAACTGTTGTTTTTTAGAACAAGCTACTGCAATATCTACCAGCGATGCTGAGACTTGAAATGTATCTTTCTTCCATCCACACACTGACTACTTGTGTGCTTGGTTCCATCTGGAAAGGATAGAATTGAATCCTTGTTTGGCTTCTTTAATTATTTCTTTGCAAAGTCCTTGGCTGGGAATTTTGCCACTTACAATACAAATATTCAAACCTAAGAGCATAAACTCTGCTTTCAAAAAGCATTTTGGTAAACCTTTTGTCTTTTGGAGGTTTTTCAAAAGAGAACATGAGACCTTCTCAATGAAGATGTTTTAATTTTTTAAATCCCCAGAGAAGATTTTGTTTCCTTGCAGGTTGGCTGTAGTTGCTAATTAACTTTGTTAATTAATCATGCTATAAGGATGAAACATGCTTGATTAAAAATAAATGAAATCGTATGGCAACAAAGTGATGCTACTGTTTTTTCCTATTTAAAAACAAAGATTAAAAAAACAAGATTAACTTTGAAGCTGCATGTCAAATGTTCTTTGCGTTTGAAATGTGTGAAAGGCTAAAGGAACTAAAAGCTTATTATTTTTGGAGCTCAATCATAGTAGAATGTTTACTCAGTTGTAACACCATGTTAGAAATGGGGGCTGAGAGCAGTCGCTGAAGGTGCTGCCTTAATCAGAACTGACTGAGATGGTGCATAATAACCAGAGGCTCTATTTGGTCATCCTTAGACATCCTTGTTCTCTCCTGTCATCTATCTCATCTGACAACTTCCAACACTTTAAATTAGTTTTAAATGCTGTTGGCTTGTAAAGGGACTCTTTACCACTCCTTGCCCATCACACCGGTGTGTTTGTGCAGAGGTGGTGGGAAACGTCTCACTGCAGGCAGTGGGCCAGGTGCATCACTAACAAAGCTCCCTGGAACCATCTCAGGAATGAGTGTGGTCCACAGGCACGCTCAGCTTCTGCCACACGTCCTGCCCAGAGGAAGGAAACCATCTGCATGGGCTGGCTGGGAGTGCACAGCTCCTTCACCTGCGGGACGCAGGTGGGAGGGAGGAAGCGGGAGCACAGTTTGCTTGCCTCGAAGCTGACTATTTGTAGACACTGTTGGAACAGATGGCTCTTCTGTACCCACTGTGGCACTTCTTTTTCCCTCTCCTGCCTGATAGGCAGGTTTCTTTTTCATTTTCTGCTATTGAAAAGTGGTTCTGTTCCTAACAGCAGCAATGTTATAAACACAGTTTGAGAATGCCAGTATCTGCTGTCCTTCACTGGGAAAATTGCTGAGGAGACCCTTTCTGAGTCTCATCAGAGGTCCTCACCCAGACAGGGAAGACCTGGCATTGTTGGAGGAGCCTTCTTTGTGAATGGACCTTGAGTGAAATTTATTCTAATAAAATTCCAGAAATGTGGAACTGATTCCATGTTGGAGTTAACATGGAGAGAGGGAAGTAGGAGTATTCCTGATGTAGGATGCACAGCTAAATAAATCTCTCCAGATCACTGGCAGGAAGTGTATGGAGGAGTGGCTTGTGGGGGACTTTGTTTGTTTATTCTCCCCTCACCCCCCACATATTTTCACATAAATCTTTAGGCATTTGTTTTGCAATTAAAAGGTCAAAACCTCCTCAAAGGGAATACTTGCTTTTTCCACTAGAACATATTAGGGCACTGAAGCAGCGCAAAAATGCAAGGGGCTATTTCCAGCAGATGAACTAAATCCTTAAAATAGGATTAACCAGTTTTGTAATTTGCCTGTGATAGTATCTGAGCAAGGAAGGGGGGAAGTGGTATGTGTCTTTTAGAAGCTGTATTTAGGACACCTGTGTTAATGCTGGACTAATGCCACTCCTCAATTTTCCATAATTTTTCACGTGCCGAAGATCTTAATACCATGCTGGAGAACACAAACAGAGCTTCTACAGGGCTGTGGCTGTATCATCTTCAACTTTTGCTGATAATTCAGTGGTTTCAGCATCATCCCTGTTTGCAGGTCAGGATTTGGGCAATGCCTGGTGCTCATCTGATAACCACGATTGTCAGCTGTGCGGGGAGTGCTGAGGGGTGCAGCGAGCACGTGGGGGCAGGTGACCAGAAGGGAGGCTTAGCTGAAATACCACATCTTCTGCTGAAATGGAGAGGGGAGACTGGTGCAGTGACCCAGGCACACACTGAGCTGTGGCTGAGCGACAGGAGCGCTGTCATTCCACAGGAATTAGGCGGGCATGCTCAGGTTTTCCTCATCAGGAACGATTCCTGGGAAAAGGTTTAAAGGCTACTTTTTTTCCTGCATGTTTGGGAATAAAATACCATAGAGCAGTTATTTTTCATGCTGGATGAGAGTGGCCCAGTCAATGACAGGAACATTTACAGAGCCTGGGTCCTACTTCTGTCCTGGACCAGCACCTTTGCTGGTTTTTGGGGGATGGAGTTTCCCCAGCCCATGCAATGGGAAATTATCTTTCCTTTTCTGTGTATGCTAATCACTACTTTTCATTCCTTTCTTACAACTTTCCAGTGTACTTGAAAATGTGTTGTGGTTGCCAAATCCTTAATTAAACAAATTAATTACTAGTTGTGTCAAGCCAAACATTTGTGTAAGGATCTTACATGAAAAACAGCTAATTAAAAAAAAATCTAATAATTCAGTAGTTGCAAAATGCATCACAGTGTGTTTAGATATAGAATAGACGGTTTTAATTTCAATTTTATGCATATATTTATTGATGATGCAAGAGCCTTCTGGCATGTGTTAATATGGTGCAGAATAAAGCTGATGTGCAGGGCTGTAGGAAAATAAATAACCCAACCTGATTTGCACAGTCTGTTTCCATATCATCGGCATGATGAGCTACTTTGTTGTTTGAATGAAGCAAATGATGTTTGGATTCAGCTGATTTATTGACAGCTCTGTCAAACTGCCACGAAATGAAACAATAATGCAGCCACTAAATATTGTGGGGGAACACGGGGAGGAGAGTGGGGCCTGCTGGGGTTACCCCAGCGATGTGCAGGAATGCCGCCCCGATGGGGAAGCCAGTGGAAGATGAACTGCTATTCACAGGCTTTTCTTTCCGTAGGGAGAAGCTGTCTGTGGCTCGGCTGCAGCGGGAAGTTGCCCAGAGTAAGAGCGAAGGAGCCATGGTAAGCTGAGCCTACTCACTGCTTTGCAGTTCTTGTCTTACTGCCTCGGGCACGTTTGGTCTGGCTGGAGGTGGTCACCAGAGCACCAAGGCTGTCTTGGACACAACAAAGGGGTGCCAATGTTGGATTCGTAAATGTGAGGAAACTCGAGGCTTTGCTTCCTTGGAAAAGCCATGGTAGAGAAAAGCTGCTTCGTTTTTCTGCTGATGGTCCTTACTGGAAGCAGAAGCAAGGCAAGCACAGAAAGGCAATTTCAGATCAAAAAGGAATAGATTTACTTGCCTATTAAATCTTAGCCAACCACAGAAAAATGGAAGAACACAAGCATGGAAACTTAAAAACCCCCTCAGTCTGATAATTTTGTAAATCATGTAATGCTCCTTGTATCTTCATTTTTCATGTACCACGAGATTAGCCTTGTGAGCAAAAGATGAAATGGCAGATTTTTGGTTAACCGCAAACCTCAATTTATAGAGTGCCTTATCTCTTCAAAACAATTTTCTTTAGGAGCCAACATGTGCTGAGTGTGCTTAATTACTTAGTATCTGAGGAACTGCTCCCATCTGTTCAGGAGTTTGTTTGTCCCTATCTTCAGATAAAATGTCTTAAGCTTCCATGGGATAAAGCAGACCTGTTCAAAAACCTTAAAACCCAAACTGGCCCCCTGATCATACGTGGTAGTGCCACTGATCTGAGTGAGTTGCACAGTTGCCTGTGAAAGACTTTGGGCCCAAGTTTGTTTAACTTAGTGGGGAGCAGCTGTAGAAGGTCTCCGGGGAGGGAATGCTCTGTGGGCTGTGTGATGCAGGGTCCTTAAAATCCCACCTGCCTCCAATGAGTGCCATTTATAAAGCCTTAGTGATTAATACAATGATGTGAGATTTGGAGGGACTTAAGTGAGAGGTGGGAGAAACCAGCTCTGAGTTTATTGTTCTCACCATGGCCCCAGATGAGCCCAGCTCAGCTGTGGGAGCCACTGTCCTCTCTCATCCCTACTCCACCACGATGTTCCTGCCCTTGGAGTCTGCAGTGTGGCTGGGTTGGCCACAAGGAGACTTTCAGAAGGGGTTTAAGCAGTTGGGAAGCCTGGCCCATGGCTAATGTGTGTGAATGGGCACAGAAGTCCTGGAGGATCCAAGGAACAAACTTCTATCAGGTGAAGTTGCAATCCAAGAGACTGTGACTGAGATAAATCTCCTGCTGCCTCCAGGAGGAATTTTGCCTGAGGAAGAATTGCAAAGATCAGGCATTGGATTTGCAACTGCATTTTAGTTTTCAGTGTAAATAAATGTCAAAATCTGGGATGAGCTGCTTACTCTATTTGAAATATTTCCTTTAATTTTTTTTTAAACTAGCATTCCCTTGGAGGCATAGCAGTAATACAATATATTAAGTGTAAAATATACTTAGTGGGATAATACGAAATGAGCAATACTGATTAACCTTCTAGATTTGGTAAGGCTTTTGGTATGTGCACCCACCTTGTGGTCTCCTCTCTTGCCTGTCAGACACTTTTCATCTTTCACTATGGGCTTGTGGGGTAGATCACTTCTCCCTGCTAACCAGGGTGTAATTCTGTATAATTTGTTGAGAGGCCGAGTGTTGTAACCCAATAGGAGCTGACAGGTAGCTCTCCGGGGGTGCAGTCTTCCCCCAAGGTAAATACTGGGTAGTTTTTCCCCTCTTCCCTGAGGGGTAATATCCACAATTATCCTGCAACTAGAGCCGAGAGTGAGCGCGCCTGTAGAGACGATTGCTTTGAAGCAGCTGATGTATGGAAAGTTCTTTGTGTCTCAGAGCTCAGAGCTGGTGATTTTAATATGAAACACAGCAGTCATTAATTAACATTAATGAACTCGCGGGGCTGCGAGCAGTGTGAGAGCAGCAAGGGTCCAGGGGCTAGAGCACTTGAACCCAGGGGAGGCCAGGGATTAGGAAAGCCGTGTAGCTGCGCTCCCAGGGCCTGCAGGGAGGAGCCGGCTGCACATCCTGGGTTTGCAGCAAATACTTTACAAACATCCGTAGCGAAATCTCGGCGAGGCATTCTGAGCCAGCGAGCCCTTGGCAAACGGCGGGGCTCCCTCCGGAGCGGCGCTGGCTGCCAGCAGCCTGCCCGCAGGGTGCCCAGCGATGTGCTGCTCTTTTCGGTGTGATGGACATCCCTCGGGGCCAGCACGGACCCCGCCGGCGGCGAGCAGGCTGGGCACGGCCACCAGCCAGCCACAGGGCGCCCGAGGGCTCGGCCCTGCTGTCACCGGCTGCGGCTCGGGATCAAAGGAATGGCAGCCCCGCAGCCTCCCTGCCAGTGACAGGCCACAGCTTTATTTCATCACTAATTAGCTAGTCGCCTTTACTCGCTCCCGTTTTCTTTTTGTTTGTTGTGCTGGTTAGATTGGCGTGAAGGTTTTCACGGGACCAGCTCCTTCGTTTGGGAAGGGCACAGGTGACAGCACATGGCACCTTTAGTGGCACATCCAGTACATCACTTGGTCTTGGGGAGAGCATTTCTTGCAGTGTGAAGCAGAGCAGGGAGTGCAGGGAGCTGCCCTGCATCCCGGGAACTGTGCCGGGCATCACACAAGCCTTTGGCAGGATGGCACCTCATGTACTACCCGCTAGTGTTTCCTGCTTCTTTAAAATAAAATTGTTTGGGATTTGCTGTCACAGGTCATGAGGGTAAGAGGTGACTGCTTTAGGTAAGCCACGCTCACCTTTAGGGTGAGCAGAGTCGGAGAGCAGGGAGTGGGTGCCCTGTCCCTGTGTGTGTTGGAAGGACGCAGTGCAGTGTGTTTTCCCTGGCCTTCCCACTCTGGTTCACGCAGCACCCCAGGAACCGTGCAAGGTGGGAGTGTGCATAAAACCAATGACAAACAAACACAAAGCATGTGCTGTAGAAGCGGCTCACACCGTGATGTCTTTGCTCAAGACATGGGTCTGTGCGTCTGTATAAATAACACGTGGTGAGGGATGATAAAATGCCTGTTTATGAGGAGAGGTTTTTCTGAGGCTGAAGATCAGACAGTGTATGCTGTGTGGTATCAGTGTGTGGGACCCACAGTGCTCCCCAAAAGAATTGGGCTCTTGATATGTTCCAGAGTTATAGTTTTCCTGACTGATTTGTTACTGGAAGGTACTACAGAAGATGAAATGAAGATACTTCATTTCAAGATAAATGTTTATCACCAAAAATATACAAATAATCTTAAAATATGTTTTTTCCATATGATCGTATGGAAATCTGATACCTCATATATTGGATTGAGATGTATTTATGACTTACTTGAATTGTGAACTGAGTAATTCAGGCTGAATACCTGACAATTACTCAGGTTTCTTCATTTTATGAACCATCATCAGTAACTATTGATTGTTTATTATCAAAATGCAGAATTTCTTACTGTCGACCCATCCCTTGAAAGTTTCAGCAGCACTGAGGCAGGATTGCTGTTTGGCTCTTCCTGTCACTCATGGGCTTTGATTTCACAGTGTGCATGTTCACAATTTTCTTAGTCATGTTGTCTCTTCTGACTCATCAAGGATGACTCTTTGTAAAGAAGAAGAAGATGATTGGTTCATCTGTGTACACTTCTCACTGCATTTGATGGGGACTGTGCAGGTGTCTGTAGTGACAGAGATCCCATTATTAAAATAAGCAGCTTTCAAAGCAAATCACAAGTTTATTTCAAAACATGCTGAAGACTGAACACCACATTAGTCATCAAAGTATTTTTTTTATCTTTGAAGTGCATGACTTTGCACCTTTGGACACAAAACATGACTGGGAAAAGTGTTCATTTTTGTGAAATTTTCTGAACAGTGAACAGTGCTAGGTTAGAAAAAATATGAGAAAAATGCTGCCACACTTATATGGCAGAGTTTTTGTGGCAGAGTAAGTGTTGTTTTAGCAGAAACTAGTTTAGAAGCCTAAAATGAACCAAAACTATACATAATTACATCATGTTTTGATAACTTGGATTAATTTAACAGTGACCCAGAAAAAATTGTTACTTTTTTTTTTTGATATCTCTATTAGTATCTATCTTATACTGTTTTGTTAGTTTGTTCTTCCCATCCAACCCCTTTAATTCGACTCTGTTTTCCATTAGTTCAGTGGCCTGTAACCTACATAAAAGAAATTGTACCACTCTGGCAATTTAACTGTGAAGGTTAAAGTGGGATGATATTGCCTTTTATATCTACACGGGTTTCACTTAGGGTGGGCCCTAGGCTCTGATTTACCATGTGTCCTGCTGCGTCTTTAAGTGATGCAAAGTGATTATCATGGGCTCTTCCTGGTACCCATCTATTCCACACCTGCACCCTTTTGTTGAAAACACACCATGTTAAGTGAATGTGAGGTCCCCACTGAATAGGTTTCCACCCTCCAGTAATCTTTCTGCATTAGATTGATTTATGAATGTATCAGATTCTTTGTTAGCATGTAAACCACTAATTAATTTAAAGCTCTCTGTGGAAAAATTAAAGCCGTGGTTAAGGCTTTCAACAGGCTCAGATGGTGCTAATAATGGAAAAACAAGTTATATTAATGAGTTTTGATGCGATCAGCACAATTCTTGCTTTACAAACAGTTTTTGCAGTAAAACAGTGGAGACTGCAAGTTTTTAAATAAAGAGTGGAAGAAATAAAAAAGAAAAGGCATAAAAAAAATCTCGCCATGTCAGTAAGATGTCCCATTATTATAAGGAACTGAGTCACTTCTGCTTGTTACCACCTTCTTAAATGTAACAGGTTTAGATATATGTAACAGCCTCTTCAAAAACCCCAGGAAGTGCAAACCAGTCTTATTTCCAGATTGAAACAGAAGTTGTAATCAGCTTTGAAAAGATCTGCCTCTTCTCATCAAGCACTGCCAAACCGGGGCGTTCACATGGAGATGGATGTGTTGAAGTGCAGAAAAGGTCTTGACTGAAACGGCATTTAAGTCAGTTGAAAGTTTGACTGTATTATCAGCTTTTTCCAAACTCCCAGGGGGGTTGTATGTAGTTTCTGTCACTTGCTCTTTTCTCAAGATCAGACTTTTAGCGTGGGTGCTCGTTTTTGGTGAGAAGAAAGAGGAGATCATATCCCAGCTTGATGGTGCTTTGTTGAGCTGAGTGAAATGAAGACAGAAAGCCAAAATTTCTCTTTTTTTTTTTTTTTTTTCTTGTAGGAAGCTGAAAATGCACAGTTACAGAGGCAGCCCGTGATTGTAGGAAATTATGCCTCTCCTGGGAGCTGCATTTACCTCTCCTGGTGCTCAGCTCTTGCAGGGCGCTGAGACTCAGGCCACCACCCGGCCCTGCGCTCAGCACCACAGCTGACATTACTGCTGCCCCATTAATCAGCTGGCAAGGAGCCCTCTGAGCAGCAGCAGGGCCAGCGTGCTCAGAGCCCCAGCTCCCAACATCTGCACTACGTACCAGGCTTTTCGGGAGGAGGGGGAATGCTGAGGTTGCTCTCCAGCCAGGGCGTTACAGATGGCAGCACAATGTCCTGCCACGAGCGCGGAGGCGCTTGCTGTCACCGGCGTGATGGATCCCTGCGAGCCCCTCCGGCCGTGGGGAAGGCTGCTGTTGCAGAAGCACCCGGGTCATTTAAAAATAGAGGATATTTAGTAATAAATGAAGTGTTAAAAATGAGATATGAAAGGCTAAATTGTCCTTCCCACCTTCTGGGTCCTTAGGTTCTATGAAAGCATCTATCTGTGCTTTAATTAGAAAGCAGCAGAGAGAGAGAGGCAAAGTAGCTGTTTTGAAATGTCTCTCTGAGTATTAAATATCCTAAGCCAGAAAGAAGCAATCTGACCCTTGTGCTGCCCTCCCTGTGAAGCTGTGTATTTACACACAGGTAGTCCTGCTGTCTGGCTCCTTTTTCTGAGAAACTTCATCATTCAGCCCTCATGGAAACTCAGTGACATTAGTAGTAGTTTTAGCACCAATAATGATTATTGAAATTCTTTACAAGCCGGGTTTAATGCTCCTGGACCTCATTAGTTTTTCGTGCTTCATTAGGCCAAATGTCCTCATTCACAACTTTGCAGTTTTATCTTCAGTGGTTTTTAAAATAAGGCCTTATGTCCTGGCTACTTTTTGTTGTTTGGTTCAAATTTGCAAATAGGTGGATATTTTGAAGTTCTGTATTTTAAAGCTTTTATGAATTTAAGTATTCTCTATCATTTAAGTTGCTGATACTTTCAGCAGTGATTTTCCAACGAGACCCTGATTGCCTCTGCTCAGAGCCGGCCGCCCTTCAAAGCCTGGCTTGCCGTGGGAGCGCGGTTTATCCGCCCGGCTCCGCAGGTGATGATTCCCGGGGATTTCCCCGTGGTGCGGGAGTTTCGGAGCGCGGTTTATCCGCCCGGCTCCGCGCAGGTGATGATTCCCGGGGATTTCCCCGTGGTGCGGGAGTTTCGGAGCGCGGTTTATCCGCCCGGCTCCGCAGGTGATGACTCCCGGGGATCTCCCCGCAGCGCGGCCGGGCTCGCCCCGCTCCCGCCAGGAGAGGGCGCTGCAGCCACGGGAAAGGCGCCCCGGGCGCTCCCGGGAATGCGGGGCGCTCGGAGCTCTCGCTATTCCAGAGGCAGCGGCGCTCCGCCCGCAGCTCTCCCGGCTTTGGCCACAGTCACCGGCACGGAAAGGCCAGCACTGCATGCAGAGGAGCAGAAATAAGTTTTTCCCCCTCAGCTGGAACTCACGGAAGTGGTGTCTCTCTCTCTTCGGCAAGTATTTAGTCAACGTAAGAAAAAAAAAGTCAAACAGAATTATGTAAAAATCACTGAGCACGGAGAAAAACCCCAACAAACCCAACATCAAAATGCATTTATATAAGGTCTGAAAGTAAAACGGAGGCAATCTGTAGAAAGCATGTCATATCAGCTAAACTGCCCTCCAGTAGAAATTGCCATTTATAGATAACAAAGGCAGGGGATGTGCAAGTGCAGAAAGGGCACAGGCAGTCTCATAGCATCTATGGGTGTACGGAATATCGGAGTGGCAGTTGGCTCCAGCGTGAAGCAAATCCTGCTTTATGACTGGAAGCAGATGGATTCTGCTCCAGGCGCTACCTCACTGCCTAGTGGGAGTGATGCGCCCATGCACTAATAACAGTGAATTGCAGACATTTTCATATCAAAGGTTAAGCTCTGCAATCCTGAGCTCCTCCAGGCAATGGCAGGAGTTGACTCAAGTAAGTCACACACTCACTGGATTAATATTTTTGCAAGGGTGGCCTGAATAAACCCGCCAATCTCCAGGCTGAAAAGGCAGAACATTTATGGTCTGGTTTTAGCTCATGCAAAAAAGGGATCTCAGGTAGAACTGAATTAGTCACAACATCTAAGGATGAGGAAGAGGAAAGGTGAATGTGTGCACTGGGCCAACAGTTTAATTTTATGTAAACTAGGAAGGTAAATTTATACAGATTAGTAGTAGTGAAACTGCTGTGGTATACTTGGTGTTGCAACTTTTTTCTTGAGGTAGCTGGGGAAATTAGTATGTTACAAGAAGTAAAAGAAGTTACTTGATTTTTGTTGGGCTTGGTTTGTTTGGTTTATTTTTTGATGGCCAGTAGTTAAACTATTACTGTAGAATTTATAATACTTTCCAGTAACTACTTCTGTAAAAGGTATGTTTCCATTGTTAGTTTGGAAAACAGAGAAAAATCCATTAATTTATCTTCTTAAGACTTTTTTCATTTTTTTTAAATTTTTTTTTCTCCTGTATGAGGCAGAAAAGGTTACCAGGAGGGAGAGAAAGTTCCTGTATAAGGAAGGACAAAATTTATATACCAAGGGTATTGCTCAGTTGCACTGCTTCTGTTAATTTTCCATTTAGTTAAATTCATGCAGTGATCTTGGGGCTTGTTCTGTGAAGTCAGTGCTGACTCTTGGAACGAGTCAGCTCAAGCAGTGCTTTAAACTGCACGCGGGAGTGAAAACTCCTTCCTGCAACAAGTCCTTGTTCAGCGTCCAGCCCATGGAGCCCTGATCCATAACTGTACCAAGAGGGCAGGGTAAGGTTCTGCTGGCTTGTCCAGCTCCTTCTGGGCAGGGACACAACATAGGTGTATAGAAAATAGTCTGTTGATGGTGAACAAAAGAGACAAAAAAAGCTGTTGGTCCATTTTTGATCACCAAACACTTTGCAGTTAGACAGGAAAACTATTTACAGCTCATCTGAGCAAGATTTGGACTTTATATTTTGGACAATGTTCTTTGTGCCATGAGGTCCCATGAGCTTTTTTGTTGTTTTTCTCTTGGCAGAGCATCATCACATCTTCTCTCCAAGATTCAAAAGAAATAATAAAGCATAGTAAGGAAATAATGTCTATCTGTGCTAAACATATTTAACTTTTTACAGATCCATATAACTGAGCAACTGTAGTTCTTCCTGTCCTTTCCCTCCCAATTCCAGTCTCATAAACTTTAATTCAGTTTTTGCTTTGTCAGGAATTTGCTTTTACATACTTTCTTGTTTGTTTTGGCTCCATGTCCATTGCATTGTGATAAAGCATCTTTTGATACTCTACGGGATTTCTCATAATGAAGATCTCATGACATAGTTTTCCAAGTCTGGAACTGGTGATCAGACGGGCTTGCATGTCCTGCAAGAGGAGACTGTCTAGACTGTGGGAATGACTGTGATGTTTGGATTGTGTTATTTCCATACCGCTTGGCATGATGCACTCTCTAGTTAGTCTGGAAATTAATGAAAGTGCCAGGCCTGGTACAGGCCCTTACCTGGGTGTGAAGTGGCTTTCCTTCATTCTCCAAGCTGCATGGAAAAGTTGTGCCTTCTGTGTAGTACCTTGCTGTGTAAATAATGAGGTGCTTAAAACCACTCTTCACTACATTCATTAAGGGTCATGTTCTTTAACTTTGCTGTCCTACAAGGCCTGTAATTACCTTTGCCACCTAAACCCTTTATAACCTTGGAAAAGATTTAATTTCTGATCTAAATAGTTAATTTGTAAAACAAGGTTTGTTCTGACTCTTTTGCTGTTTGTCTGTGTAGGTAGTGAACTCTTTGGGGAAGAGGCAGGGTATTCTAAATAGTGCTGATTGATGCTTGGGCCCTGGAGTGCTGGTGTGCCATGAGCAGTCCCAGCCCAGGGGCTTGGGATGAATAGTGAGAGGGGATTTGGCTCAGTGTGAGCTGTTCACACGACTGTCATTGTGTAATTACATCTCTACGATGCACAGTTGTGATTGGCATCCGTGGTGACATTGCTTATTTAGAAATACTTTCTGAGTGTTGGAGAAAAATCATTATCTCTTGGGAACGTCCTGTTCCTGGTGGTATTAAAAAGCACCCTGTGGCAGTGGCTGACACAGTTTTCCATTTAAGAAACTTTTTCCGTGGATGTCTCTAGAGAAGCAAGTCAGAATTTCCAAATGCTTGTTGGAAATCTTGAGTTATGTTCTACTTCCTGATGTCGTTTATAATTAACCACCTCAAAAGGGAAAACTTGTGATGTAGGAGATATCGTCAGAAAATACATGCACTAAGTGAGAAGTTGAAAATTAATTTCATACTAAAGCTAGACTTTGAGAGTTGCCAGCTCTCTTAGACTAAAGGCAGGTGTCCAGTGCTTGTATCTTCCATCAGTGGATAAGGGAAACCTGTTCAAAATAGGTGGGAGGAGATAAGTGGAAGTCAAGATATGAAGACTGCACGTGGCCTAACACACATCAGAAGGAAGAGCTTGAGAAGGAACATGAGCAGGTGAGCAGAAATACTCTTGTCAGCCGCAAGAAACAAGAATATCAGCTCTGGAAATGTGTTTAATGTGTTAAGGCAGACAGGAAGGAGAAACTTTTCTTAGTTTTGCTCTCTCCATGTAGCTACTGACTTACAGCTAGATGCCTGGGCAGGAGCAGGACCAGCAGTACTCGATGGCATTGGTCCCCATAAACCTACAGCAGATGGAGCTGAACCAAACCCTTGTGCACCTGATTCCCAGGATCCCAGCTCTGCTTGTGGGGTCATTTGCAGTGTGGGTGGTTCTTCTCAGCCCCATTTAGACAAGTTTGTTTATAATTCTCCTGTATTGAATTTGATGTCAAACTTGATGTGTTGAGCAAGTGACAGGAGTTGTTTGTTTTAGTTTTACATATTGCAGGAGTCCCCAGAAGCACTGGGGAAGAGCAAATTTCCTGTTCTGCAATTGTGCAGCAGAATTTATTTCTTGCCAAAGCCTAAAGACTATATAATTACAAAGAGTTTGCTAACCCACTCTTCGTACTCCTTGTGCCCAGTGGGCTGTACCCAGGCTGGCAGGCTGGGATCCAGGAAGCCTCTAAAGCCTTGCTGAGCTGCCCCCATTCAGGGCAGAGGGGTCACTCCCCTGCTTTTACAGGTTCTGCCCCAGTGAAAGGCAAGGGAGCTATGTGTGGAAATGATCTGAAACCTTAGTGTGCCGGCCAAAATGTACTAAGAAATTCAGACTGACTCTCCTGACTCCTGTTCCAGTGCTCTACGTGGTGGAAAATGTACACAGAAAGTCCTGAGTTTTAATTATGTGATTTATGTGTTTTACTGTCCAGGAGCAGAACTTCTGCTCAGTCTGATAGCTGGTGATTTTTTTTCAACGAGTGCTGAAGGTGGAAGTGGCAGAAGAGGGGAGAGCTGTGCTCCATGGTTCTAGTAGTTAGTATTTTCTGTAGAAAAACAAACATACACACTTTTTTTCTCTTCAAGAATATCAATTGACTTATAATTGTGAACACTCACTACTAAGTTGAAAAAGCCAGATTGTTTTTTATGTCTTAAAAGAGATGTGTATGTGACTACATGCAATTAATAGATTAGGATAAACTAGGGTTAAATCCAATAAAACAGATATATTCTGTGTAATAATATTAATGAGGTAATGAAGACCAGAGAAGAAAGTGTCAGAGTTTTTATATCTGTTTCTAACCTTCAGCTGTACAAGTGTATCCAGACTACTTGTTCTAGTAAGAAAGGAGACGACAAGGGGTAGAGCCTCTAAAGGCTGGCACTTAGAGTTGAGCTGAATTTTGTCTCTGGAAACACAAACAGAAGTTCAAATGAACCTAAAACCAAAAAGTGATACTGCAAAATTATATCAAGTGGAGACAAAGTCTTTTACTTACTCCATTTTAACCAACAAATGAATTAAAAACTGGATGAAAAATTGTTATTTTATTTTTTCATGTTCTGCCAGGTACCAGACTTTCAAACTCAGGCTGGCCCCTGAAAGTTGAGTCAGTTCTTCTGAGTGTGTGTGTGTTGTCAGCACTAATAAAGATTTTGCAGTGGCAGCTCTGTTAAAAATACCATAGAAGATGTGCCAGCTAACAGAAAAACCACAGTATTTCCCTACTGCCTGTAGCAGTGCCTGCAGTGCTAGAGGGGTGAATATGGAAAAGAGACACATTTGTCAGAAAACTAAAGCAGCAGGACTCTGGAATCCGTGCAAGGAACAGCTGAGTAAATAAGGCATCTTTTTTTGCAGTTACTTACCAACCATAAATGGACTCTACAAGTGGACACAGGAGAACTGTAATGAGATCTGACATGTTCATGAGGAATGTTGTAAAGAGCCTCAGGAAAAGAAATGCTGTATGGGAAGGTAGCAGCAAAGCAGTGATGCCCGAGGTGTTGAATGTGTCAGCTGACAAAGGCAAATAGAAGAAAATATTGGTATATCCCAGATCTGTGGGGGTCTGATGGCACTGCAGACTGTTCTGAGCCACATCTTATGATTGGCATGCTTAAGTTCTACTTCTGTCAGCCTCATAAATTTTCTTTAACCTTAGATCTATTTCATTTAACTCCTTGGCATCCTATTTATTAGCAGGAAATGCAAACACAATAATGAGAAGTGCAGAAAGTGAAAAAGCCCTAACACTCCCCAGGATGAGGGCAAAAAATTCCATACTATCCTAGCCTGTGAGTAAATCCCAGAGCTCCCTGGAGCACCAGGGTTCCAGTGACCAATCTGTTAAAGCCAGATAAAACTCTCAGAAGTGTGTTTTTGCCTCGTGTTTATCCTGCTGCCTTAACTGCTATCTCACTAACACAGATCCAAGTGGGAAACGCTTGGTTCAGCCCTGTGCCCATTCTGTGAGCATTCAGCCCTTTAGAAAAGAAACCATTTATATCATCTGAAGGCCACGTTGGTCAGTTCCAGAGGAGGCAGGCACACAGGCACTGCAGATAAGCAGGAGGCATTTAGGATGTGGCTGTGTCCCTGCTGGGGGTTGCTGTCACCCCAGCCTGGGCTGGGATTTTGCTGCTGCTCCATCTTCTGCCTCATTGCACCACCCGCCAGGGTTCTTCAAAGCCCTGCTGGGGTCTCAGTTAGGCCTTGCCTTGCTCCTGTGCTGAGCCTCAGGCAATTCTCTGCCGATTGGAGAGGCTGGTGACCTCCAGCTGCCCATGAGGAGGGGATCAGTCCGGGGCAGTGACCTTGTCTGCCAGCACAGCTGGATCTAGAGGAAGCCTGGTGGCTGGGCCCGCCTTGTTACTCGTGCTCTGGGCCTGGGTCCCCCCTCAGTGCACACTTCAGGGAGTGGAGCAGAAGATACTGCATTGCTTCACATGCATTCCATGGGTTAACATCCATACCAGGTGTGAAAGTGTAGCATCAGTGACACATCACTTTTCATTGACTTTTTTTCCCCATCCCTTTTCTTCTGCCCTTTCACAGACTGTGTTTTATTTCTGCTGGGCTCGATTCCACTGCAACAAGTTCCTTTAAATGGACAGGCATCAGTGTTTAAGAAATCAAAGTCCAGCATGACTATGAATTCATAGTCTTCCATTCACTTCTCTCCCCTCACTTTGTCTGGCCTTCAGAGCCATTTGCAAGTATGAAAAAAATACTGTTCTGTGGTAATGTTTTCATAGTCACTTATCAAAATATTGTCATCTGGTTAAAAGGAACTTAAATAAATCTTCTGAGTCTGAGCTGAGCACTGTTCATGGAATTATCTTCTATAGACACTCCAAACAATGCAGACAGGACCTGGAAAATGCCTGATTTTTTAAAAACACTTGTAAATCTTTCTTAGCTGTGGCATGCCCTGGTTTTCAGAGCTTGAGGATTCCCTTCACTCCTTCTTCCTTGAGTCTATGTCTAGTCTGAAATTTCATCCAAACTGACACCAAATACCTATTATTTAGCTGTAAAAGAAACCAATGCCACATCAAAAANAAAGAAACCAATGCCACACCAAAAATTAAATGTAACCTCAGCAAGTGCAGGTGTGGAAATTACCCTAAACCATGTGGCCTAAGGCTCATCTTGTGCACCTACACAGAGCACAGTTGTTCCTGTAGGTCACACAAAGTCCAAAGAACTTGTACTTGAGAGAACTCCGCAGAAATCTTCTGGCCCTTGCTGCAAGACTTCTGATCCAAGAGGAAGTTTCTGCTTACCAAATATAGACAATATCCCATGAGGTCAGGCATATTCTTGAACCTGGATCCTTCTTGGACC
>VYXC01009087.1:205343-338198 GCA_013397175.1 Platysteira castanea | reverse complement strand
GCCTTGCCTTGCTCCTGTGCTGAGCCTCAGGCAATTCTCTGCCGATTGGAGAGGCTGGTGACCTCCAGCTGCCCATGAGGAGGGGATCAGTCCGGGGCAGTGACCTTGTCTGCCAGCACAGCTGGATCTAGAGGAAGCCTGGTGGCTGGGCCCGCCTTGTTACTCGTGCTCTGGGCCTGGGTCCCCCCTCACTGCACACTTCAGGGAGTGGAGCAGAAGATACTGCATTGCTTCACATGCATTCCATGGGTTAACATCCATACCAGGTGTGAAAGTGTAGCATCAGTGACACATCACCTTTCATTGACTTTTTTTCCCCATCCCTTTTCTTCTGCCCTTTCACAGACTGTGTTTTATTTCTGCTGGGCTCGATTCCACTGCAACAAGTTCCTTTAAATGGACAGGCATCAGTGTTTAAGAAATCAAAGTCCAGCATGACTATGAATTCATAGTCTTCCATTCACTTCTCTTCCCTCACTCTGTCTGGCCTTCAGAGCCATTTGCAAGTATGAAAAAATACTGTTCTGTGGTAATGTTTACATAGTCACTTATCAAAATATTGTCATCTGGTTAAAAGGAACTTAAATAAATCTTCTGAGTCTGAGCTGAGCACTGTTCATGGAATTATCTTCTATAGACACTCCAAACAATGCAGACAGGACCTGGAAAATGCCTGATTTTTTAAAAACACTTGTAAATCTTTCTTAGCTGTGGCATGCCCTGGTTTTCAGAGCTCAAGGGTTCCCTTCACTCCTTCTTCCTTGAGTCTATGTCTAGTCTGAAATTTCATCCAAACTGACACCAAATACCTATTACTTAGCTATAAAAGAAACCAATGCCACACCAAAAATTAAATGTAACCTCAGCAAGTGCAGGTGTGGAAATTACCCTAAACCATGTGGCCTAAGGCTCATCTTGTGCACCTACACAGAGCACAGTTGTTCCTGTAGGTCACACAAAGTCCAAAGAACTTGTACATGAGAGAACTTCACACAGATCTTCTGGCCCTTGCTGCAAGACTTCTGATCCAAGAGGAAGTTTCTGCTTACCAAATATAGACAATATCCCATGAGGTCAGGGTTATTCTTGAACCTGGATCCTTCTTGGTCCTTATCTTTGTAAGTGAGGAGTTCACTGCCATGTCCTGTTTGTTCAAATAAATCCACTAGAAAGTGACTGAGAGCCTTGCAGTGTGTCATCAGTAGAACATTCAGCTCTGAGCTCTTGGAGTCTGTGAAGTATTTAGATGCGTAAATGCAGGCTATAACTGTGTTATTAGTTAATGTTTTGGTACCAGTTTCATTTATTCATAGATATAGTTTTGTTCTTACAAAAAACACAAGTTCCAAAACCTCAGTTCTGTTTCTGTGAGCTGGAGCTTTTGTTTTGCCAGACAGCTTTTTCCCTTCTGGTTTTTGCATTGCTGCTTTGCTATCCCTTCAGGAAATGTTCAAGAATTGCACATCTGATAGAAAATTGTAGGAGAATTGAACAACTGGCACTTTGCTGGCCCAGGTGGGTTGGCTCTTCCAAGTTGTTCTCTGCACAAACTCTTGTGTGCTGTTTTATGGTTCAAACACCATTATTATAAAATTTCTGGAATCAAACAAGTGGGAAACATAAACAGAGAGACTGGGGATTTTTGCTTGTTTGCAGCTGAATTAGAAAAGGATCTTTGTAAACAAGTTACCTTGGTTATAAAACTTCGTTTTTAGTAAGAAGGTTTTGTATATACCTGGTATAAAAAAACCAAACAAACAGCTTTATGCCCAGTTAGAAATCTTAATGTAATGCAAGTCACCTTACTAAAAAAAGCACGTAGCAAAGGCCTTGAAATTATAATTACCCATTGTAATCTAAGATTGTTTCAGGGATTTTTTTTTCCTTGTGTTACTTAGCAGTCCCACTGTTTCTAATTTTGGTATTGACAGAATTTTTTACTTCACACTTTTGAATACTAGGTATTCATATGGATTATGTCTATCTTAATAGAGTCTGCAAGTTTTTATTTGAACTTGAAAAACATTTCATTATGTTTAATTTAGAGAAAGGAGATTTCTTTAATTACTGTCTGTAGAAGCTATTAAAAGCTCAATTACATTTGCAAATTCATTTTTAAAAGTGTTATCATTTAAAGATTACTAATTTAAAAAAAAAATCACAGCCTGACTATGTGGGACTTTCAGGTTCACTAACAGTATTCTCTCTACACCCCTCCAACTATACAGAAAATAATGTTTAAAATGGAGAAATGAATTATGCTAAGAACTGAAGCAAGTTTTCAAAATTTGCGAATTTGAATGAATAGCAACAATTGTATTAGGGAGACAAGATTTTCAAAATATATATTACTTGCCTACATGAAACATTGCAGATGTGACTCGGAGATGAGCTTTAGGAAGCTGAGAGAATGGTGGCTACTGAGGTGCAGGTGTTGCACCTGTGTGAAGCCCAGCTGTACGTGCCCTGCTGTCAGGGGCTGTGGGTGAGCTCTGTGTCTGCAGCTGTGTCTCCAGGACAGAGGTCCACAGAGTTCACTTCAGTCTGTTCATTTCTGGAAGACTATGAGGGGGATTTTTTGGTGTTTAATTTCTTTTCCCAAGGGGACTCCGATTTTGTGTGGCCTGTCGTTGGGTGTTTGACAGAGTTAAAGATCTGCTGAGCAGTCAGAGCTCCCTTTTGGAGCACTGGCTGTTCCCCACAGCTCCTGGAGGGGGTGGGCAGACAGTGGTGCTCACTATCCAGCTCTGAGCCAAAAGGTTTTATGAGTTATTTAATTTCTTTTTTTCCCTTGTAAAATAAATGTTATCACAACTCCAACTCTATATACAGTACTGCTGGTGTAATAGCCTGCCTAATTCAGATTAATTGTAGGCTTGCAATGATAAAGGAGCTTCAGCACAGCAGTTATTCTGTCGCACAGATGCAATTAAAACCGTATCAATGCAGTATAAATAATGCTAAATTAAGTTGCTGTCCTTCCACATGGTGGCAATTTTGAGCTAGTGCACAATGAAAGCTAGCATCTTATTTTGTTCAGAAGGAGTAACTACACCAAGAAACAGTTTCTAATTTCCTTGAATTGCTCTGGAGCAGTGTTATCCCCCAACAATATGAAGTGTGTAAACTACTGTCACCAAATTATCACTAATAATAATAATAATAATGAATATTTCCTGTCTTGTTATTTATTCATCTTAGAGGCAAGCAAAGCTTGAGGCTTATATCTGAAACTTACAGGATACGTGTGCTAGTCTGAGATGAAGCCAAAGGGACAGATGTGCGGGCATATAAAAATTTCATAGTGGAAAATGAATGATTTGCTTCAAATTATTTAATTTTAACTGGTTTCAAGGCATTTTTAGAAAATTCTAAAGCAAATTATTTAGTGTCAGTTAGATTTTCCTGGGTTTTTTTGGGCAGCCTGTCATTTTGGGAGCAGAATGCTGTTCTGAAGAACCATCATTTTTTCTTACTAGTATGAAAAAGCTAGAAGATACCAGCCTAAAATTAGGATACTGCTTTTTATACTATTTATATCTTACTGTTGCAAAGCTGTAGCAGGAATAAGTTTAAGGAAAATGGTTACATCATAAAATAATTGGGGAAAAATGTAGAGGCTTAATATAAATCAAGGAAATTTCTTCCTTAGCCTCTTTAGTACAAGTCTGTGTCAGGTGAAAGGTGAAATGAAAAATGAAAAAATTTGTTTCTGTTGCAAAGCAGCCACACAACCTCACCATTAACTTTCTTATTTTGAAGAGATGTGGAAATAAACCTACCTCTCCCTCCATGAACCCTCCAAGTGTTCATGTTATTGCTATTTTTACTTCAATGCTTCACTGTGCTTTAAATTCACCTTAACTTCATCCCTGGGAAGGCTTTGTGTGTTTAACTGTATTTGTCAGTATTCCCAGTGTAGCTGGAGAAGGTAATGAGGGACAAAGGCACATTAACTGCCACTGTTGGGAAGCCCTGCTTTCAATAGCTGGCTAATTTAATAAGTCTTTCTTCAGTAAAATGACTCAGCTGTAAGCAGCCTGTAAAAATTGTATTAAGCACAATAAGCAGTGCACTTCTTTTCTCCCCATTTTTGGGGTAATGTTTTTTCATGCTGACTACAAAGTCCACTACAAGGAATGCTGCAATGTTCTGCAACGTTGTTTGTCAGTGCCTGGGCTTATTTTTGCAGAGATGTATTGATTACAGAATGAGAAACATTTGGTTTAACAGGGATCGATGAGTAGCGAACAAAGGACACTGAAGTTTGACTCATTTTAATTTGAACGAAAATACGGTACCTGGTGCAATTCATGATGAAATAAAAAATGATACATGCTCCCTGGATTTTAATCACATTTCTTTCCTGTCATTTGTGAGTGAAATAGGTTCAGATAGAGGACTGTAATATCCTGTGTGCTGGATTTGGGACCAGGTTGCACACGGGGAGTTTGGAGGGAGAGCTCTGGGCTTTGCAGAGGGGGGACAAGCAGGTCCAGCTGCCTCTGGAGAGAGGTGAAAATCTCACCACAGGGGTTTCACCCACCTTCTCTGTAAGAGAGATGAGGGCAAACCACCTTGGACTCCTTGATTTGTTTGATTTGCAGGACCCAAGCACAAGCTCTCACAAAACACCTGTAACATTTGTACTTTGCTGTCCCCATCTTCCTGGGCCGTGGGCAGCCGGGGCTCAGGTGTATTTTGTGGCACTTGAACAAATGCCATTTGATCACCAGGCATTTTGTTGGGAGAATTAAATATTCATTGCATCAGAAAGAATGGGTTATTTTGTTAAACCAACTTGGAGACCAAGTTGTGAATTCCTGTTTCTATTTCAATGAATATTTCATAATTAATTATTGAAAAGTGGAACTGCTTCACCATCCCTCATCTCTTGTCCCAAGCTACGGCTCCTGCTTGCAGCATTCTTTCAAAAGGGCATGCAATGGTAATAAAATAGTGGGACTGAATACCTTGAATGTGCATATTTATTCATAACAGTATTGGGCATTGATTTGCTAGAAAAACTAATTTTAGTGTGCTTCTAGTAGTTGCTATTTGTTTGCTTCATTCAGTTGTCATTGTTGTCTTCTCTGGCTACATTCCTTCTGGCTTGTGGGATGTTGTGTTTTAAACCAGGCTAGGAGTCTGTTAAATTATGACTTTTATGGCAAGGTATCAGAGGAACAGCATCAGAAAATGCATTAAAAATAAATACATAAAGACTCAGTTTAGGTTAGCAATGGTACTTAAAACCTTAAACCAAGAAGTATTTTAATCTTTTCTTCCCGTCATTTAAATTCATTGCAAAGTATCTGCTTGAAATCAATATTAATTACACAGAAATTGTGAGCCTCTTTAGCAAATGCTTTAAAATAGTTGTTAAAAATTTAATGTGAAGGTTATTAGCCTGATTTTGAGCAACATTAAGCCCGTACTAAATATTCTCATGTAGACTTTTTTGGACAAAATATTGGTCCCATGTTTGCATAATTAGCAGTACCATAGTAAACCTCTTCTTACGATGCACTGGGGAAGCAAAGAAATTCAAGACTAAATCAGTAGCTCTTTCCCCTACTTATAATGTAACCTTACTGATGAGATTGCATGTGTGGCCCTTTTAAGACGTTTTTGAGATTTGAACTACTCAGTCTGGTTATATCTCACTGATCTGAGGAGGTGCTTTTCATAAGACTCAAGGATAAGCTAAACAGAGGAGGGAGCAGTTCCTAATGGAGGTGTTGGGCTGTCCCTGATGGATAACAATGCCCAGTGCAGCCTGCATGGTGTGTGTGTGTATGTGTGTACCCCACCCCTCCAATTCTCTAGTTCTTCCCTTGCAGTCATCTTTAGTTTTAAATCTTGACACACAGCTGCGTTTTTCTTTAACATATAGATAAAATTATTGATTATGGTGGTATGGTTTTTTATGTGAAAGATAAATTAACAAGTTAAAAAATAAAATGCTCTGGTATGGTGGGCTGACCTCAGCCTTGGGTCAGCTTTGCTCTTGCTTCCCTTCTTCAGCGGGACCTTGGGGACAGAAAATGGCAAAAAAATTCGTACACCAAGATAAAGACAGGGAGATGGAGAGTTTTGGAATGAGAAATCATGCTTGAGTTACTGAAATGCTCGACCATCATGAGGAGAAATCACCAAGTACTTCTCTGAGAAGTATTTTCATGAAGTTGGTCCTGCCATTCTGATGAGACAGGTAAAGGAGTTAAAACTCCAAGTCCCTGACTTGGAAGGCTTTAGTGTCATCCATGTCTAGATTTAAAGTTAACAGTGAAATAGCCCTGAAAGAAAGAAGAGGTAAGGCATCAGCCTTTCCGTGCCAAGCCCTGCCGTGCCACACATTCCCTCTGTGTGCTGGTGTCACGCTCTTCAGAAGCCAAGGACCTGTTGTGCATCCCTCAGCCCCCCAGCACCATGTGCTGCTGTCTGCCTTCCAGGCTGCCACCTGCCCCATCCACGCTCGTGCTTCCTCACTCAAGGCATTTGCAGTTTGGTAGGATGTGAGGGAACTGGGTGCTGACATTTGTGACACATCCCAAGGGAGTTGAAGGAGACACAAATGGTTGAGCGCCTCTTGGGAAACGCTTGTATGGCTTCACAAGGTCAGTCCTTAGGCCAAGAGAACAGCTCTTAACCAGTAACTCTGAGAATAAATGGTGTCTCTTGGTCTCTTCATGAAGTGCTGAGGAACAAATCGTATTTTCCTGTCAAACACATGCGTTACTTCCAATCTAGTTATAAATAGTTTTCATGCGTTTTGTTTTGATCGTGAGTAGCTCAGATTGGATTCCTTCCTTAACTTTTAGAAGATGATTTAATGTGTGCTACATGTCCCTGCCTCGGTGAGGAATGAAACATTTTGACACGAACATTTCTACAGCTACACAAAAAGGAGCTCGCTGAAGTGCAGGCGCTGGCTCAGGAGCATAACGAGCAGCCCGTGAAACTTTGTTCCATGTTAAAATATTCTGGTACTTGCACAAAAGGATCGGCAGAGTTTTCTAACACTGTCTTTCACTCTAGTTTGTTCACATGAATTTTCCGCCTGTTTGGAAAGTTATCAGGAATTTGACTGGGTGATGTGATGAAAGTCAGGATCTCTGGGGAGGCTGAAAAGGGGAAGCAAGAATGAAGTAAAGGTTATGCTTCTAAGAAGAGAAGGGTACAGCTGTGCTGCAGAAGGCAAGGAGAGGAAGCAGGGAAAAATAGTTTGAGCAGAGCTCATGGAGAGAAGAATCTGCAGTTAAAGAGGAAATGGCAAGTGGGAATACATAACTTCCTTGGAAGATGGCAATGATTTTTCTGGTGTTGAAATGAACTGAAGCATTTCACATGATCCTTTTTTTAATTTAACCTTTTCTTCACATAACGTGCTAATTGTATTACTTTCTACTAAGATTATATTCACTATAAAACCTTTAACCAGTTCTGTTTATTTCTTCTCATACGCCTATTTCTTTGCACAGGAATAAAGTGGGGTTAGCACAGAGGAGCTTATAAAATGCATTGTGTCAGCACAAAATTCCTGCAAAGTTCAGGGATATGTTTTCTTCTTCCAGGAGACAAAAAAAATCTAAAAAAATCTCAGTTTAATCCTGGCCTTTCTGCACGTTAGGCTCACTTCCCTCTTCTGACACTTCATTATGGATTTTCTGGGTTTGAATAAAAATCTAGTTCTCTTTTCTGGTGGATAAGGTCACTACTGCTGGGAGCTACTTTCTGTGTGTAGTGTACTTGAGTGTTTTGTGTCCTGCAGACTGAAAACTTCCCAAGTGTGGGTGGTCTCTTACTCCTTTTTCTCCCCACTTCACAGTATTTAATGTCTGTGATCTGGCGGAGAGCAGATCTGCTTTCTGCCTGCAAGAAATGGCAGAAGTGCTGCAAGGTTGCCAATAAATTCTTGCGAAGAATCCCGGCAGTGAGGGCTGATGGTGTTGTTGCTGTGCAGATGTCCCGTGGGCAAGTCTTTGCCCCACTCATACTGGAGAATTTTGGTAGCTGGGAAGAGAACCCAGAATTTCAGGGCCATAGGTCAGCGCTTTTGTTTCTCATCTTGTTGCCTTGTGACTGGTTTGTTGTTCATCCCTTACCCTGAAAGGAGCAGGAGTTTTGTGCAGCAACAGTACGTGCTCCTATAAACTGTGTTGTGATTCTTGCCCGTGGGGTCCTGAATTGGAACTGGACATTTAGCTCATTCCAGAAGTTCCTAATATTTAGGGATTTCATTCCTGTAATGTTATTGTTCTTTTAATGCAATTTCGTTGCTCGTGTAGGAGTACTTTTCCTAAGGTAATTTCTACATTCTTTCTTCATAAGAAAAAAATCCCCATGTGGACGTGCTGATCTTTTTGTGTAGGGTGATAACACAGGCTTCCCCAAGTGCATAGAAGGAGTAAACGGCAGCAACAGCATTCTCTGACCTATCAGCAAGAGGTAAATGAAACCTAGAAATAGCTTGCCCAGCTCTTTGACCTGCAGGGAGAGGTTTGGGTTTGTGAATCTCTGCTGTCTATGCAGTGCTCTACGAGAAGGTGTGGGTTTGTGATGAGCAGGAGCATGGCCGTGCCTGCAGGTACTGCACAGTCCATCTCCAGGACAGACAGGGAAGCTGTGAGCAACCTCCAAAACACCCTGGCTGCGAGATGGAGAACAGGATGCTCATCTGCTTTCCAGAGTGTCACCTTTTGTCTCTCCTACCCATGGAGATCTGGCTTTGTGCTTAATGTAGGAAGATTTATTTGAGGACCAGAGCATGGTCAGCATAGCAGACATGCAGAGGTCGTTGCTGTATCAGAAAAAGATCATTGTGGCTGTTGTGATGCTGAATAAGCCTTGAAGGCATGGCTGAACCTCTGGTTTACAGTCCATTGTAGTTAAGCTTTACTGTCAGGTAGCTCAGGCACAGCCTTGAGTCAGCTTGGCCACTCCGGTGTTCACAGTAGCACCTGAGTTTCCTCCAAGGTGGCTTCTCAGTTCCTGTAGGGCCAGCTGCATATTTGGGGTTAAGCCCAGTTTCTGTAGACACCACTATCTTCTGAAGGCTTTTCTTAAGTCCTAGGTGGTAATTATATATTTCTTTTATTTCTTGTTACCCTCTGACTCGGGAGATCTTACATGCCTGTTTAGCAGCAGTGACAAGATGTTGAGAGTGTTCTACAAGAGCCTCTGGAGCAGGATCATTTTGAAGCTGGCACTGATGGGATTGAAGCTGGGGCAATACTGACTGCTGTGAATATTCTTCCCATATCATTAGCCTGAGTTATCCTTCGTGAGCCCTCTGTACAACTGCTGTGTGTCCTCTGCTTGGTGCTGAACTCTCTGCTCCTCCTCCTGTGGCAGAAACCGAGGATTACGCAGCACCTGGCAGGACACGGTTATGTAACAGTAAGGACAGTGACTAGGTAGTTTAGTTAGAACAATGTATTTATTTGCCAGTAATTTGTTCCTTGTAGTGCAGTTTTCCATTTTCCAGGTATTACATATGGCCAACCAGACAGAACTCCTCTATTCTCTGAGTAATTCCTCCTATTTTTTCACAAGCATATAGATATTTCATTTAAACCTTTGCAGCCTCCCTTTGTGGCATCTGCTTATTTATCACTGTCTTTAAAATCTGTTTTCCACTTGGCAATGTTCATATTTTTGGTCCCCTGGTTGCTGCTATTGTAAATTATTATCCAGTAAGATTTATAGCTGTGAGATTTGTACAAATAGCCTGTCTCCCCCACTTAATGACTTATCTCTGAGATACCTTTGTTATTTACTAATGAAACTGTACGGATAATTTTTATATACATTTTTTGCAGGTATGTCATGAAAATTTAGGTCAGACATGGAGTTACGTCAGGCTGTCTGACAGGCTGCAAATCTCCCTGCAGCACTGGCACAAAGCAGATGGGTGGGGAACCCACGGTAGCTTCACAGTGACTTAACCTGTTCCCAGGCATGGGAACCCCATCACTGACAGAGTAAAATGTAGTGCTACGTATAATCCTTGGGGTGTTATTGATTTTTTATCTCATTTAAATTCACAAGGATAAAATTTAATTTCGTTTCATTTCCGTTTAACAGGGGTCACATGGAAAAGGCTGTAAATACATTTTTTTAATTGCGATAACATTTTAAATAACTTTAAGGTTAATTTCTCTGCTCCTCTTGAATTATAATTAGCCACTATTGAAACAGGATTTAAAAATCTTTATTTGATGTTCTTTCATTTAAAAAAAGAAAAAGTTAGACCTTGACATATGTAGGTTGATCCAGATAGTGCGCAAATCTCCCTGCTGGGTTTTTGGGTCCTATGTTATAAGAATTAGCAAAACCCATATCCTACTTGCTGTTAGGAAAAGAGAGCTGTTAGGAAAATTAATGACACTTTTACTGCTCTCATATTGGTTTGATTTGTACTCAGTTTTAAAAACCACATTCATTATCATAGCATTTCTAAAAGTAAATTCAAATAAACTCTGTTCTACTGATAGGGATCCTCCTCTCAGCCAAAACAAGAGCACCAGTGGCTGCAGAACCAGGTCCTTTTCCACCTCATGAGGCTGTTTCATTAAGGGATGGGTGACAAGTTGTCCTCTTGACTTGTTCCATGCATCCCACGACTGCATTCAAGGAAGAGAGGTCACAGATCTCAAATATAATTTTAATATTTATTTTGAATGGAGAGGAAGAAAAAGCACTTTGAAGGAGAGGGTGGGTTTTTGTTTTTCAATATGCTGACATCCATGAGTGAACCGAGGAAGGGTAGCTCAGTGTGATGGGATATTCTGAGAAAATTCTTCTCTCTGCAACATTGCTGCACAAAAATGATAGGAGTGGATTAGCAGGTTAATTATTTTTATTTTTGATGATTCTTCCCAAATTAAATCTTTTTTTTTTTTTTCCTAGAAGCGTGGTTTATGTGTGAAATTAATGAATAAATTTTTACGGTTTTTCAGCGTGAGAAGCTGATACATGAGTTGGAGGAAGAAAGGCATTTGAGACTTGAGAGTGAAAAAAGATTGCGGGAGGTGACCCTGGAGTCGGAGCGGAGCAGAGCTCAGATGCGGGGGCTGCAGGAGCAGTTTTCCAGGTATGCTGCACGAGTAAACTGTATCCCAGATATGGGAAGAACATGCTTTGGTGCAGAAACATTGCTCAGACCTGTTGATAACTTGATGGATCTAATCTAAGGCGAATCTTCCTCTCCCTCTGAAATTCTTTAAACATCATATGCTCTTGCCTAATGATTGTTAGAATACTTAAAAGGCTTATGCCATCATTTTATGGGGTGGTGAAAATTTTCATTTCTAGGGATTTTGTGTTTGTTAGAATTCTCAATAATTTTCTAAGTGTAGGTCTTCACTTCTCAAGAAGTGCATCCACTGTAAGTCAGTGTGGGGCTGTTTGTGTCTTGCAAACAAGAATGGGTTTGATCAATCTGAATAAAGAGAGGGGAAAAAAGTGAAGCCTTTTGGCAGCTTTGGGCAAGCTCATGCTGCTTGGACCTGCTTCAAGTCACCTCCTGCATTGCCTGGGCCCGTGCTTTGGGCTAGAACAGAGCTCCATTTACAAGAGAACCAGCTTAGAACGGGTATTAACACGAACCATTCATATGATAATAGTAAGGATCTGAGTTAGTTATTGTTTTTGTGATGCATGATGAGGTCTTGTACATCCATCAGATTTTTTTCATTGTTTTTGTCACATGAACAGAAACAAAACAATCCAAAAAATCAAGGGACAATGGAATTTCATGTTGTATGTTTTCCATCAAGACTGAATATTAGCTCATTCCCTTAGACCTTTGAATTGTTGAAAAGTTCACGTTCAGTTTAATAAGGTGGAAAAAACCTGGAGGGTTATCTTTTTCATTGGTTATGTTTCTTGGGGTTTTTAGAGTTTTTTGCTTTGGGCATTTTTTGTGATTTGTTTTCTTTTTTCCTCAGTGTTTGCCATGCAGCTCCTCTGATTTGAATCTGGGTTTCTAGGCAACACTGCAAAAACCATTGATAGCAATAATAAAATTTGTTCTCCTCTGTTATTTTGTGTTTGGAAAATTTGCATTAATTCTCTGCAGAATTCAAAAATCAATTAAAAAAACCATACAGTGTTCAGTTAATTCTGAAATTCTCCCCTAAAAATGTTAAGGATATTTCTGTTTTAGTTTCCTGTTACTCCTCTTCACTGATCCTTGGCTTCAATTTCACTTATTCTGATGAGACTCCTGGAGTAACACACACAAAATAAATCCACCCCATGAGTATTCCTGGTTAGAAGATTTTGCTCTATTGTATATTAATCTTTGTTTAAGGAAGAATTTCCTGAGGTCCTGATTTTAGAACAGCATTATTGTTGCAATAGCTAGAAACCTTGGAAATTAACTTTGAAGGTGATGGAGCCATGGTTAAGAGAAGAAGGGGTGAGGGGGAGCCGGTCTCCAGAGCGGTGCTCCCAGTACCTTCATAAAACTTTAACTGTTGCATATTCAGATCGTTTCAGGAGAGCTCTTCATTATTCCTGTGGAACTGCAGTAGTCTGATTCATTTCTACCGTGTTTCTGAAAAGAATAACTATTTTATTAGTCAGGATCCCTGAAGTCCACTATCTTCAAATTAATCCATTCTTTTTCCTCCACTGCTCTTTGCAGTCGAGCTTGCTCGGGTCTGTCGAGAGGCAGAGGGACGCAAGTTCTTTGAATTAAAGTTGTTTGTCTCTTTATGTCTGTCCCTCGGACTTAGATAAAGGTGAAGGCCATCTAAATCAGCATTATGTTCTTTTTAAGGCCGTCTGCACGTTGGCTAAACTGTTTGAAGGCAAACTTAAATATCACTTTTCATTAATGGCCCCTTGGCTGGCCCTGCTATTCCAGTGAGGAAAAACCTGTTGGCCTCATCAGGCTGTGGTTTTATTTTAGTGTAGGCCAGATGCTAGGAGGAGAATGTGTCACTTAAGTATTTTGTTTTATTTTAAAACCTTATGTTTGTTATGATGAATATTAAAGGATTTTTTAATGATGTTTAGTAGAATATTAAGATGTGTGCTTACACAAACAGACCTTTTCCCTAAATGAGTGTATTTCTTACCCTGCTTGAGCAAATGAAACTAGAATCTGGATAATCTTGTGCTGCTTAGAAATTTTGTATTGTTTGAAGGATTTGCAACTTCTTTTCTCAATTTGAGCACAATTAAACAGGACAACAAATGGTGATGGGAGGAAATGTTAAGATCAAGTGAAGAAGATGACTAGAGAGTAGTACTTTGGGCTCAAACATTCAGTCTGTAGACTAATGTAAGATGTACTATTGCAGAAATCTTTTAAATATATTTAATTCCTGAACTGAGAGGATTTACCTAGACATTTCTACATATATTTCTTTACATTTCAAACTATTTTCTTTGCGTGATTGAAAGAATAAATATAATACTGTAAATTGACCTTTGTAATCAGGAGAGCAATGCTGCCTATTCCTAAATGAAATTGTGGGAAAACTTTAATCTGTCATATAAGCATATGGTTTGAGATGGAGAACTTCAGAAGGCGAGGGGTTTTCTTATTGATTGACATTTCTGTTGTTACCAAGTAAGCAATATTTCAGCTTAGTTGTCTGAAATAAATCGAAATTCTCTTTCTTAGCACCTGTATAAATCTGCCAGAGCCTTAAAGTGACACAGTAGTTAGTTTGATAAATATGTGATACCTGCTGAAAAAGCTTTTAAAATCAAGTCTCTTTTCCAGAATTGTAATGTGTGTCCAAGTAGTTTTAAATTTGCTTTTTAATTTTTTTGGAGGTGAAATATGTTTGAGGTGTGGAGAATTCCTGCAGGAAAAATATTTAGTTAATACTAAAGTTCAGTTTTTACACTGCAGTTGGATGCAGTTATCTTTGCACTGCCTTGGTATAATCTCACCTTGAGTTGAAATACTTGATGTTTTCTTTCTTAAACTCACTGAGATCTGTTGCTTTGCTGCAGATGTTAAGTTCCATAAGGCTCTTTTTGGGAGGACGTGTACGGCTGCGTGTTGCTCAAATGCACAGAGACCTACCCTCTAAGGACAAACCAGCCCAGTTTCCTCCAAGACAGTGCCCTGCAGTCTGACGTTCCCATTTCTGTTGTTGTGTGTCTCATTCACCTCCTTGTTCTTGGTTTCAGCTGTGCTTTTCCTGCTCCCAGCGTTTTCCTACAACAGGAGGAACAGAAATGCAACACCTCTGCCCACAGCAGTGGGTGTGATTTATAGTGTCATTCTAAAAAGCACACTAATAGATAAAATATAAATTGATTGCATTTCCCTGCTGTACATCAGTAAGCAATAGAACTTGTTGGCTGTTGAGTGCATGCAGTTCACGTGACTCTAAACTGGGATTAAATGTTAAAGCAGTAAAAGAGATAGCTTTACTTAAGTTACTTTGATCACTGTTTCGGTCTGAATGAAACAAGTTCAATAAACACTATTATAAAGTATGTCTGGAAACAGTAATTGAAGAGCCCATTATCAAATCTTAAAATCCCTTTTGGGTAGATTTCAGAAACTCTTTCAGTTAGGTTGTGTTGTTTATTGGTACCAATGTCTGTGACTGGAAAATTGCCTCAGGCTTTTAAGAATAGATGTTATTGGAAAAATAGGAAATGGCCTTTTTTGATCTGCCAGGGTCCTGTGAATGGGACGAGTGCAATTCTCATTAGACTGTATATTCCCCTCACATTAATATTGACCGTAGGGTTAAGCCTGTTGCTTCTGACAAGGGAAAAAATGACTGCTACAACACTTGGAACAAAAGGACTGTGTGGCTGCTGGTTCAGGCACATCCTTCGTGGTTTTTTCCAATGATTGTTAATTCCCCTTGCTCCATTCTGTCTTGCCAACAGGTGACTGGGAATGATAACTGTTTTCCTCACAGCTGTGATAAGGAGTGCATTGCATCAGCACGTTGATGTTGAATCATCACATTTTAATTTCTAAGGTCTGCTTGATCTAGAGGTCACACCTGCTTTCCCTGCCTTTCTGCCATGACTGGTAATCCACATCCAGCAAAGACCATGTCTGGGAAGTGTACACCAGCTCAGTAGGCCCTGTGGTTTGTCACTTTGTCTGAGGTCAACCATTAATAACATTTTAATCTAATTTCTGGCGAGATTAAAATGCTCTCCTGGCAGCTATTGATAGCATTCCTTTGATTCTGTCATAGCAGGGATGAGTAAAATACTGTGTGGGAGTTAACTCCTTTTCTCAGAGGGAGATTACAGAGGAAATTGTCTGCAGTTCTCCTTTGTGTAGTTCTGCAGTTACCTCCTGTCACTCCCCCTGCATGGCCTGTGTGTAGGGTTATTGTAGGAAACAGGTTGGCTCAGAGGTAAATGGGGGAA
This sequence comes from Platysteira castanea, assembly GCA_013397175.1. Classification (NCBI taxonomy): domain Eukaryota; kingdom Metazoa; phylum Chordata; class Aves; order Passeriformes; genus Platysteira; species Platysteira castanea. The sequence continues at coordinate 322,823 of VYXC01009087.1, read as the reverse complement.
GGAAGCTGCTGGACCCTCCAAGCCTCAGGACATGGTGTGAATGCTGCTTGTCTGGGGCTCTGACCTACTGCTTAGGATATTGATCTTGCCTTCTGATTAGAATTGACAGAGTTAAAGAATGAGGTTTCTTCTTGATGAACACTCTTGGGGTGAGTATATTAGTATTTTTATTTATGTGCATCTACAGCACTTAGCTACATATTTCATCTATAATCGTTACTCAGAACTGTTAAGCACTATTAAGAGTAAGATCAAGGAGCTTTTGTTTGAATAGTTTTCAGCTGACAGAAAATAAAGGAATGGCTTTACTAAACTCATGAAACTAAGCCCAAAGAGGAGATTGCCCCAAGCTGTATATGGAGTTTCACCCCACTCAGTTTCTGGGCTACTTTGTACTAAGTTTCCTGTTGTTTGACCAACAAGAAGTAAAACAGAAATTTTATAATTTTTGATACCAGGCCAAATTTTTTCCACTCTTTAGTTCTGTGTATGCATATGGTGTTTTTGAAGGTACATAGACATGAGAAATACCTTCAGTGAGTATGTTGCCTCAGTTTTTTTCAAAACTAAAATTCCCATTCTCACATTAGAACCTGTCAGGTTGAAATAATACTTTCATGCTGAAACTGAGAAAGAACAAAAGCAATGAGCTCAGAGTGACTGCAGAGAGTGACTGAGGAACCAGGGTAAACTTGAAACACAGAAGTCATGCCAGGCCCAGAAGTTACAGCAAACTGCATTGCGTGATGGATATTGACTTGAGTAGCACTTTTTGAGGGCAAAGGATTGCTCTGCTCCAGGCGTTTTTCAAGATGCACAGGGGGCACCTGCAGTTCTCCATCTCCTGTGGACTCTGAAGGCGCTGAGGCCGCGTTAGGAGCCAGCCCTATTTCAGTGCCCTGATGCACTGCTAAATCATGTGCTGGTGTTTCGTGACAGCCCTTAGCTGCTGAAAGCTTCTTGCACAGGGACCAGGGAAATAGGTAATTTTGTCTTCCACAGGCAAAAACATGGTGATCTGTGTGCTCAGGAAATTCTGTCTGGTTTGTATTCGTCTGTGTGCTCACAGTACACATCATTCTCAGATTTCTGGAAGTTTGCATCTATTGCCTTTTACTGATTTCTCAGACATGAAATGATATCCTGCTTCCTGTTTCATTGGGTAGAAGCTTTTAAAGTCTGGTTTATTCATGTAAAAATCAGACCCATCTTTCTGAACCTGAAGATGGAAAATTCCCTACTTCAGATTGTTTATGTACAAAATTGTCAATGTTTCATAATAGCTGTATAACAAAAGAATATTAAAAAGGAAATGGAGGAAATATCCAGGCTGTCTGGTGGTGTAAAGGTCTTAAATCGTTACAGTGGAATAATACTAGGGAGAATCACCTTTGAAAGAGTATTGTCATTTACCATTTTGAACCCAGTAATTCAAAGAGTTCTGTGTAAATAGAAATTATGTCCAAGTAAATTGATTAGAGGCATTAAACTGGGTAAGGACAGGTGAGAAAAAGGCCAGCAAAGACCAAGTGTTACCTTAGGATCTATCATGGATGACTCTGGTAAAATAAAAGGCTGTTTTTAAAAGCATCAGTCTGGTGTGAGCTACAGCAGTTTTTTCTACACCAACCCAGTGACTCCATCTCTCTTTGACTTTTTGTCCTTGTAGTGTGGTACAATAGCACTTTTTAATTAAAGACTCCTTCCTGATATGGAAATTACAGGAAAGTTTTGAAACCTTCAGTGCATGTGCCTGTCACAACTGGTGGTCTTCCCTGTGCTCCTCTCAGCCCCACACGAGATGTCCACACTTTGGGACTGATTTCTTCAAAGTGAGCATTTACCCCTGGGAGTCACAAGGACACACACATTTAAAATCAATATAAAGACTGACCCTCTGATTTCATGATTAGCTTTAATTGCTACCCAAACAACGTGGATTTATCTCATTTTAATTTCCTGATCCTCTCAGACTTGTGATTCCTTTTGTCACATGATTGAAAACCCATGCTCGATAGGCAGTTTGCAGATTATCAGCTCTTCCTCTTTACTAATTGATCAGAGAGAAACGCGAGTTTATGATCACAATTTGTGGTTGTTTTCCTGTTAGATGCTTGAGGTGGCTTGTATTAGTAATTTTTCTGTACTATAAAACTCGTGTTGTAAATGGTAAATGTATCATTAATGGGCAGTGGTGTGCATTCAGATTGATGGTGGTAGGTACAGAGCAAATTAAACCATGAGGGAATACTATGATTAAAAAGCTGACATAAAATCAAATGATCTTCATACTTATACTTCTCTTTTATGAACATGATTGGAGTCTTCAAAGGTTCATTGGTTGACTGAGTCTAAGTTTCACCTTTACAGTTTTACATCAAACTAAACCAGGGAGCCTACACTCCCATTTTAATTGAAAGAAGATAAAATCTGATCCTGAAAAGTGCTCATCATTTTAACATTCTGGTGTGACTTCTGTAAATCTGACCTAGTGGGTGGCATCCCTGTCCATGGCAGTGGAGTTGGAAGTAGATGATTTCTAAGGTCCTTTCCAACCCAAACCATTCTGACCCAAACCATTCTATGATTCACCTCTCATCAAGGGCAGAAGGAAAAGAGGGTTTCAAGTACTTTTGGGGAGTTTAGTGCCTTAAGCAGTCGGGAGGTACAGATTGGTGGAAAAGAGGAGATTGTGAAATCCTGACTGTTGCCTCTCTGGGTAGAATAATAGAGGAATACTTTGTTTTGTCTAGGTTTAAAGCAAGGCTTTCTGGTTTTCATGTGTATATGAGGCAGGGAGGAGAAAAGGACTTTCTCAAAAGGACTCTGAAGGAAATGGTACAAGCCACAGTACAGGAAAATGGGCACAAAGATGTCCCTGTCTTGATATCACCTGTTGTACCCAAAAGTGGGCCCTGTAGTTTGGGATTTCTGCTCTCCTCAGTGAGAAACTTTTGTGGAATCATATCTTTACTCACAGTTTGCATAGCTGGCTTTACCCTCTGGTGTGCGGGTAAAGAGCTGGTCTTTGGACGTGACCAATACATAATTTGCAAATATAATCAGTTTTTCATCCTACTCTGCATAACCTTTTAAGTATCTCCACTAACTAATGAAAATAGAATTATTTATCTGCCTGACTTGAGGTGGTAATGCATTTTTTCAACCTAGTAGCAATTCGTAGCCTGCATAGATTGGATTGTTTCACAGGAGAATTATTATGGTAATTTTAATTTTATCTTAGAACTTGTAATTATTCCACAGTATTGTTCTAAAGTAACAGCCTGTGCAGCAGTTCATTTGTTTTTCAGTGCTCAAAATTGGACAGGGCAACTTAAAAATTTGGTTTCAATCTTACTCTTTTACCAAAACATTTTGGGTGTATGTTTTCTTCTATGCACACATTTCAAATATGATTATTAAAGGTTGCAGTGAGTATCGTTAAAGGTGAAAAGCTATTAAACTAGATGCACACTTCTGTGGAGTTTTTCTTCTGAGGGCATGTGATAAATATTAAGAGAACAGGATGGAATTTGTTTTCCTTATATCAGCTTATAGACCTACTCCTTCTAATTATTCATGCCTTACTCTGATACTACATTTTCGTAGTTACTCTGCAGGTCTGTCCTCAGGGATTTATCTCCTGAAGGCATAAGGGGTTTGTTTCAGCTGCATGCATGTTGGTAGTTCATTTTCTTGACATATGTCATGTAGAGGGAAAAAAATAGGATGTAAAAAGGAAAAGATGCTTGATTTTAGTCCATCAGTATCAGCAAGGACAGCTGGGAGCTCTTTCTTGTGATTCTCCCCAGGTTTAGATTTAGACTTAGCAGGGGGAATGTCCCTTGGAAAGGAAAAGGCATTTCCCTTCTTAAGAATGAAACACTGAGGGACAAATGGAACAGTTTTAAGTCATCTGACATGATCCAAACTATTCAAATAAATAAGGAAAATTGGTGAACCAGATCCTCACCAGCTCCTGAAAGGTGCCAGGTAACTGCACTAAAAATGTAACAATGAGAGACAGGTATGTCTGGCTTATGGCAGGAAGGGATCTCAGTAATTGCCATGGGCCTTGCCTGTAAAGGGTTAATTGCTACGTTCTTGATGGTTTTTGCAGCATCATTAATCATCCTGAACTTGCATGACTAATATTGTTATAACTCCTCACTCCACAGGGATTCTGTCACAATTTAGTAACAATTACTGTCTTCTATTTCAGATAGCTTTTATTGTAGAGCATTGCCAAAAATCTTAATGGGATTATCTTTGGTCATAATGTGTGCTTCAGTTTGCAGATACTGTAAGCAAATGTAGATTGATTTGAATGATTGTTTCACTTTAATGTGGTTTTAATTCCGTGTGTAGTGCCCGCCCCTCAAACTTTATAGATTGGGCACTACTACCCTTCAGTCAAACTGCGTATTAAAGAGCATTAATTAAATATATATTTCAGAAAACATCCATCTTCTAAGCATGCAGTGTAATAACTACAGATAGGTTATCCTGAAAACATTGTCCAAAGGATGTCAGTAGAATATTGTATTGCATCAAAAAATGAGCTCCTCTTGTGACAACCAGCTAATTAGGGATGTGCTGCAAAAGGACGCAAAAAAATTACAAATCCAGTTCAGAACAAGTCACATCATAGAGATCACTTTTAGCCTTTTAGGATGTTGTTGCACGCTCTTAGTTTACATTTTACCTTGGAGAAGATTTTTCTTTTGCATCATTCTATTTCATGATAATTGAATCTCAGTTCAATTGCTTTCTAGGAAGATAAAGGGTTTTACTCTTGGTTTTCACCACCACTCCAGATAGGAAGGAAGAAGTGGCATTCTGGGGAAGAGCTGCATTTGTCATGAGAAAAGTGGTTAGGAGGAGATGTGAGATCATGAGGCTTAACACTGCAAGGAGCAGGGATTTCTGTAGTCTTGCTTTTGCACAGGACATTGTGCTGCATTTTAGAACTTGGCATACCTTTTTCTGCAAGTGTTTTTGTTCTTCTATATTTGTGGGATTTAATTGTCCATTTTTCCATGCCAGTACATAGCAGAGAAAGATGTACATCGTGCCAGAACTGGAAATCCAAGCCAATTGTGTGTTTTGAACTGAGTTTTCATTCTCCAGGAATACAGATTAGATTATTAAGTTGTAGCACCCTTATCAGTGTTTGCAAGCTGCAGTCTATTAATTGAATGAATGTGGCTTGGGTTGAGACACTGCCTCACCTGATGAGAAGGAAACATTTTTCTGTCTTTAGCTCTAGGTGTCATCCTTCATCCTAAAGCCTTTCTGTAGGCACTGAGTTGATTGTGGTTTTATTGCTGTGTTCTGTTTGTCTTCATCTGGCAGATTCCTTCCAGTTTGTGTCTACAAACCAGGAGCAAGCTGATCCTTTAGAGGTCATGTATGGATGATAAGAAAGTAACAATAAGCCCTTGTGTATATTGCTTTTTATTGGAAAAATCAGTAAGGAAACAGAAAATTCCAACCAACTCTACTGGGGCAAGGTAATCAGTAGATTAAAAAGCCAGGCACTTGACTGATTTGATTACAGCACAATTACAGCATATCAAAGTGAGACTGTGCTAAAAGTGGTCTGCAGTGGAGATCTGTCCCATTGGCTTGTTGAGTGTATCTCAGATGATGAATTCTGTTAAAGACAAAGTATTTCTTCATCTTCTCAAGTACTGCAAGTGCCTGCTGCTGCTGCACTTTTATTCTCAAACTGAGCAGAGAAAAAACACAAATGTCTTCCTTAAAAGGCAAATGTCTCTCAAATTCTATTCTTACATCATATTCTCAGCCCCTCACTGAGAAAAGAGCTCCTTTTGCCTAAGCCAAAGCAGTAGTGAATAGTGGGAGGGTCTCTTATATTGGTATGAATTTACAGTAGGATGTTAAAATAAGACTGAGTTTCAAACAGGCCATTTGGATTTGTTTCTGAAATATTTGTTGACAATTCTAGTGTATACAGGGGAGAATAATGAGTCATTGGTTTCACTAGTTTTGTACTTTGGTGAGTGTCCTTGTAAAAATATTTTAAATATTCTGGGTTTCATTCAGCTGAAATTTATAGCATTGTAAAGTAATGAACGATATTTTCCTGTTCCAGACTTGCCTGCATTTCACTGTGAGCCCTGTGCTGCATATTTTGTGACATATTTAGTGTTTATTGCAGTGCTATATGTGTATTCTCAAGCAGTGTGTAATAGCACAATTATGCTGGCAACTGCAATGTGAAACGCAGGCATCAGGATCCATTGTAGTGCTGGCAGGATGAGAAATGTCAATTGAGGCTGTCGTAAGAAGTTTCCTAATCCTACTGAAATAAAGATTGAGATTCTTTCTGAATCATTGCCAGCTGGAGTATATGAAAATTTGAAATAACCTTTTATTATTAGTTTGGCACATACTATGGAGCAGTATTGACATTGATGAAGTCCTAATGAAATGAAATACTCTGCAATGAGAAAAACTCACTGTTTCATTATTCTGTCTATGTTATTCAAAACCCTCCCCTCCAATTTATGGAGGTTATTGAGTAGTTAATAATGTTTTAAATCTAAAAGATACAGTCTCTGTTTACAATAATCTGGCATTTTAATACGGATATTAATCTAGGTATAAATACAACCAACATACCTTTGGTGGAGGATAATTTCTAATTCATACTATAACCAGGTAATTTAATTAACTTCTTCTATTTTCTTGACTTGTTCTACTTATTTGATAGGTATTTGTTGCCCATAAATTTTTGTGTCTAAAATTAGGCCAAGAACCTTCGTGCCCCACCTTGTCAGGAGCAATCCTGGCACATACTCCTGCCGTGATCTCACCATGCCCACTGTGGAATATTTATTGTGTCCAACTGTTGCTGTTGCACACCTACTCTGTACTGAGCTGCTCTTATTTGTAGTACGCCCAAAAACTGCTCAGTTTGTGCATGTTTGCTCTTCTAGCAGGTTCCTTTTACAAGCACATACTGACTAACACCCAGCAGAGTTTCTGAATGGTCAGTTTTATAATCCTTGCAGTCAGGACAGACTGATATTTTCTGAGTTTCTGCTGTTTGGCAAAGCTCATGTGATCAGTCACATTTCGAGTTAAATATTCTGATGTGGTGTGGGAATCTTGGAAGATTCATCTTGAATCTTCAGTCTGTGCCTTGGTTCTCATTTTGAAGGGTTAATCGTGATGGGTAGAGAACTAGATGATGGTCCTCTTCACTGTTCAGATTAAACAATATAAAGTCTGAGAGTTAGTGTTGGATTTAGAAGATGAAGGATTAGGACTGTTTAACTAATTCCTTCGAGAATGTGATTTCATTCTGATGCTTAAGTTGAAGTGGGCCAGTGGATTTTTTTATCCCATAAATATAGTAGATAAGAACATATTTTATTTTAAGCATCTTGTTTAGTCTCTGTATATTCTTATGTAATTCTAACAGAAATTTATGTCTGCAGCATCGAGATTAATTTAACATTTAAAAAGCGCCAACCAATTCTCGTGCTAGTTCTGTTTATTTCTGCTACATAGACAAAGCCAAAACACTGATAGCTATTCTGTAAAAGATATTGCTCTCAATTTCATAAATGCATTGGGATTAAATAAAAAAAAAAGAGTATCATCTTTTATTTCTTAATGTTTTGTATTCAAACTTTTTAGTTAAACCTCTAAATGCATCTGCTGTTGTGTGTATGTATCTGTAACAGTAACGCAAACAATACACAACAGCACATTTTAGGCATTCTGAGAACTTGATTTACCTGCTTTGTTATGATTTTCCAAGACAAGTGCTGGTTTTACAGCTAACTAATAGCCTGTGAAGCTGCAGACATATATAAAAAAGAAAAACAACACTCCTTCTCCCACCAGAATATTTTGGGGGTAAGTCCAGCTTGGGGTGGTAGCTGATGGGAAAGTGTTCAGTGAGTAACCCAGCACCAGGAGTAGTGTCTGCATCAGTGTATCCTCTGAGCCTGCCTGTTCCCCCAGGAATATTCCCTGGAATGCCATGCAGGGAGCTCCTCAGTCCAGCGCTCCTGCTCAGGGTCGACACCAGCTCGTTGGTTATTTGAGCTGCAGCACGGCTTTTGATGAAAAGGATGCAAGTCCTGCAAAAATAATAATCAACCAAGTGTGTTAGAAAGACAAGCAGTTCTTTCAAGGAGAAATGAGCACACTTTCTGAACTTTAAAATCTACATTTCAAAAATAGGTTAATTTAATAAATAGTACTGACAGCTTCACTGCCTTCCTGGTCCATGGAAATAGAGATTTGTAAAGACTGTGGTTGTGTCCTGTGTTACAGAAGGTGATACAAGTGTAATAAACCATATGATCTAATAATTCAGAGTATACCCAGCTTGAAATTTTCTGTTTCAACCTGACGAAACATTTGTGTAAACAGGTTTCACCCTTTGTTTTTCTGCATCTAAATCAGTTGGCTTTAAAAAAGTTTATGAAAATGATTCAAAATTTCTTGGGATTTGTTTCCTCTGTTGTCTTCGAAATGAAAATAGTGACCTTTCACAGCTGAGCAAACAGAGAAATTATGAACAATTCACTAACCAATATTGCTATGAAATTACACATAGCATTAATAGGATGGGAAATATTTAAACACTTAGAGGAAACCTTGGCAACTGAAAATCTGGTCCATCTACCAGGTGAAGAAAAGATACACATACGAATGAAAGGACACAAATGAACTCTAAACAGATGTCAAGTCTTTCACAGACAGATTGCATTTAATGGAAGCCATAAAAATGTTTCAAGTGGCTACTGACCCCATTATTTCTAACCCCATCAGCGGCAGATCATCAGAGCTGATGTCTTTCAAAGTAGTTGTACGTGTATGCTTATAAAAAGTCTGCCTGGTGGACCTCTGGAATAATCCAGCGTGTGCTTTGGTGTTGTGTTCTTGATGGTGAGTGAGTAACAAAAGAGCACAGTCCACCAGAATCTGGTGTGATTAATCAAAATCGTGCAGTTGCCCTATGAAATGGGATCTCTGGGCAGAGACAGTGATTATAGCACAGGAGGAGTGTGCCTTTGCTCTGACCCAGCCAACTCCCATTAAAAAAGATCCACAGCAGCCAGTGCTGAGGGACCTGAGCAGGAAAAGGGACAACTCCTTGTGTGTCTTGTCTCCCTTTCCAGAATCAGAAATGGTAAATTCAGGTAACTTGTGCTTAGTGAGGAAGGAAATACTGGAATGCTTCTTGTCAAGAATTTTAAATTATATTTTTAAAAGCACATTTGAAAACGAAGGCGAAACGTGTATTACAACATTTTAGGGTTTATGATGGTTCCTTAGGATTTGAGATGTTCAGAACAGGGACACAAGTGCTTCCCCAGGAGTTTCACAACAAAACTAAATTCCCCAGTAGGATGTGGATAGAAAGAGCTACTCTCCTTTAAGAAAATACCCTCATAAGTAGGCCACCTGATAAATACCTGTGTGTTTATTTTTGAGGGGGTGTGGCAGAGCAGAAGAGCTTCATTTTGCCAGCCATTTTTATGAGTAGAGTGAAGGGTTGAGGGGGAAAAGTCTTGATTTCCTTAAAGGGTTCATTGTGGGCCTTCCTTGCGTGGGTTTGTGATGCAGGAGGTGTCCCTGGAGCTTCTCCAGGAGCTGCTCTGGGTAGTTGTGAGCCAAAGAACCCAGTTTCTGAGGTGAGGATTTCAGTCCCTATCTTTGTGTATCCTGTGGAGGCAGCAGAAGAAAATAGTAGGAAAGGAAAAGCAAATTTGTTTGTCATACATACATGTAAATTGTTCATACATGAGACTTCTCCTCAGTGTTTTGCAAAGTAAATCTTTGTTTTTTTCAGTAAAGCAATGTCACACCTGAGACAAAAGATCCCAGTCTTGACTCTGGTGAACTTCATAAAGTGGGTAATAGGATTGAGTTCTTCATCAGGCATTGAATGCTTACCTGGAAAACAAAGTAGCAGTTCAGCAAGCCTGTTAAGCAGCATTCAATTAATATTAAAAAATACTAAAAAAGGTTAAAATTGAACATGAAAAATGGGGTAAGTGGGAGAGAACAGTGTTGCTGGATGTCAGGAAAATGTTTTTCTGTCTGAATTTCCAAGCTCTGTGGTCTAACCACCATTACACTACTGATTATACAAGACCTTTTACAAATACATTTTCTAAAAACCCTCGATCGAAAAATACCTAACACACATTTCCAGAGGTTCCTGTCCAGTGCAGTGAAGTTTTCAGTCAGCACCAGTCTTCTCACTAATTGAGAAGAGGAAAGCTCTGCTTACCTGGTCTAAGTCTGCAGGCTCCCAAATCGGATTAGGAACCTCTGGGAAGTAAAAAAAAAAAAAAAAAGTCAATCCACTGTATAATTTTGGGTTTCAAAATTCAATGTGGCATAGATGATGCTATTTCAATAAACAACTTGCAGGTCCAGTACAGAATATTGCTCACTGCAAGCACATTCTGATTGAGTTCTGCTAAAGCTGATTTAAAAGGTTTATTGTATTAAATACTACAACAGAGATATCTCTCTTTCTGATAAACAGAGTAATGGCAGATCATATCTTTGTAATTTCTGAACACAGTAGATTATTATAAATGTCATTAATTTGCTCTGATATATATTTGCAAAGAGAACAAAAGGATATGAAAAAGAAGTTGAAGAACAAGAATATTAATGAAAGGTGGGGGCAGGAATAACGTTTCTTGTCGCATGCCTGGCTTTCCTGTTTGGGGTTTAAGAAAGTCTGGCTATTAGGATGTGGATTAGTGGAAAATTCATTCTTCTTCCTGATGTAGGTCAGACACTGGCTAACATGTGGTGAAGAAAAAGCCTGTTTTCCCCAGCACAAGTGAGAACAGCAGCTCTGCGGACTTTGGAACCGAGTGCCAGACAGAATGAGTGGTTCTGATGTCCTGTGTGCTAATGCAACAGATTTGAAATGTATGAGTAATGAAGGCTTCATGCAGAAGAGTGTCTGCTCAGTGTGGGGCCACATGAATGCTTTTTTAAAAAGCAGCTCAGTTCCTGAGTAGCCCCTTGTGAGAAGTCATTTGTCCAAGTCAGAGAAAGGAACTGGCGATGTCCCGGAACGTGCTCAAGAGGAGTGTCCCCGGCAGAGCCTACTCACTGGAGCCTGGCTTTAATTTCATGCTAAGAGAGGCTGTTTGCAGGTATTGCATCTTTTTGGAGAAACTTTTCTTATTGATTTTGTTAAGTCTGAGAGAATCTAAGATGAATGATACAGTAAAATTCATAAAGCTGATTATATACTGGTAGAGTTCACTTGAGTGAACTAGATAGAGTACTTGCGTGCAATCAATTTTAAGAGGTCTTTAGACCCCTTTTGGAGATCTTGGAATGTTGGTCAGAAGAACTGTTCCTTCTTTTAATGTTTTATGTGAAATCTCATCATTTTTCATGCCATGGAAAGCATATAACTCTGATATGTAGCAAAGTGTGATTTATGCAAGCCACAAATTTAATTTACCCATGATTTAGATACTTTTATTACAATAGTTTCATAGATTTATCATGGGCTAGTTCCATTGCAGCAAAAGTGTTCTGACAGCTTTCTTAATCTCATTTGCAAGTTGTGATAATGCTATTGTTGACTTAAAAACTAATATCCAAATTGTAGTCATCTTTGGTCTTTTCCTTCCTCTCCATTTTTGTTCAAATTTTAAAATTCCCATTATTTAAAAACCTGTCATGGCAATGACTTCTGAGAACTGACTGCACATAGCCCAGCTCCATCTCATGTGCATTGCAGACTGCATCTTTAGAAGGTTTGCCTTCTTTAGAGACAAATTTACAGTTGTCATTAAGCATCTATCCTATTTATAACTGTAATATGTTTTGCTGTTACAGTTATATTTACATTTTTTAGATTTTTTGCTGCTCTGTTACATATTGCTCCTTTAAGGACTAGCATTTAGAACAAAGATGAAAGAGGGAGCATAGCTGTAAACAGTTGGAAGAAAACCTTAGCTATAAACCCACTATTAGGCATCTTTTGTCTTCTTTCTTTTTTAATTTCTAGCTTCCACTGTCTAAATTGCTCAGTTTAGGCATCACAGAAGTAGAATAGAATTGCAGAATTCTTTTTGTGCAGTCAAGTCCTGGAGTTTTTAAGCTCTGATGTCAAGAAAGACCCTTGGTGTCTAGGATGAGACAGTGCACAGGTTTGTAAAATGTATGGAAGGATTGCTAAAAAATGAGAAGTTCTTACACAGTGCAGAGCTGTCTTTGTAAGAAAGAGAAAATCTGTTGCTTTGTAAGTTTTGTGTTTTTCAAGAAGCTTAAATTTCTACCCCCAATATACCAGAGGTCTTAAATTGCAATATTAATTGAAACCATAATCAGGATCAGATATGAAGTCATCATTATAATTTTTCTTATTTGGCTTCTCTAGCGTCTTTTGGATGGATACCTCATGAAAAAGACAAGAGTAGCTGAATTTCAAAAATAAAAGTAAGACTATAAAGTGGTGGATTGTGTGTTGTCAGTTAATCAAATTTGTTGTGCATTGATGTTGTCAAAGCAGTGGCTTAAACATCTTTGAAGACTCCTCATGAGCATCTTTGATTGTAGAACATCGTATCCATGGAATAAAAGTGTTCTCATATGCAGGTGACACCTTGCTATGTCTGCTGGAGCTCCAGGTGCTTCCCTGGCATGCAATTCCTGATAAGTGGCTGGAAAACGTGTGTGCTGCAGTGGAGTTAGTTCTATCCACTGAGGTTAACTGAGTGCATTTGCTGTGTGTAACAGTAGGTTTTCCTGCTGCTGTCAGCTCTTCTTTCAGATACCTCACAAAATTACACTGGCTGATATCATTTTAAGGAAGTTCACAGTGGAAATTTTGGTAATGGGAGTATTGATTATATGTTCAAAGCATGACACTTGGAATCCTATCTTTAATTCATTTCTAAGGAAAGATTATATCTACCCCCTGCGGGCGTTTTAGTAACTAATCTGGATGAATCAAATTCTTCCTGCTGGGTGTAATTAATTTTTAGGCCAATCTAATGTTTTGTAGACTGCTTGTTTTGTATAGAGCAGCTTGATTGCAATGAACCGTGAACTACAGAATTTCTTTCTGGTTACATGAGCCAGCTGAAGACATCTATCTATTATCTATCTATCTATCTATCTATCTATCTATCTATCTATCTATCTATCTATCTATCTATCTATCTGTAGATGGATGTATTTTCCTGGTGATAACACCACGAATCTGTTTCCCAAACATTTTTGTGAACACTGTCCCTTTATCCTACTTTCAGTCTGCTGCCAATACTCTGAGAGAAAAGATTGATGCAGAGATTTGGGGTATTCCTTCTTTGTCTTGCTAGGTTAAGCACTTTTCTGAGATGATTCTATTAATAAAAATTTAAAAAAACCCCAAAAAACAAAAATAAACCAAACTTTGGTCACACAGAATATCTAGGAATATTGAAAATAGTTCAAATCTTTTATTTACATATTATCCTGTGTTAAAATAGTTGAGGTTAGATGGTGAGAAGTTTGTTTGGACTACAGGCTCTTTACAGCTGGATTTCCTTTCCTTTTATTAGGCAGGTTTTGATGTGCCAATAAATAATAAGATGTTTAATTCCAGGAATTATATTCTTCCCCACCAGTCCCTTCAAGTTCAATTCGTGTGGTTAATTTAATACTAAAGGCAATTTTGGTCACAGAGCAGCTCTAACAGTGCTGCTTACGAGGGTGCGTTCCACCCACTTAGTGTAATGCAGCAGCAAAATGGGAAAATTTATCTATAGGCATTTCTGTGTGTCTCAGCTCTGCAGAACATCCTAACAGAGAAATTCTGTGTGCAGCCTTCTTTATAACTGGAGAAGTGTATTCCTATGGATTGTTTCAGCAACAACTGTGGCTTTTTTTGGCAGGTGAAGTTAATGGTTTCTGACAGGAATCACTATGTAGGCTTGTTTTCTTCAGTTTGAGCTCTCATGTGTTAAGCTTTCACATGTCAGACTTAAAAGAATTTATCTGTATTTACAACTCAAGGACATATAAATAGGACAATTTTTGATAGCACCATTCTAAGGCTATTTTATGATTTTTTGGGGTTTTGATGGTTTAAGTTTGCATTTCAGATTTTTGCAGTGTGTCATCTCAATCATTATTTAAGCCTGTATAAAAAGTACTCATTTTTAAACCTAATTCTCTCAATGATGAAATTTCATGTGCTTAAAATATCATGAATGTCTTTTGTTCTTGCAGGGAAGTTACCATGTATAAAATCTGGTGTTTAAGCATTTCATACTGCAGCGCTGTGCTCAGGAGATACTTCATTGACCATAAGCTTCTGTCAAAACACAACTGATGGTTTTCAGCTCCAAAAATGAGGAGACTATATAGGGGAAACCCAAATTTATCCAGTTAGTCATACAAAATCTTTCCCAGTTATTTAGGAAGTCTGCTTCTATGACTCTAAAAGGCACAGCAAGCAGAGACGTCTTCAGAGAACTATTTTAATTGAAAGGGTAAAACCCACAAACCAAAAGCAAATGTCAAATACCACATTTTTTTTCCATGCCTGGGCATATGACACCTGTAACTTGTAATTGCTGAAATATGCACATGAGGGGGAAAAAAATATATGACAATATTTTATGTAACTGCTATAAGGTTTGTCATCAAATTTCCTTCCAATATAGTGAAAAGCAAGAAGTCTTTGTTGCAGTTCTGCAGTTAAATATTCTAGCTGTGATTCTAAACTGTGAAGTTTAGGATTAGTGCAGTGGAGATGAGCGGAGTCCTAACATACTCAGATTTTGTGGAGGATTATCAACTTCTCCAAAGACAGATGCCTGCATCTGTTACTGAAACCATGTGAGATTAAAAATGGAATTTGCTTCATTTATAGCTTCCAAGAAGAAACACGCAGGGAAGCTATTTGTTGATAAAAGAATTGAGTGATAGAATCATAGCACCACTGGAGAAAAATAAACCAAGATTCTTAACCGTAAAGAGCAAATACTGCTATCTCACATTTCGCTAGGAGCTTTTTTCTTGAAAAAGAAAGGGTTTTTTTTGTTCTTATGGATCTGATAAGTAATTAATCTGGGTTGAAAATCCCCCTCTGGTGGAGGACAGACCTCTTCTGCCAACAGACACGTAGAAGTAAAAAGATGTGAAGCTACTTAACAGCAGTCAAAACCCAAAAATGTGTGAATTGTGGCTGTCACCTTTCTCCTGTGAAGCCACACTGTTAGATATGATGTGAATAGATGTAGGTAGATATTCTATGATATATTTTTTGGCTCTCTTTGCACTTACATAATTCATAGGCATACATTAACTGGCACATAAACCAACCTTTCATAATACTTCAGAATCCTGTCTTTGTGCTGAAAGACATATGTGAATATAGATTGTAGCAGTCCCTGTGGCTATGGCTGAAGAGAGGAAGCTGCAAGTGAGGAAAGAAGTTGTCTTCCAGCTGAGGGTGAATGTGGCAGCTGATGTTGGAGTAAGTTATGTTAATACACAGTTAGCATTTGATTTGCTGCCCACTGTCATTTTGTTAGGAGTTCCTAAGCAAAAGCTTTGCCCTGTACAAGAAAATCACATCTCAAATACTTCTTGTGATTTTGCATGTAAGCCTGATAAGAGTACTTAATTTCTGATAGTCTTCATTTTTTTCCCTGTTGTGAAAAAGCTCCCTCTGGCTGGTAACACTTGTAAAATAAATGCTGGTATAATTAAAATTACTGAAATTACTTTTACTCAAGTCTCATTGGCTATTTAAATGGTTTTCAGCAGCTTTTTGGTATCATATTCCTTATGATACCAAGGTATTGAGGTAACCTGGGTTTGCTCAGTGTAGGTCAGGCCCAATGCCTCTGCCACTGGGTCTGTTCCATGGGATGGCAGGCACTGAGAAAGGGAGTTACATGGTGAGAAAGTCAAACCCTGTTGTCTTGTTTTGCTTTTTAATGAGAACTTCTCTTTGCTCTTATTGGAAAAGGACACTTTATCCTCTTAGAAATCTGGTGTGATTGATTTCCTAGTGATGGCTCCCATACAGCAGAAATCACAAGCAAAATAAACACCAAGAGAACACGTGGCAGTCAAACGTGTTTTTACTCAGCATGTTCTTTGGTAATATCCTGATTTGTTTCTTAAAAGATTTATTTTGCTTTTTCATTTAAAACCCTTTTTTTTTGTTCATCCTTTAAGTTGCATGCTGATGATCAGCATCTACATGCTGAAAAACAAACAAATAAACTGAACAAAGCAGAAAAATACACTTCCGGGAGAACTTTAATCTTAAGCTCATCATTTCATATGATGCTCTTTAGTAATAGAACACTGCAAACATATTTTTTTCCCTGACTTTATTGACTTGGTTTTACTACTGAACATGTACTACTGAACGCTGCTAATTTATTATGTGATTTTCATGTGTATTGGGCTAGTGACAATTTTTTTTAAGATACCCCAAAATTTCACGTCCGATCTTCTGGGGATGTGTAGATCTAGCACTTGACAAGTGCATTTCTTTCTACAAACTCTGCCAGGGTCTAAAGAGAGGTTTGTGCCTTTTGCTGTCATAGATAAGCCTTGCTCTCCACACACTCTGTCTTTTTGCTTTATGAAACTGCATTAGTGTCTCTCCAGCCAGCAGTGTCTCAGCATGAGCACACCCCTCTCCAAGCTCCACATGGATGTATGTGTCATTCTTCCATGGAGGGTAAGAGGAGAAGGGGAAATGTTATGGAAATTGCATATGAAAATATGTCTACAATAGTAATGTTGAGACTTTATCCTATTTATTAGCTATTTCTTCTTCTGGAGACAGAAGGCTGTGCCTAGTTTTTCATTTTTACAGCTCTAGGAACCTTGGAAAGTGACAGGGAAAGAAACAGGTTGCAAAATTTCTACAGATCAGTCTGTGCTTGGGCGTGGAAACTGATAACTGGGACAAACCTTACCTCCAGAACTGATAGGTGTTTTTTGCTTGGTCTCTGAAGAACCTTGCATTAGCATCTTTCATGCCATAATTGGCATTAATAATGTGTTGTCATAGAACTGAAATGCCTCATTGAGCTGCATGCTCTCTAAACTTTCAGTGGGTGTCCCATCCCATTTACTGCTGGAAGCCCGTGATGGCTCCATGCTGTCTCTGGGTCAGGCTAAAGGAGCTGCCATCCTAACACAAGGTCACTGCAAGAGTCCTGTACCTATTCCTCTTCTGTTAGTATTTCACGAGCAGGAAAGGATGAGAAATGAAATGTGTTTCCCAGCTTATCAGAGCTGTGAGGGGAGTTGCTATTAATTACTGGAACAGAGTGATATTAATATATTTGCCTGGCTGCTCCTGCAAGCACAGTATCATATTAAATGGAGTAAGAAAGTGTTTGCTGTCTTTAAGGAACACAGGCGTGAATTAGTTCCACTTTCTCTGGGCTTTGTGGTTCTGTTGTATAGTTGGAATTTAATATTAAAAAAGTAAAGGAATTTCGAGTGAAATAAAAATATACCTGCAGAGGGAACAAAAAACCCAAAATTAGGTGCTCAAGTTCCCACTATGACACTCAGAGAAAAGTGCTTCTGAAAGGTGATTCAAAAAGTCTTCATGCTGACTGAGAAAGCACCCAGAGCTGAGGGCTGGACGGTGTCACTTCACAGAGCTCATGCATGTAAATGAATGCCCCAGCTGAACTGCTCAGAAGTTGGCTCTTAACTGGTTGGGAGGAGAAATGGTGGTGTAGGGGATCCCCTCTGTATCTGGGAAAACACAGTAAAGATGCTCTCACACCTGCTAGGTTCAGCAGAAAGGAGGGAAAAGGCAACTTTATTTACGTATGTCACATCTTATACAATTCTCAACTCCACAAGGGATTGGGGAACATGTCACTTCCTTCTCAATCCCACTGGAGAAAAAAGATGCTCATCAAAGTTCTCTTATCACAAAAGGAATGAAAAACAGAAAATACCGTTAAGTAAACATTGGCTATTATTTACATAAAACTGTGTGAGAAAGAATTCCGACTCCAAGGTTAAAACAGAAGGATTTAGCAAAAAACAGGGCAACACCCCTCTTCTGAGCACTCAAGGAAAGCAGCCCCTGAGTCAGAACTGGAAGACACAGTATCTACACAAGCTTAGGGTGAGGGTTTCTGGCTGCTCTGCTGCCCTTCAGGACGGTGTCCCCTGACTGGCACATGAGTGGCCTCCTCATGGGAATATTCTCCTTTCCCCTAAAGCTGGGTTCCTTCTGGAGTTAGTTCCTTCTGCATGGGTCCATCTAACTGCAGTCACTGGGAAAAATTACCCCATGTCTCTCCTGGAACTGGTAATTTTGAGACCCCTGTTGCCGTTCTTCACAGTGGCCGTGGCCTGTAGCTCAGTGTTAAGTTTCAGCTACAAAGCTACAGCATGAAAGGTCAACATCACCTTTCTCTCCCCACACTGTATGGTTGTTGTGACCATGATTTAAGGCACTTTCAGTCCTTGGCAGAGGTGATAGTTGTATTCAAAGTGCACCCACCTCATCAGGTCCTCTTTGACGCTCTCTAGTGCTGCTCTCCTCCCTTCTAAAATCAGACTCAGCTCTGTCTCTGGTGCGTAAGCTCACTTGTGAATCCAGCTCACAGTGATTTAGTGCTGAACTTCTAAATTGTCCTTGGCATGGCTGAACTTCCTCCTCTATGGTTTGAATTTGGCCAAAAGAGTAAAAAAACATTGCTGCAGTGTTCCAGCCTTCTGTATATTAAGTATAAGCCTCATTCTGTCGTGACTGCAAGGAATATAATTTTCTAAGCTCATATTATTATGGTTTATTAGGATGGTTTATGCATTCAATTGTAGCCGTGTACTAAGGTAGACTAGTCTTATAATACATTTAAAATACAAAAGCAAATAGTATTAAATTGTTAGGAAGTGAGTGATCTGTAAGAATACACAAAGCATTACTAAAATGGGGGCTTTTAGAATGTTAAGCCAAGGTATGAGCAAAAGAACCTGAAATTTTATTTTGAAACCTACCCTTTAGACAGCTTAGACAATGAAAAATTATCATTCAGCCAGGGAGAGTTTAAATAGGAAAGAAAACTGAGAAAAGATTTACCAGGCAATTGATGGCCATGGCCTAATGCCACATGGTCCTGACAGAATGCACAATTAACCTTTTTGTTTTATTATGTCTGCTTCAAATACCTGCAAGGTTATAATATTACCCTGGGAAAATGAATTTGAGTGACCTACAGCTAAGTAATGACATGAATAGTAACAAGAGATGATAGGTGCAGTGAGGAGATAAGTATTCCTGCCCAACCACTGAACCTTATTAACAATGTATGTTACAGTGTTCTTAGGGCAAGTACTTGGTTACATCTCCTTACTTTCTCACCGTTTGTTACTGGGGGCAATGTTAGAGCTCCACAAAAACCTTACTTGGGTACACTTAGCCATCAAACAAAATTAAAGCTGTTTTTCTTTTACAGTGCGTTGCTTGCTGAAAGTATTACAAAATTTTCATGTGTAGCAGTGATGAAGATCTGGGAATGTTTTTTGAACTGTTGGTCTGTTGCTGTTATTCATAACTCCCCATGTTATGGGAGAAGATTCAATGTCTGAATTTCTGCCCATAAGCAGTGGAGAAATTGCTGTAACTCTTTTGCCTTTCTAAAATACTTTCTTTTTTGATTCTTGTAAGTTGAAAGCCATAAGCTCGTATCACTTTCCTCTTCTTTTAAACAGAAGTTATTGCTGTTGTAAGATGCTTGCCTTGGTAGTAAGGTTAGAGCACTGAGAGCATCACCTTCTGTCTGGTTGTGTCCCACTGAGCTCAGTCAGACCCCCCCAGTTCCCTCACCTGCTCCCAGTGGCTTTTCCATGCAGGGCAGCCACTCTTGCAGAAACTAAATGACCTCCCTGACACTTTCGCAGGAAATGGCAAAAATAGAACTTCAGTAGTGGCTCCCAACCAATGATTCGGCTAATAAAAAGTGAAATTTTGAGGATAGCAAAATGAGCTGAGAACTTCCAGGCAAGAGCTGGCCAAACTGAGATCTAGGAGCTGGGTCATACAGAACATGGATATTGATGATTTGGAGAAGCTGGTGACCACCCAATAACAGTGAAGTATTCTGTGATAGTTTTGTCTTACTGCTGTGTGAATATTGGTCTGAAAGTAAAAGAACTGTTTTTCTTTGTTGATTTTTTTAAAGTGAGGTTTCCTTATAGTTGAATAAATGAATGTAAGAATAATTCTTTGGGAAGTGTCTGTTGTGACCAATTTAGGGAAGCAGAATACATGGGCAGTGTTCTTGGTGATGCTTCTGAGAGAGGGATCCTGGTAGAAAGTGGGGGTTACTAACACTATGTCTTACATAAGGATTTAAACCAAGGTTTTCAGATACTGCTGATTTCTGTTTCAGTTGTTTCCTTGGACTGGAAAGAGCTCTGTACTGACCTGCCACTGAACCCCAGGATTTAGCTGTGTCTGACTTCACAGATGTGCTTTTGTACAATGGGCTCCTGTTCATGCCTCAGGTCTTATTACGTTTGTTGTCATCGAACCCGCAGATTAAATATGATAATGGTTGTGATGTTACAAAAATATCCCTGGCAGTGGAAAAAGAAGCATATTTTGCCCCTTCAGATACCAAGATTAAAAAAAAAATCTATTTAAGTGCTGAAAATTTTACCTTAATCACATTAATATGTCACAAACACTTGCTGTTTATTCTGTAGGAGTTTGTTCCTGAGTTACAAGAATTACCAAAAGAGAGAAACAGAGTGTTTAAGATGGGGAGAGGAACACATGGAGGGGGAGAGGAGGAAAAAGATAACAAACATGCCTGAAGAATTTTGTTGTGAACAACATTTGATTGTACTCTTGCTGAGGGCAAAAATAGAAAGACATTGCTGTTTAATGTACTGCAGATAGGCAGTATACCAAAGTCAGCCTCTTGGTGTTGAGGTCAAAACATCTTTTTCTTCTTTATTGCAGTACTCCGCTTCTTGTAGCAATCCAGAGAACCTAAAACTCATTTTCTTTGAGGAAAACAGTGGGGATAGCATCCCCACTAGGTAATGTGCTATTCTGAATGACAAGTAGGAGACAGGAAAGGAAACAAAATTTTCCAGCGGTGTCTTTCTCTTGCTTGAAAGATCAGGTCTTCCTGACAAACAACTGCAGAACAGTTTTATTCACTGTTCTGCAGTGTTTTGAATTGGCTGTAATAACTGATTATTCTGAACCATTAGGGTGGATGGGCAGCCTTTGTGATGGCTCATGGTAAATGTTGACTTTCCGGTCCCGTTTGAAAACAAACTGCTGAGCTGCCTTAATGAGGCTGTCCTGCAGTGTGCACGCGTCCCAAATAATTGAATTAAATTGAATATGAGTCCTCTGTAATGACAACCGAATTTATTTGATTATATTCCCCATAAGGAAGGTAGATAGGAAAGGTTTCAGTAATTTTAAAGCTCCTTGTAGTTTGTAGATGTTATGTCTCTCTTAACTGTGAGTTTTGGAAAATTAATGATATTGGAAGAATTTCTGGAGTGCTTATGTCATCTTTTATCATAGTTTTCAGCAATATCCACTTAATTCCAGATCCCATTTGTCTTTTTCTGAGGGTGTTTGTGTACGGTGGGCCTGGGGAAGGTTGTGTAGCACCCTGTGACTGCAGACTGGGGATGGACCAAAAGTCGGGAACTTTTTCCTCTTGCATTTGAGATCCTAAACATTTTTAGTAATTTTTTTTTCTTACCATTCAATAAACTAGTACTTGCTTATAAAAGTGAATGCTGGGCAGAGAAGGAAAGGTATCACCCTCCAGGTGTATTTTTGTATTGGTGATCCCTTCTGCAGTGCTTCTTTATGAGTAATATCTACATATTTCTGTTCAAAATGGAATGTATGGAACAAAACAAGTCAACAGCAAAAGAAGGCTCTCTGTTTAAAAAGTTGTAAATTACTGTTAAACTGGTGTGGGTTGTTGGTTAAATTGGTGTGGATGTCTAAACTTCAAAAATTTGTACTCCACTGTTCATTGAACTGGACCCATAATAATACAGTGATCAACTGTAAAGTAAAAACCAAAGTAAAACTTCAGGATAAAGCAGAACAGGCCATCAGAGCATCTCCTGGAGAATACCTTATTGAAGTTTATTAATAGATTTTTATTATGTGTTCCTAAGTAACATTATCTGGTTCTAAAGTTAGAAAAACATGGCATTAAGATCCCCAGTCTTGCTTTTTATAGTAGTGAATATACTCAGTAACTCAGATAAAAAGAAAGTGCAGCCATAAGTTCTTGTAAAAGTAGTGCTAATTCTCTGAGATACCATTTTCTTAAGTGTAGAAATAAAAGCTGTCAAAATATTTAAGGAGAACCGTCCAGCAGAATTTTTGAAATTATATTCATGGGAATTCCTTCGTCTTTGCTATTTTTTCCTTTGACTGAATATTAAATGAATGCAAAAATTTGGGCTAGGTCTGGATTTGAGTAAATTAAATCTGCCTATCATGTTTGAGGCAGTATCAGCACTAGACATAACCTAGCACAGTGACTGAGCTTCTGCAGAGATGTAAAAATAGGGCACCAAGGAGGAAGCCCTGGAGCCACGCTGGTAATGTGCACATGTAGTGGTGTAAATAACATTCAACCAAAATGACAATGAAACTTGTTAGTAGCAAAGGTGAAGTGAAAGGATTCTTTTTTAAAAAACAAAACAACCTGAAAGCACAACCCACCATTTCCTAACTCTGCTCAAATGCCATCAAACTGGACCCATTCAATCATCCAGCTCCAGCTTTGAACTTTTTACCACTGAGAAAAGTTGAGGACCTGATCTGAGCTTTGCTAAAACTTCTGTTTTAGGAGGCAACCTGAATTAAGCAATTATTTTAAAAACAATAATGCTTGGCTTCCTCTGTCTGTTATTCTTGGTACATAATGAAATACAAAGACCTACCTGCAGACATGCTCACCGAAAAAAAGGTCAAACAAAAAATTAAATCTATTTAGTGGGATTAAATAAATTTTCTTTTAAAGTAAATTTTTTTCTGAATTTTTTTCTGTTTTCTTGTCAGTGTTGATACATGCCATGGATGGCAGGACTATTTTACACTGCCACAGGAAGGCATGTCATCTTAAGGTGTAGAGCACAGATACCTCCTGAAAAAAAGAAAAGTGATAGGAATGGACACCACTAGGAGAATTCTTACTTACTCATATTACTATTACTTTTATTATTATTACTATTAAACACATACCTATTACATCATTACTAGGTCATATAAAAAGTCTGTATACAAATGGGATTGAAAATCCTACTGAAAGACCTTGGCTTGGAGGATGATTTCACGATTTTTGGAGGACGGAACAGTTTCCACAGTAGCTGAAAGAAGCATTAGTTGCTGGTGGTACAGTGTTTTGAGAAGTCCATGCAAGAGTGATTTGCTGTATTTTTTGTTTATTTTTTTTAATAGGCAGTTTATATTCCCTGGCCATTGCAGTTCTGGTTGTGATTCACAGTGCTGTCCAAATGTCAAATTTATCTTGCAGAAGTGAAGCACTACTGACCTTGTGTTTATAGTTCATAAAACTTTAGCTATCTTTCGTTTATATATGTGGCATTTTATCTCAATTTTATGCAATGTGTAGGCAAAAATATATAAATTTTATATGAGATGACATTCATTAGTATATATACTTGTGAGTTTTAATAAAGCATGAGTGTTGTAATTCAGTATAATCTGTGCAAGTCTGCATGGCTTGAAAACCTCAAGCAAAATTTTTCATCCCAAAGTAAACATGAGTGAAAAAATAGACATCAATAAATTTTTTCCCATGGTATTTTAAAAATAATTAACAGTTGAAACTGGCTATCCTCTAGCAAAGTTTAGGTTCAACTTCAATAATGTGAATAGATTGCAATTTTAAGAATATTTTTCTTCAAAATCAGACTTGCACATTTATAATACTTTCACATTTATATGTTACTAGACATTCATATAGAATGGGTAATAATATTTTTTTAAAGCAGATTGTATATATGGATTTCGTTATGTATGTTTGGACCCTGAAGGTAACCTGTTCATTTCTACTGCCAAAGGAAATATGATTGTTAAAAGTGACATTTTTTAAAAATATATTTAAAACATAAATTTTTTTAACCCAGTACAATATTACAACATAAAATATTCATTATCTTAGAGCTACACTGATTATAAATTTTCAAAGCCCAGTTCAGAAGCAGATGATACTTTTTTCCCCCTAAAACAATCATAGTTGGTGATTCTGTGTTAACTTATTGGAGAATATGGATGGTACTTCCCTCCTGAGCATCACACGAGTAAGGATTTGCTCACAGACTGATTTATGTCAGCTGAGCTGCTTCAGTTTTCCTTTCACTCCTCAAGTTTACTAAGTTTGCATCACTCCTCTAAACTATTTCCCTTAAAGAACTGAGAACTTGGCATTCAGGATGTCTCAACCAAAAAGGAGCTCTCAGGACTAACATTCAGGCATGGATGTGAAAAGCTGGGTATGACAAATGTAATAGGTCTGGGAATTTTATAGCAGTTAAATCTGGGGTGCAGCTCATACCCATCCAAGGCTTCTCCTCCCTCCCTGCAATGACTGACCTGGTTCTCTGACTGAGGTGAATCTTAGCTTGGTAAATAACCAGCCATGCCTTGGTTGGGGTTATCACACCAGCTTTCAAATTTAATTGGTAAAATATATCCACTAAACTTTAGAAGAAACCTGATTTTTTGTTAATCAACTCCCCAGTAATTCTTAATGTACATTTCTCTCATACTGAGATTATATCTGTAGCTGTTCTAAGATATACAAATAATTAACTCTTACTTGTTTATTATTTCAGTGTCTCTTCTGTGTGTTTTGTGCATATGCCAGGGAAAGTCACAGGAAAAAAAAAAAATGCTTAGACAATAATTGTATTTTAAATATTGGGATTACAGAGCAAAGTTTAAAGCAAACCATAGAATTTGTATTGTGTCTAAATAAAGGACTAAGATGTAAAACAATGCCTTTACATTATTAAAGAAAGTAGGAGGCAGAGGATACTTGGTGTGGTTTGGTAACAAAGGCCCAAGCTGGGATGCTGAGTTTTGTTCCAGCTAAATTATTAACCCATCCAGGTATTGCTTTCACTGAAATCTGAAAGGAAGCTTGAACTCTTCTGGCTAACTCTGGGCAAGTTACCCATTTTTCCTGTGCCTTTAATTTTTACCAAAAATGAAAAAGCTTTTAGGACAAAACACAGAGTGCAGGAAGAGCCAAATGATTTTAGATTGTCTTTTTTTTTTTTTTAATTGCCCAACATGAAGGCTTTAATACTGTCAGGTATTCTACAGAATACAGGAAAATGTGATTTTTATATTCAGAGTTGAAAGCTGTTGTTTATTAAAGGTATGTTTGTGCTGGAGGTACATTCTCCCTTCAGATTACTGTTAATACACAATCTTTTAGGTCTATTAAGCATTTTTCAGCCCTTAAAGCTAACACTTGATGTCCTTAGTGTTTGTGTGTGTTTGGATGATGTTTGTAAGCAGGTGCTTGAAAAAACTCTCCTGACAACAGCAGCCTCTGATAAATAATAAATAATACTCAATACTAAAATGAGTTGATTGCTTACATTTTAAGCTAACAATAGCTTTTTTCTCTTGCTCGAATTTTTCATTCGTGATAGGCTGAAAGACTTGTTCCCAAATGAATTAAAAATACAGAAGCTCTCCACTTGCTCAAAGAGGTGTGGGTTATGATCTGTTAAAATCAAGATGTATTTGCTCAAATTCTAAAAGATTTTCCTTCAGCAAACAGTGTTAGGAGTCAAAGAGTGAAAGTGATCACCCCACCAGTTAAGGATTTGTCTCTTTTCCTCCCATAAGACTATTTTTAATTTGCAGATGCATCTGTGTAAATATCGAAACAAAAAGGCCTGTGTGAAGAAACGTGTGGCCTTTATTGTAAAATGAGTTACCATATTCCTTCAGCAATTCCTAATATTTCTGGACTTACAATTTTTGCATTTCCAAACAGTAAGTTTATTATTTTAGCAGGTTTAGTTTATGCCATTTGCAGGCCAAGCAATTTCTCAGAACATACTATGTGTTTAGTGGCTTCAGCAGTGAATTAGGGTTTGAGATCATGAAGATTAAGAAAATCTATTATATTTTATTGTAGTATTCTGAAATTGCTTTAAAGTGAATCATTAGCAATGAGCTTAACAAAGGTATAAAACTGCTGGGCTAGCACTGTGCTAATAAAAAGACTGTCAGCATCTTTATTTTACAAGAATCTTGAAATAAAAATGCTGTTTAGAACACACTAATAAAACAGGCAAATATGGATAATTTACAAATTGCTTTTATAGCAGTTATTTTAAAAATAAAGTGAACGTGGGTGATGTTAAGTAATTCAGTTTGATTTTACACTCAATGCCAGTGTTGGATGTTGTGCAAGGTGACACTGCTTGCATTTGTGTCAGGGGGGGTTGGCTCTGCTGTGAGGGGAACCAGCAGATAGACCCACTCTGCATCCAAAGCAACCTGGATAGACCCACTCTGCATCCTAACCCCTTGTTAGCAGGGGTAGGATTTGTGCCCACTTGCTTTATCCTTCCCTTTGCCTCCTTTTGGCTGACATCTATCTGTTGCCCTGGTTCTTTGCTAAGCCTTCTGTTTTAACCTTGGAGTCAGAAATTCTTCACACAGTTTCATGTAAGCAATGGCCAATGTTTATTTAACCGTCTATTCTGTTTTTCATTCCTTTTGTGATAAGAGAACTTTGATAAGCATCTTTTTTCTCCAGTGGGATTGAGAAGAAAGTGACATGTTCTCCAATCCCTTGTGGAGTTGAGAATTGTATAAGATGTGACATATGTAAATAAAGTGGCCTTTTCCCTCCTTTCTGCTGAACCTGGCAGGTGTGAGAGCGTCTTTATTGTGTTTTCCCAGACACATCTATCTAAAGCCATGTAGGCTGGCAAGATCTGTGTTTTCCAGAGTGCAGCCCCTAGGGAGGTCTGGCCCATGCTGGTTTCTGTTTGCCAGAGCCCACTCTGCCCTCTCTGCCCACCTTTGGGTCACGTCTGTAATAAAAATCTTTTTTCCTTATAACTACAGAACATTGAAACCTGAGTGAATTGTTATAATTGTGTCATAAAAAAGAGCTTAAATTAACGGAGCAAGCAGGAGTCTGAGGTGTCTCCTGTGCCCACAGGTTGTTTTGCTTTTTTGTAACTGTCTGAGAGTCCAGCTCTTCCACCTGCCCAGCTGTGGATATAAAAGGAGCTGACACCTTCTTCTCACATTATGGGAATCCCCTGTCATGCACAAGAGGTCCTGCCCTATGTAGCATTTTTGCTCTTGATAAAGGTAAATGCTCCTTCCTTTGTGAAGAACAAATGGAATATTTAAAGCTTTGCCCTGTGAGATGCTGCTGTTCCGTGCTTAACATTCATTCCCAACAAGTCCAGCCCAGCCTCTCTTTCCTGTATCACTCTTGACTTTTTTTGTTGTTATTGCCCTTTTCCCCTCCTGGACATGGATATCTAGGTTGGTTTTCCAGGAATCAGTCTCCAGCACTGTAATGGTGTGCTATAAGATAATGATTGTTTTCTTTCAAGTTTTTATAATATTTAATTAAGGATTCAGAGGGATCTTTTTCTTTGTGTTGATTCTTGCTTAGAGGGGGAAAAAAGTCCCTCAGGAGATCCACTAAATTATTTCTTAGCAAGGCAGGCTTTTGAGGCTTTGTTTCCACCAGATTAGGTAAAATACATGCTGTCTGTTCACTTAAGTCACAGAGGCCCTGACTCTATGAAATGAACTGTTAAGTTCAATGGAAGGACTTGTGCTCAAAGTTAGGCAATTTTGCAATAACTCATGCTGGCACAGTTTGAAACTGGTAGACACAGTAGTTTCTAGAGTCATCTACTTTTTCTGAATTCCACTGACATAAACTCAGAATCTTGCAAAATGCTGAACTTCGTGTCTTACAGATATTTCTTGAGATTTTCACAGTAGACTGCCATATCCAGTATCTGTTCTGTAAGTCCAGGAAAAAAGTGCTAATCGAGTTCACAACATAAGAGTTTTATTTGCTGAGCCAGATTTTCAGGTATTTTAACATAAATGTATTTATTCCTGAGGTGATCTTAAATTTTCATGGTAGCAAAAATTGCATGGGTACGGTGACAGTTTGTAGTAAACTAGTGATGTTAGTATTACATCTAATGTTAATTTCTAAAGCTAGAAACGTGTTAAAAATAAATACATATGTGTGTATAAACAGCTCTGTTTGCCATTCCTTGGTTAAACTTCTGCCTAGTGAATGTACCAGCTTTCCCTGCAGCAGTGCTGTTCCACTTAGCACATGTTGAAAAGGCTGAGGGTCTGTCCCCTGAAATGGAAATCCCTGAAACTTTCTATATGCCCAAGTATGGTTTGTATTCCGAAGGGTGATGGAATATGATCTACTGTTTCGATGAATGAAAGTTGGTTAAAGCTGTATCTTCATGGATCTGTTCTGAACGCTGCTTGTGAAAGGTGAAAGCACAGAAATGAAGCTCTTGTCTTTATAGAGCAGGGATGGCAAAGATTTGCAGTTCTCAAAGCTTTCAAGTTACGTCAGACTTGATCATGGGAAGAGCCTTCCTCTTGAAGGGAGAGAGGGGGCTGATATTGAGGCTTTTTTTCTGTGTCTGATGAATCTTTGATTAGTGCTTCACTGGTGTTTATAATCATCATAAAGCTGTTATGAAATAGAAACTGTTAACTCAATTTTCAGAGGAAAAATCTGAAACAAAGCCACAGAGGTGTCCAATGACAGTGGGAAGTCTTGAAGAGAGGCTTCTTGAAGCTTAGGCTGATGTGTGAACTGCTGGATCTTCCTTTCTGAAGCAAATGAGGTTTGACTTGATTTTGTTCTCTGCTTTAGATATTATGGAAAAAGTAAATCCTAAAGAGTCATGCTAAATATTTTTACAGAGGAAAAAAATCCCTGTAGGAAACATTAATGAGCCTTGCAATAAATACTAGTTTTATAAATGACCTAACCTTTTTTTCATTATAGTCATGTCCTCTGAGAAGTAAACAGGGTAATATTCAACTAGTGCATTATTTAGAGGTTTTTGGAGTACATTCTGAAAGCTTCACACGGAGCTGTGCCCACAGGATTGCCATTAAACACAATGGGAGCCGTGTGGCTAAAATCCTGCCGAGCTGTTTGAGAATGGATCCCGTGCTGCGCTGGAGACAAATGATTAAAGAATGAGTGCTTGAACGGGGAGGAGGGAGTGATGATGTGATTCTCCACTTAGGGCTGTAGTTAGACTGAAAATCCTTCCCTAAGCCCTTCTTAAATGATCTCCTGTTGGAAGATCAGCTAATAGCTCTCCTGTTTCTCAAAAGAAATACCAATACAGTACAAATGGGTAAACATTTGCACCTTAGAGATGTCCAGACATACTTGCACTTCTCTTGTCTTTACATTTAACTTTTTTGTTACACTTTTCTTTTTCTGTCTTCTTGCCTCTTGCTTAAATTTTTCATGACTTTTTTTTTGTCCTCAAAGTTCTCTTACACCTTTTATGCTATGTTGCCTTTATTTCTGATCCTCGTGTCTTGTATTGTTCTCTTGCTCTCCATTCTCTCCTTAAGAGGCAGCAGGCAGTAGTGGAAGCACATCCATGCAGCAGATATTTCTCTGGAACTCCTTCATACAGAAACATTCCCCTGCATTTATTCTGTTTGTCTCCAGAATAATCCAATTTAAAGAGAAGGGCTTCAGTAGTGTCGAATTTGGCATTTTGAAGCTGTGTACTCCTGTTGTTATATCATACAATGGATAGTGGCTGTGACAGAACACTGTGTTTTGGAAAGATGGTGGAGTGCTTTATGGCACTTAACATAGAGGCATGAAAGTGTCCCTGCCTTTTGCTTTTTTTTTTTTTTTTAGATGCAGCTTTTACTTTTTTCCTCTTGCATTTCATTTGCACCTTAATATTATTTTTTTCCCCTTCTTTTTCTTATCTTCTTTTGCTTTTGATAGGCTTGCACACACACACAAAAAGGGAAAACATGAAAAGTTATTAATGACAAAATATGTGTCCTTGATTTTTTTGTGGCCAGTTCACAATTAGTTTCATGCAGCTCTTGTTTGTCGGTATCAAAGCTGATGGTGCTGATGGTGACTGCAGCACTCTTCTGTGTGCACTGTCATGTATTTTTATTGCCTCATTATCAACTGCTTGGTTGTAGAAAAGCTGTCAGTATAATTTTAGAGAGGCTACCACTACCTAATGACACAGGTAATTAAGCCCTTGGAGACCATTATTCCA
Organism: Platysteira castanea; assembly: GCA_013397175.1. NCBI lineage: Eukaryota > Metazoa > Chordata > Aves > Passeriformes > Platysteira > Platysteira castanea. The sequence goes on along the minus strand of VYXC01009087.1, from coordinate 292,460 downwards.
ACCATGTATTACTTGTTTAGGCCGTTTTGCTCTGCTGCTGTGATTTGGAAATCTAAAGGCACAAAAGCTTTCGTTCTGACGTCTCTGACATGACCTGGGCTTGTGGGTGTTTTCTAACCACCTGAAAATTAGACTGCAAGAGTAATTATTTGTACATCTGAGGTTTCTTTAGCAGTAGAGATATATTGCTGCTTACTGCATCTGTCCTGCAGAAGGGTGAACTCCCTTTGAGCTGGGCACCACTGGAATAGGAACCTGTGTTGTCCCAGGCAGTGCTGCAGGAAACCCACCTGGAAGAAGGCATTCCTTATGCTCAGGAGAAGATACTTGGCATTCACTGTGCTGGCAGTCAGTTTGGATCTACTTTGAGGCAAAACATGTTGGAAGAATTTTATTTATATATTTTTCATCCCATAACTTGGTAATTTGGAGAGTGTAATGTAGAGGGTTTGTCATGTGAGACAGTCCCAGTCACGCAGAGGGGACATCAGGGCATCAGCTGCTCCTGGAGACACTCAGTCACAGCTGATCAGCCCAGAACTGCCTCATTCCCTCTGTTTTGAATATTTGAAGATCCAAAGCAAGCTCTCTGCTGAGGAGAAAAAAGGAAAGGCAAATTTTAGATATACCTACAGCAGCACATTATCCCCCTTAAAATTAAAGCATTGTCGTATCGTTATTTGTAACACAATCACTTGGAGTATTCCTACACATTTCATCCATCTTTGCTGATCTTATGTTTAGAGGCTTTCAGGAAGTCACAGCTAACTTGAAAATCTCCATTTTTTACTTTTCTTATTGTAGTCATTTTGAGCTGAAATTTGGAAAGGTTGAAGTCCAAAAATTCAAAAGAAATTATATTTATTAAGACTCCCTGTTGTCTTTAAAAGTACTTTTAAACAAATCTCATGTAAGGGAACCAGACTATTGTGTTTTGATATTCTTTGTCAACATCAGAGGTGACCCATTTTGGGGGAATCCCAGTTCAAAGTGGGAAGGTTTCCTCTCATAGTTGGATCTTGTGTAGTTACATGTGCAGGACTTTGGGCCTTTGCAGCTGGTGGTACAATGTCAGGAAGGGTCTGGAACTGCCATGTGAGTTTGATTTTTGATGTAAGATTTAGTCTGTTGAAACGAACTAGGAACAGTTTCTTAAATTTTATTTTTTTTGTATTTAGAGTCCCATTGACTCCATTGGTAGTTACTTTTCCAGAGTCCTTAAAATCACAAATAACATTGTGACATAACACAGAAATTTATGCAGCTGTGTGAGGGTGGTCTTGGTACCACCTTGAAGCTGTGACTCAGAATTGAACAAGATCATTTTAGTTTTGAGTGGCTGTACTATCTCTAGGTAGCTTAGAACAAGAGTGCTTGGTCTGCATCAGGGTCCTGATATGTGAAATTAAATATGTATATTTGGAGGAACTGGTACATAAATCTTTCCATTCAGCTAAACATTTTCAAATATGGAAAAACAAATATTTGTTTAAAATGTAGAAAAGAAGAAAAAAGTAAATCCTTCCAATTATTTGAAATTGGGAATATTTGCAGTCTGTTTGTGTAGTTGCTTGTAATTTTATCCTGAAGCTTTTAGTCGTGACTATTTCTGGTGCCTTCAGCATGAATATAGTTTGAACTTATGAGCATATGTTTAAGATGACACAATCATTAACTTTCTGTGTGTGCCTGGTTCTATCCACTTATAGTTAATGAAAATATCCCCTGTCCTAAGGTCCCAAATATGTTACTGGGGAATTGGAGGAGGGACAATCCTTCCAGATGAAAAATCCTTTCAATTGCTGGTGAGCAGTTTTTCTGCAAGGTTTAGTCTTGGGCTGGATTTTATTCCTCCATGCCTGTAACTTACAAAATCATATACAGGGCTGGAGATGGAAGACACCCATGCAGCCCATATGGCATTTGTCTATCTGTCAACACAGAAATAAACATTACCACTGATTTGTATTGCAGTTCAGAAGCTTTTCGCTGTAGATAGAAGTTTGATGAGTGAAATTCGTATGACTGAGAGAGACAATGGAAGCACTTCCAACATTTCCTGGCTCAGATGGTAGTTAGAGCAGTTTCAGAGAAATGTCAGGCCTGCCACTGCCTGATAACAGAATTCAGACTTGTGTGGGAGCAGTGACGTGCCAACGTTGAGGTCTTTCAAAATCCTACCCTCTTTCTCTGGTGCTCAAGGCACTCATGTTATTTTAAGGATACCTTGAAAATTTCCACTGGGATCAATGGCCAGTGGCTCAACAAAGTAAAAGTTGGGCTTTCAGTTCTGTGTAATTTGGAGTGGTGGTATGGTCTGGGGGACAGAGAACCTGAGTAGGTTATCCACCTGGGGGAAGGATCCTCTCCTACTCTTGTGACAGCAGCTTGAGGCCTGTCTCATTCCAGCGCAGCCGTGCGATAGTTGCCTTCATCATGCACAAGATACTTGTGATGCTCCTCATCCTCAGGGAGCTGCCTTTGGGCAACAGGTCCAGTATGCTTTGAGTGTGTTTTGGAAAGAGGGGTTTGTATGAATATGTGGAAAGAGGATGGCTTGTGCAGTTTGGAAAGGGCGGTGATGGTGCTGCAGGAGGAGGATCTGCCTGGATATTTCTGGGCTGATAAGCACCTGTGCTGATGAACAGAAAGAATAAATATAAATTATACATTACATGCGCGTCTTTCTGCTGCTATTATGAAGGATGTTATTACTTTATTTTCCAACTGAAATATTAAAGGGGGATACTGAGCATTCTGCTTCGCCCAGCTCACTGCTATAAGGCTTGTACCAATGCTGTATCCTAAGCAGAACTGAAAACCCCTTGGGGTTTAAAGCCCCAGCATTTCCCATCTGTCAGTTCTCTTTTAAGTTTATCACGTACCCATTTTTACTTCTCTCTCTCTTTTTAATCCATTTCCAATATCTAAATTCTTTGTAGAAGGTTGTGTCTGTCTCTTGGCCACCTGCTTTTGAGGCCATGGGTTCACAGCTGGCTGCAGGGGCTCCTCAGGAGTGGACAGCAGGCTGGGACACAGCCCTGGGAAGGAGGGCCCACTTCATCCTGGGGACCACCATGGCTCACGGAGGGTGTTGAGGCTGTCGGTGTGGCTGGCAGGACACTGCACAGTCTGGAGACGAGCCTGCAGATCAGGGGGAGAGCTGAGGAGAGCAGGCAGCCATGAGTGTTCCCAGAGGGAATCCCTGGAGACAGAGGGGAGTGAGCAGTGGCTGCAGCTCAGACAGCCACTAATTTAATTGAAACCAGGTAAGGAGAAGGACACTCCTTCAAGGATGCAGTGAACAGGAACTGCTGTTGATGAGCTCTTTTTTTCTGTTACATCTTGTAAAGCAACTTTGATATTTTACCTGTTTCAAAAGACCTGGTGCCTTACCTAGAATCTGTTTTTTTTTAATTTGTTCAGGAGCTGGGGGTGTATGTGTGTTTGGTTACTTTGAAGGCTTTTGTTGTTTGAGGAACTTACTGAAAGGAGAAAGTTTAACCTGATCCATTGCAGAGCTTTGAACACAGTGGTGAGGGAAATGAGATGCAGGTAACCCCAAACCTGAAGTTCAATATTACAAATGGGTAAGAAAACAGATTTATCTGAGATCTGAGTCAGAGAGAAGCTCTTTGGTTGGTTGGATTATGAGACTGGAGAGATCTGGGAGGCTTGGGGAGAGGCACAGAATTCTGCCACAAGGCCAGACAGATTGCAGTCTCCAAAGAGACAACCAAAGTCCAGCTGGCAAAAATACCAGCTGGTTCACAGGTGAACAAGAGCTAAAAAAGCTGAGAAACCACATGGGAACCTGTTCCTTGGTCTGTGGTCATGTGGTAGGAAGAGCTGAGACAGCTCAAGGAGCTAAAACCCAGACCACACCTCCAGGAAATCTACAACTAAAAATGGAGGTCAAGAGACTTAAACTGGAGACGGCCCAGGAAAGAGACAGGAAGCTTCACTGTGTCACAGATAAGAGCTGGAAGAAAATATCCACCTGAGAATTTTAACTACACTAAAGTAACAACTTAAGCTGAACATAGAGAAATATCTGTCATTGATATTTTTCTTTAAGACTAAAAAGAATCCTGCACCTGGTGCATGACATGGGAAAGAAAAAGCTGAAATATAAACCTCAACTGCTGCAGTAAGATTCTGTAGAAACCTTTGGATACAGCTCTGTAAGACTAAGTCAGTATCAAGCTGAAGGAATTCTTGTGACATACACTTGAAATAACCACCAAGCACTGTCACATCAGCTTCAGGATGATGAGAAGGGAAGGTGATAGCACCTAGCAAAAGGTAGCTGCCAGCCTGTGGAAATCTTGAAGGAAGTAGGTCAAGGGGGAAGGGGTTGAGACTGTCATGTACCTTCTAGTGCTGGAGCAGCTTTGTGCTGCCTGTCCCTTGGAGGGAGAGCGGCAGGAAGGGCTGTGTGGGACATGGCTGAGCACAGCGTGGGTTAGAGAGCGTTTGTTTATGACAGAACTGGGAGAGGCACAAAGCAGGCAGGTTTTCTGATCATGACTCTGATGCGGGATGGCACAAAGGACATGGCTGCCTATTAAAGTGATGGTCCTGAGAAAACTGAGAGGGAATTTAGGAGCTTAATTGCCCAGTACTGATGCATCAACCTCAGCAGGGTCTGCCCAGCCTGGCCTGGTTGAATCTGTGCTCTGGCACTTGCACCAGCAGGGCCAGGCAGGAGAGGGAGGCGGCAGAGCTGTCAGAAACATGACATCAAAAAGTGTTACATCTAATCTCCAGCAAAAATACATAGGAATCTTCCTCCTGCAGCCTTGGACACATGAGCATCTGTGTGGGCTGCTCCCTGGGCAGGGAATGTTTCCTCCTTTCCATAGGTTCCTCTCACCCCCTTGCCCAGAAACACACTCGGAAACAAAGCTGGAATAAATAACTGTTGCAATTGGATAAATTTCCTGGTATTCTCTCAGCAGCACAGGACAAATTGTACATTTTAAGTCCAGGAATGATTTTGGTTCAGAAGGAATAGCATCAAGAACCTGTGGATCATAAATTCAAGTCCTCAGCTCTTGACCCTGATGTGTAATTAATTTTTTTAATGAATCAATTGTGGCTTAAAACTGTTTGTATTTCTCATCCTGTTACTCTACCTGGCAGGCTGGTTTAGAGTCTCACTTTTTCTGTGATTAAAAACATCCTAATTCCAGCCTAGATGTATTTCTAACCACTAAATTCTCAACTTGTTTTGTCAATCATTTTCCTTAGGTTGATGTAGTTTTCTTTCACATTTTACTTTTTCTCACTGATTCTTTTGTGTAAGTCATACCTGATCTCTTAAACCCTTGGTCTCCTTAGTCTAGCAAATTGTGTCTTCTTGTGGCACAGACTGTTATTTCAACAGCTTCAGAGCAGTCCCTTTGTGGAATTCTCTCTGGATGAGCCATTCCTGAACACTTGTGATTGTAATTGTAGATATCTTCCAGATGGAATTTTGGCAATGCTTTCCACAGTAGCATTAATATTTTATGTTACTTAAATTCTTATATTTCAAGAACAGATTCTGGTTTCTGAATGCCTCATTTCTTCTTCTGTTTTGTGCTTTTAGAAATTTATCCTTCGGTGAGGACTGGTGGAGATCTGTTCCCCTACACTAAACCAGCATTTTTTCAGGAGACTTGGGGAGCTTCAGTCAAACACAGTTTTTATTTACTTTTCCCCTTAAAAAAACCCCTAGATTTTTTAAAAAACAGAAGGTGAAAGGAACACTTAAGAAAATGACAATTTTCCATTCAAATGAAAGATGTAACAGAAAATTTAATGGCATTATGCGAGATGCTTCAGATGAATAGATAGTAAATAAAATACAAAAGAAAGGGGAAAATAAATGTTCTTAAATAGTGCTTGAAGAACGTAGACTCAGAAGTGATGGGCTTTAGAGACTGATTTTTCAGATTTTAACAGCTTGGTAGTTATATAAGATACAGAGAATCCTTGGCAAAACAGTCCAGCAAGAAGGCAGAATACATGCGTGGGGATAACTGTCCTAAAAGTAATCTGGAAGTGCTGGATGTTGGATTGGGTCCAGCTGGGATATTAGAATTACAAGCAGCAGCAGATAACCTTTTGTGGTTACCAGAAGGGGGAAAAATATAGGTCAATGTGTAGAAATAGCCTTTCATAAAGCTCATAATTTTTCTGCTTCACTTCCAAAATTTGCATACCCTTTGGAGGCCTTGTGCAGGGAGCAAAACATGGGATCCCAAGCTAAATTTATACAGGTTCCATTATTTTTGCATTCTTAAAATAGGATTTGTACTAGATTGTTCTGGCATGTGCTGTCGCTGTAGAGAGTATTATAAATCATAGTATAACAATGGCTTTTCAATTAAGGTGCCATTAATTCATGCATCAAAATCTCTCATTCATAAGAAACAAGTCTTGATTTTCCTCCTGTACCATATTTGGTCCTTCCTAAAAATGGACAACTGGGATGCAAGTGAAGAAGCAGCAGCTTACAAACTAGCAGAGCACTGGCCATTGAAACTTTGCAGTGAATTTGACTGTAAGCATTATTCACCTCCCTGTTTGTCAGAAACTAGTTTTCTCTTCTTTTTCAGATATTCCATGGGTACCTGAAGCTTGTAAGATTCTCCCAGGGCTGGTTTGGTAGTGATGTGACCTCACAGTCTGTGATGTCTGTGGTTCAACTTGGTAGCTCTCAGCTCTTACAAACTTTTATAGCAGCTGCAAACAGCAAAACCACGGAAGTCTCAACTGTGTTTAAGTGAGCTCTTGGTGATGTTGCAAAGATTACTTTATTGCTCAGAAATCTGTGTGCTGATGGGAGGTGTTTCTGATTGCCACAGGAAGCTGTGTGCTTGCCTGCCCTACAAGGCTGTTCAACAAGGTGGGCCTGTGGTCCGAAATAGATTATCTGAGTTTGACTGAAGATTAAAGGGCCTATTGAATTTAAGAATTCATAATTTTTCTGAGCTGGTTTAAGTGATCATAGTAATGTGCAGCCAGACTTTATTTTCTTTAATACTATTATGTCTAAATTGAAAAGCCCTGATTCAGTGCTGGTTGAATCTATTCTTTCTCCCATTTTTGTTTGTTTAATTTGGAAGAATGTTGCGGAGGATTAGAGTTGGAACTGCATTTGCATAGATAAACACCATAATTAAGAATCCTATTACACCATTAATTTAGAAATGAAATGGTGAGCATGTTAAGAAATTAAATTTTTCAATGAGGACTGCACAGGAATTTATGGTGTGAACGAAAATGATTTGTTCCTTCATGTAAAAGGCATCTGATTAAGGTCAGCCTATGAGCAGAAATGGTTCCAATCTGCAACTGAAAAACTGCACCACTGTCTGCACTAGAGATTAGAGCTGGCTTGGTTTTATGCACATTTGGTCAACAGATGGTCAAACTATTCTGTGGGCATTCTGGCAGTGTAGAAGTCTGCACATCAATGACAGAAAAACATCACAGGAATAAGTAGAATGTCAGTGTTCATCTGAGTAGAATGAACACCCAGTGTCAGCTTCTTGAAAAGTAGCGTAGTGGGCTGACTTGAAAGGAGAAAACCTGGAATAACATCACATTGTTGCTAAATTAGCCAGTGCCATTCATTCTGATGAGACTGAAAGAACAGAAAGACTATGAGGCTCATATAAAAGATAATGCTATTGGCCTTTGGCCAGAGCAGTTAGCTAATATTTTCAGTCTCGCTGGATTGTTACCTTAGAAATAAACAAATATAAAAAAGATACGCTGTGAATAATTCTTCTGCTCAATTTCATTTGCAAAGAATACTACACAAAGGTCATGTTTCTCTAAACACAGTAGAAATAAACAACAGCAGGCAGTTTCTGGTCTGATATGCCCAGGAGTACTGGCACATTCTTCAAGGTCACTGTTTTAATGCACAGTGTATCTGGCAGTATGATTTAAGGTATTCCTTTCTCTCTGCTGCTTTTGCATCACCCTTATGCCTGTGCCACAGCAGTTTTCTCTTCTGCAGCCCCTATTCCATCTGGGCTGTTTTTCCAACTGTCTCAGGGGACTGAGACTGCTTAAAATAGAAAGAGCAGAAAATATGAAAGGGAGAGAGGAAAACTGTTGCAACACGGCTGAAGGAGAAGCTGTACAGGGGTGAGAATCTCTGTAGGACATGGGGAGTGCGGAGAAGTATGAGGACCTTTGGCTGGAATTGTCACTCACCAATTTTTGTTGTGAAACCCAGCGTCTTTGTTGCTGGGTCCATCACTGCTCCTCTGGCTTTTGATCCTTTTCCTCCTCTTACCCACAGCTGAAACCAGCCCTACTCCCAGGTCTGCTATTTGTGGTCAGCCTTGGTGACATCTTCCAAGCCCATGGGATTTAATTTCTGATCCACCTTGAGTGGGACCAGGGTTTTATAGGTGGCTTTCCTTATTCCTATTGTGGGAAGGAGCAGAACTCCTTATTCTGAGCAGCCTCCATTCAGCAGGGTTAGTGTTATTATCAGTTTAACATTCTTGATGAATGTGTGTAGATCAGAGATGACTTTTGATGGTGTCTATTAACAACTTCTAAAATGGAACTGCAAACCTTCCTCCTTTCACTGATGGAGCCGAAGTTGATTGCATTGTCCTGAGATGGTGGTACCAGGTTGGAGCCTGCACTTGCTTTTTACAGCTGTTTGAAAGGGCAGAGAAGGGTGAGTGTGTCCAGCAGCTGTGCCCCTATGAGCCAAGGCACTGGCACAGACTGCACCCATAACACAGTGAGTAAATACCAGCCACACACAGCCTGTCTGAACTGCACAAACCTCACTGCTGGCTCAGAACGCAGCTGGGTGTGGGGTTTTTAATCTGACTCCTCCTAAATGGCAATAATCTTATCGTGGTGTTGTTTACCCTGTTAACAAGGTGATGTCTTTTGCACACATTTGGTTTTAGTTTTTGTAATGGAGCTCCAGCAGGATTTTAACAATACAACTAATTACTGTGCATATTCAAAAGATAAAAGTGTGCCCTTAATGTGTTATTCATAACATGGAGCGTGAGAACATTATAAGGCTAGGGTTGTCTTTAAATATTAATTTCATGGTAGCCATGGATGCATTAGGCTCTTGTAAAGAACAAAAACACTGAATGCAACTCTTAAATTTTTTCCATGCAGTTGACTTTTATAAATATTTTTATTCTCTAGAATGGAGGAGACAGTGAGAAATCTGCTACAGAGCCAAGGATCCCCAGGCCAGCATGGAGAAGGAACTGTCAATATCATGAAGGTATATCAGGTATTAGTGACTTATTACATGTTTTCTTGTGATAGAAGAGTTATTTAAAACAAAAATCCCACTACTGAGATAAATGTCTGGCATTGTTTCCTCTATGTGTTTATTAGTTATGAATACTTGTAAGTGGTAGTTGATTCCATCTACATTTTCCCAGGTGTTCTCTCAGCAGAGTTTAAGGTTTTTCACTTTTACTGTCCTTATGTTATCTGCAGTTGTTGCTCCTCATAGTTCACAGAGGGAAAAGAAACCAGTTTTGAAACCTTTATTAAAGCACTTAATATTTGAAGTCATATGTTCCAACATCTCTAGTAAACACAGGTGTTTTTGACAACTTGACCTTCAGATTGTGATGGATAATTTTACCACTCATGTTCTTATTGGGTGTAGGGATCCCTATCAAGCTTCCCAGTTTCATACCCTTGCTTGTGGCAGGTGCACTGTATCCCCCTCACTAGGGGTTTCTCAGGACAGAATTTAGGAGAAAAAGATTTTAAAGGTTTTTCAAAGGGAACCGGGTCTGTTTATAAGACAGAAGAGTTTTAAGTTTTCCTAATGGATTGTTGCATTCTGGAAACAGTACAGCTGAGGTGGTGGAAAACCTTTTAATTTAAGAGCCTGGAGACAGGAGTGAGATACATCGCAGTTAATCAAGTATCAGGCACATGAATTCTTAAAAATATCACTTAATGAAGTAAGTCCTGTGCTGTATCTTTTTAAGCAGAATAAGCATTCTTACAAAGGATGAAATACTGTAATAATATATTAAAGTCTATACCAGGTAGTGATCCGTCAGATAAAACATTTTCCAAAAATTCTTGTTATATTAGTTCATTCTTACAGCTGATGGATCAAAAATACAGCAATATAGCTAAACAAAAATGTATATTAAAGAGTATTTATCACTGTAATTAAATTTTCATTTTAAGCTTGGATTGAAGAGAAAGGAATCTTTTAGTGTAACCTTCAACATAATCTAATTTTCTTGTTCAAATGATAGCCTGTAAAATTTAATTTCAGGACAAATTAAATTTTTTGTTGTAGTTACAATAGAGCATCGTGCTTTTAGAAACTGGTGACAAAGGCATCTTTGTTTTATGCACTATCATTTTGGGGTGCAAAACTGAAACTCAGTTCCCTTCTCTTATTTCGGGGTTTAAATCCATACATCCTGCTCACTCCTGCCACCATACCGTGGTTGTTCTGAAGTGTTCTTGATGTCAGTCTCTCCTTAAGGTGGATTACTTGTCTGTCTGTTCATAACAGACATCTGGAATGGTTTTATTTTCTGCTTTTCTCTATGCTGTCTTAGTGGGGAGGCCCCAGTAAGGTGGTACCACAAAGACGTTTCAGCTTCTTTGGGTTTGGTTTTTGCACTCTTGAGAAGAAAAGCAAAAAATACTGCAGTTTTGTTTCATCAAACTGGGGGTTTGGAGGTTCTTTATTTTCCTTTTGGGCACTAAACTGGAAAAAAATTAGCTATGTGGTATTTGAAATTTGGGACTTTTTGTGCTGCTTTCCTAGAGGGGAGATAAACCAGTCATTCCAATTTCGGTGCTTGTATATTTCTGTGTAGTTCTTTCACACTCTTTTCTTGGTTTCTTAATCTTTGGAAAAAGAGAGAATTTGGGTATGATCTTGGGGTTTTTTCTCCTTCTGGGCCACACTGATACAGACATTTGTCGTCTCCAGTCAGGCAGGAGAGAGGGCACCATGGCGTGTTTTGTGTAATATCGCCTGGGTTTATTTTCTGACCAGCAAAAGAACAACTTCTGCCCAGTTGCTGATAGCAAGAACAGTTCTTCATTTTCCTTCAGCTCTAGCAAACAGCCCTCTCCAGTTAGCAAACTGGCCTCTTTTGTTCCCTTCTTTCTGGACACAAGGTTTTCTTTGAACCTTCTGGTTGGTACTCAGGGCAAATTCCTCAAACTGAAGCTTTGCTTTCTTACAGAGTGAAGCTGTTTCTGTCCCAGGGCCTTAAAACACCCATATACCTGTTTCTCTGGGATTATTTTAATGCAAAACAGCTTCCTTTCTCTCCTGTTCTCTTCTTGTTCCTGGGAACATTTTCACTCATGTTGTCATTCAGCTTGTTTTTAGCAATTTTCATTGCTTCCATATTGCCAGTATGCAATCTTCTTTGCTTATGAATTTCCTCTCCTAATCCATGACTCAGAAGCAATGGGTTTTCCTTTCCTGGAGGAATAGCTAGGCTGCTGCATCATACACCAATTTTTGACTGTTAAATCAGGTCAGAAATGCAGAGCATTTGTGTTGTCTTGTGAACTTTGTGAGGTTTTTTTTTTCCTGAATGTCTTTTTGGGGTCATTCATCCCAAATCCCTTTTGTTCACTTTTATGACAAACTTCTGAACAAACGTCTTGTTTTCTGGGGATTTCGAGGAATGGCTGCATTCACATGCCCTGGATGGCTCCGTGCTGTGCAGGTCAGAGCTGGGTTCATTTGGAGTGTGCTTGTTACCCGGTGATACGGTAAAAGCTGCGTGGTGGGATGTGGGCAGCGACCGCGTGTCACAGTCACAGCTCGTGCCTGGAAAGCTCCTCAAAACAGGTACTTGGCAAAGAATCTCTGGTCTGAAATGTTTCCAAAGCATTTTAACATTGAGAAAAATATTAGTGAAACATCAGATGAATCATTAATATGTTGCTGAAACCAGCTGCGTGGAAATCATGGGCAAACATACCATGTAAATACATGATCAACCTTATTTAATGCTGTGTCCAAATTTGGGAAGATACATCCATATTGCAACAAAGGCATTTCATTTGTATTCTTCGAAATGTACTCAGGCAGGTTTTTGATATATTTATAAGGGTAATTCACAAATGGGAATAGGACCTGGATGTAAAACCCAGGCAATGTTCCTTAAAAACGCTGATGTATTCAGGTTTTTGGGAACATGATAACCATATTATCAACCTCTATTTGTGAAGGAAGTATGAATGAACTTTTATGTGTTATATTCATATACATACAGAAACCTTATTGAATATATAAATACTAATGTCGTTCTGAAAACTGTCCTCTACAGTCACTTACCTTGCGGAATATGTCCTGAATCTCACATTTCTCTGTGATTACTGTGATATGATCAAAACTATACCATCAGTTGGTCCCTTACTAGAGTAAGGGACTTTAGTGCAGATTCATAACTCTGTGTTTCATAACAAATGGGGACAAACGAGGTGATCTCCAGTGTGACTTACCAACATATGTCCCACATTCTCTGACACTGTGGTGAGTTAGTGTGTGTGAAGCTTGTTCAAGTAAATATCTGAATAGTCATAAAAGATAACTCTGCACAATAAATACTTTTGATCTATTGAACATTGTCTACATATTCGTTTTTTACAAATCTAATTATTGTTCTGGGATGTATGAAGTTGAGTTCATAGTATAATACCAATATGGCTGACTTCAGAATAAATATTCTTGCAAATGAACTTCAAATGTTGCATAATGATAATGTTAGAATAATAACAATAAGAAGGTGGAGCTTAAAGCATGCGGTGTTATTGCAATATTTTGTTAGATCTTGCCAGTATTCTTACTTAAAGCAAAATATTCTAACTCTTTGCATAGAGCTAGTTGCCCTATGGGATTTTAATTTGCTGGACTTACAGATGAGTTATGTGATCTCTTTTGGGTAAATGAATTAAGAAGCAGGATTGTAAATAAAATTCTCCTTTGTTATCATTTTACATAATAATAGAGGGAAAATTTATAATGAATGTTCACATAAATGTAGACAAGAACGGAAGTTATTTGAATGGCCATGAACCATCATATTTCTTACTTTAAAGTTTACTTGACTAAAAGGCTCTAATATATATGAGTTTTATGATGTTTCCAAGAGACATTGCCCACTTAAAAGTACAATAAAAGGCCAAACCAAGAGCTCATGTATTCCCCAGAAATTATTGTGTGCAGTCCTTGAATCCCATACATTAAAGCAAGCACCCCACAGACCTTCCTTCCTGAGTTTGCCCTTGAAATATGGATATCAAAAAAACTTTCCTGTTTGATCACAATTATGGATACTCTAAGTAGAGTCTTACCTGATTACAGATCACTCAAAGACTTTGAGGGGTTTTTAACTCATTTTGACTCTGTGTCACTGACAGTGATCGAAATAGATGAGGAAGAGAATTTGTTGTAAGTCCACAATTTGCTAAAATTCTGGAATTGTCAAAAAGCTCAGGGCAGACAGGGTGCAGTCGTGCTGGGGGGGTAAAAACATACACAAGTGATACAGGCACACTTCAGGTGGCATTGTTGGCCACATCAACCCAATTTTTTGTCTGCATGCTTTTGTGAAACTCAAATGTGGAACAGTTGTTGTGGCTGTCACTTCTAATTTGCACAGCCGTTGGTGTCAACAGCTCTTTCATGAGAGGAAAAACTGTAGCTATTGGCAATATAATTTTATCTTAACACAAAATTATACAAGCTTATTGTTCAGGCCATTGATATGTAACATTTTATAGATGGGGCATGGCCATGAATTGAAAAGAAGGCACTAGTTGAATTCCCCAGCTAAAATCCACGTAGGATTTTTTAACACTAACTTCTATTGCAGAAAGAGGATATATATCCTTAAAATTAAACATCTGTCTCTGGAGTGGAAGTGCCCACAGGGGACTGCATGAACCAAGCCTCCTAAGCTACTAAGGAGTACATTACTAGGCAAATATTAGCAGATTTGTGTCTCACAGAGAAGGACAAAGAGGAGCCATCTGCCCTCTTGGGAGCTCCACTGGAAATCCTGGGCTGTCAAGGACACAAGCATTTGCTGTTGGACTGCTTTTCCATGCAGAGAAATCCAGGGCTGGCTCAGTAATGACTAATATCTTGTGGCTTTTTGTAGATTTCCACCACTATGCAAAGATTCTGATAAATATGTAACAAAAACGAGGTTTCTCTACCTTCCAAAAAGGGTGATGGTGCTCCTGAGACACTGTTCAAAATTTCAGTTTTGTTGCAAAGAGTTTTCCCTTTTTGGTTGTTTGTGATACAGAAGCTCAGCAATGGAGCTGTGTTTAACACAGCAAAGTCTTATAAGTGAAATGTGCCATTTGTGAGCCTGTTTCTCAGAAAAAAAACAGTTCTTTCCTTCCCAGAATCGTAGAGTCACATTTTTGGGGTTGGAAGAGACCTTAAAGATCATCTCATCCCAACCCCGTGCCATGGGCAGGGACACTTTCCACTAGACCAGGTTGCTCCCAGCCCCATCCAACCTGGCCTTGGCTGCATCTCAAAACAAAGAACTAGCAAAATTAAAGAGGAAGGAAAACAAGGGTGTCCTGCATTTACACAAGAGTTATCCACATGTTTGCATAGTCTCTGATTAAATTCAGTCACCCACAGTTTTTTGCCCAACTCTGGGCACCTTTCTTGCCATCAGGGGTTTGCTTTGAGAATGCAAAGTTGGCAACTTTGTTGGCAGAAGGATAGATGAGGTCTCCAGACACAGATCTGCATTTTCAGGGTGTGCAGGTGCCACTGTACTACCACTTTAATCCATCACACATGCTCTAGATACCTACAGTATCAAGAGGTGAAGATTGACTGATTTGGTGGTGTTACATTGTGTTACACTGGCTGTAATCCTAGTTTACATTTCCCTCTGCTGTACAGCGTTTCTATCTTTTGCTGTATCTGCTGGTTCTAACTTTGGGAATGAATCCACAAAAGTCACCCATGTACATTGCCTGAACATGAGTGTTTCACTTTCCCCAAATGAATGAACTTATATATGGTCAAGTGGCTTGCTCTCTCCCTGCTCCCACATCTCTGTAAAAGATGCTGTTCATTCTGCTTTTTTACATTATTTCCTTCATATTTTCAAACCAGCAGAAAGCAATGCTAGTTATTAAATTAAAAAAAAAAAATTAAAACTCTAAAATTTTGTTTAGTTGAAAAAAAATCTAAAATTTTGCAAAAAAAAGGGATATTATGCTGAATTCACAATCATTTTGTCTTTGAAAATTATTTTAACAAATGAACACACTTAGCAGTATATCAGTAAATTTATTTTGGAACGAAAGTGCTCTTCTGATCAGGAAAAGTTAAGAGAATTAATCTGAATTACCATAACATATTTGAAAAGTTGAAGTTTTGATCCAATCTGGAATGATTGTTCCTGCATTTTATTTTTGCATGAAGATGAATTCTGATCATCTTTCAGAAGTTTTCCTGACAGGGCTGGGAGACATGAAACTGTTCCCTGGCACTTGCAAAAAAATTGCCTGGTAATGGAATAATATACCAATTTTTTTTTCCTAATCCCACAGGTAACTTCTTAGGTCAGCTTCTGCAATTGTGCTTATGGTGAGAACTCATCAGCTAATACATTGCTCTCCTTCCAGACTACTATGGGAAGAAAATTGGCTTATTTCTAACAATTTAAATCCAGAAGAATTTTGTTGCCTTAATTGCTGTTACATAAAATTTACTGAATTTGAATTTCAGAATAGTTTGGCTTATTTCTACTTCAGTCAAAGGAAGGTATTTTAATACTGTAGCTTTAGACTAGTGTAGTTACTCTAATACCTACAAACCCCTTCCCAAAATTTAAATGCTACATAGAGGTTTCCTGGAAGGAAAGATTATTACTTTAGGTATGGTACTATAATGAACCAATTTCTAAGAGAATATCTGCATGAAAAATCACACTGAATGCTATTCTCCTATTACCTTATATACATACATGAAGCAGGAACAGCTTCTTAGTTCTTTTTCCTGCTGGTAACTTTGCCAATCAATGTAACCAAAGCCTTCAATTTTGAGAAGGAACCAGGAGCACAGTGAGCTCCTGGGCACGGTGAGCTCCTGGGCACTGCCCTGCCTCTGCTGTGCCTGGAACCTGGCGTGGCAGAGTCACCTCCAGAAGGGTCAGCCTCTGATTCTGGCTCTGGCGGGGCCAGAGGTGGCAATGCTGTTGGGAATGGGAATATCCATTGACTAAAGACAGGAGCTGGAGCTGGGCTGGGGACCTGGGGACAAGAAACTCCATCTGCTCTCACTGCTCTGAGGAGTGCACTTCATCCTCAAATGCGCTCTGAAGGTTTTCTGCTTTATGCTCCTTTCTGATCTGAACTTTTTCAAAATAAATATATGTTTCTGATGCATGGAACGGCCAATAAAAGCGTCATTGGGAAATTTATTAATGCTACTGCAGAACTGTTCAGCGGGGATGGTAGCTTGTACTGGTGAGGAGTGTTCTGAGTGGAGAGTAATGTGGAGCACATTTAGATTGATACGCGGGTGGAGGCAGGCACATATCAGAAACATAAAGTATGTACTTGGTCCTCTTATCCATCACAAGTATTTAATCTAGGGAACGCTGCTGCTCGCTCTGCTTACTTTGTAAGTGAAATCCAGAGATGAAAAAGAACAATTTAATATGTTCTTCTGACAAGGGTAATGTTAAATCATGAACAATTTGAGATGTTTCTGTAAACTTTTGTGATGTGTTGCATTCCTTTGTTTTGCTTCAATTTTGGTCAGCTTGTTCTGAACAAAAGCTGTTAGCTAAACAAAAATATATTATTGTTACACTTACTGATGTGCTATCTAAAGCAAAGCTATATTTTAGTCTCTCCTTCCACTGGGAGAAAAGAAAGCAAAAGAAAACAGCTGAATACATAGATAAAAGCAAAGAGGGTAAAGCAGAAGTCATATTTGTAGCCTTATAGTCAGAGATAATTTTGATTGCATGTAATTTTAATTGCATGTAATTTTTTTTATATTGTAACTTGTTTGCTCAGTTACAATTTGGTTTGTGTTTTTTTTCAGACACAGGTCATTGTGTTTAATGGGATTCCCATTAGCAAATAAAGAAAAAAAATTTTTTTTTAAAGTTGCATATAGAAAAGACATATTCAGATCACAGTGGTTACTCCTGTACTGAGAATCGTGCAGGACACACTTTGAGAATTCATCACTTATTTCACATTGCTCAGACTTAACATATGTGTCTTTTACACATCTCAGGTGTTGCTAAATGGAATATGTTATAAAGCAAATCAGAAGATACTGCAGATTTTCAAAGGGTATATTTAGCAAAAAGAGGTCATGATGGGGGAGAAAGAGGAGCAAGGTGCCACTGAAAAACAAATTTAACCTTGTTGGAATGTTAAGTCTGTAGTCCTTGGAGCAATTTCTGCCTTTTTACAGCTTGTGCAGTCAGACTGAGCTATTTGTGCATAGCTTGAGGCTGTTCTGTTTAATGAAAGTACAAATAAACCCTCATCCACTGTTTTTATCTTCATCAACAGGCTAGAAATTCTCATTTCATACTGCTCACAGTGAATAGTGTTGAACACTAGGAGGTCTGCAGTGGAAACAGTGCTGAAAAGACATCATCTGAGAATGCATCAAGATTATAGAATGGCCTTGCAAGGAAAAGCTCTCACGATGTATAAATACATTGTTGTGGTTTGACTGCAGCTGGCAACCAAGCCCCACACCCCACTCCTGCAGGAGAGGGAGGAGAGAATCAGTAGGGTAAAAGTGAGACAGCTCATGGGCTGAGAGAGTAATTATTTAGTAATTAAAATATTATAAAAAACAACAGCAACAGCAACAAATTGTAATGGAAAGGAAAATAACAAAGATAGAGAAATAAGCCCCAAGAAAGGGAAGTGATGCAAATGTCAACAGCTGCTCGCTCCCCACTGCCTGATGTCCAGCCAGGCCCTGAGTGGGCCCCGGCCAGCTTTCCCCCTCTATTGCTGAGCAGGATGTCCTATGGTCTGGGACATCCCTTGGGTCACTTGGGGTCAGCTGTGCCCGCTGTGTCCCCTCCCAGCTCCTTGTGCACCCCCGGCCCCTCGCTGGTGGTGTGAGGAGCACAAAAGGCCTTGGGTCCATGTAGGCCCCACTCAGCCATAATAAAGTATCTCGGTGTTGTCAACACTGTTTGCAGCACAAATCCTAAACACACAGCACCTACTGCCAGAAAAAATAACTCTACCCCAGCCAAAAGCGGTGTAAACATAAACAATTCTGTGTATGGATCTGTAAATTGCAGTTTGGGTTTGGAGGGGAGAGTCTGCCTTGATTATAGGAAGAGTGTTACAAGTGTAGTGTACTCAGATCAGCACATTCAATCACTGAAATCTGAGATAACTGTTCAGTAAATATCTCATTTGGAAGGTCCTGTGGAAGCTCTGGACACACCACACAGAAAGCACTAAGTTTTTTGAGGTGCTGAATTATTATCGTAGTTTGGGTTCCACATAGACTGGACTCTTGGATGCCTGTTACCACTGCCTCTCTATAAGAACAATTAATAGCTATATCATGAATCTTTTTGATTTTTTTTCCTCAAATAAGTGCTTATGAGCAATCACAAGCACTGTTTAATTACATATCCTACATATATTTTATTCTTGGTTGATTAATGTGTGATTAAAGTGTGTTTTTGGAAAATTGCAGGCATGACTCTCAGAAGAACTTGAATTTGTTATTGTTATAAAAGCTTTATCTCCAATAAATTTCAGAAATTGAAGAATCAAAAGGAATTCAGAAAAGAAGATCCCACTCAGGCATCACAATCCTACACCTAGAACTGAAACAGAGATCTTTTGTATCTGAGGGATCCTTACTGCATTGCATCTGAAAAATTTCACTTCTCTGAAGGACTTGTGTTTATCACATGAAAATGATCTTTAGCTTCTGCAAGCAAAGATGTCATCTCTAATTATTACTTATCACTTTCCAGACAAGCAGTTCATGTCATCCAAGACTCATTGGGAAAATCAGCATTTCAAAGATGTTGATCTTTTTTTAATTCTTGTTTGGTTCAATCAGATTTTTGTCACACGTGCTTGTGAAAGATTGCGTGTTTATAATCCGTGCTTTAGAGCCCAGATCCAGTTACATCAGTATTAGATTATGATATCTTGTGTTATTTTAGCCACTTGTCCAGTACCTAATCTTGGTTTTCACGGTAAAAAAGAAATTCTAGAATAATTTTTCCCAGCTACTTTTTTTTTTCTTTGCATCTTCTGACATTTACTCTTCTTGGTTTGAAATTTTATAGCTGCAAATTGAAATATTTTAAAGTGAGCTCTCTTTTCTCCTCTCTTTTTCCATGTGTGCATGTGTGTAGTGTCATTCCCAGAAAGCATCTTAGAAAGAAGAAAGGACAAAGGACAGTCAACTGGTGATACTGCCAATAAAACTTTTAAAGTAACATAATTTCTGAAATAATAATGGTTAAGAAGTAGCGGGCCAAGTATCCCTTTGACACTTTTCTCTTCCTTGGAAAAGTGACAATTCTTAGAGGAAAGACATCCCAATAACCAAGTGTTAGGGTCAGCAGCCTTTTGCCTTTCTTGGGATGAAGAAAGAGGTAATTTCTGAAATAGGCAATTTGTTCTCTTATCTTTTGAAAGCTTCCCTATGATCTTTTCTATCACTATAGTTACTCTCAGTTTATCAACAGTGAAAACACTATCTTGTTCAGTATTCTGAAAGCTAGATGGATGAGACAAAAGAGAGAAAATTGGCTTTACATACCACAAATTCCAGTAAATTATCATTTGCAATTTCAGGTGGATTTCCTGCTCTCTTAATGTATTATTCTTACTTTATTTATTAGTGGGAAGAGGGAATATTATACTGCTCTTTCCTGGTTCAGCTAACTGAAATCCAGCTTTCTGATAAGTCTCAGTCAGGCCACTGCATTGTACAGCTTCATAGATCAATGTCTTCAGTGGTTTATATCTTTTCATTGATCCTGGAGAGCTTGCCATTCCTAGGCTGCAGGGGCTGTTCCCATTGCTTGTTTTCTATTGGCCACAGGGCCCAGAGTGTTCCATCAAAGGGTTCATCATCAGTGGACTGCTTGTTTGATTTATGGAGCAAACTGAATACTAAGAACTAATGGTCAGGGCAGGATGTCATTTAAGATTTGCAAAATACTGTTGGTTTCAGAAGAGCAATGGCAGTTTAAACCAGCCTGAGAAGCTTACACAATGTGGGACCTGATTGTAAATTTCTCATGAATTTCTTTGAGAATGCGTCTACAGCGAGCAGCATAATCCTAGTTCCAGTAAGATTTGAATTTTTAATATTTTTATTGTCTCTGTTGACACAGAGCATTAGAGAAGCAGATGAGCCTTTACTGCAGAATTCTCATCAGGCTGTTGTATTTGCATCCTCTCATGGTACAGGCATGTATCTTAAACTCATTGGTCTCAGGACACCCAGAGCAGAGTTATTGCCTTTTTTTTTTTCTTTTTTTTTTTTTTTAAGCTGTTTTACTTCCAGAACACCATTTCCATCTGTTACTTTTTCCCAGAAATTAACCTGCACTGATCAGCAGGACAGCACTTACTCTGCCTTTGCTGAGCTTTGGACCTGGGGAGGATTTTGTTATTCAGCTTGAGCACAGCCTGCCTGTGACTGTGCAATATGTGAGGCATGAGCAGGGACTGTTCAGGGGTGGCAAAAGAAGCTCCTTATTTGAGGTAACACAAGTGTAGGACTCTAGAGAAAAAAGGAGCAAGCTGCTTTACACCACTGTTTGCTGCCCTCAGCATGCTCACTCCAGAGCTCTCTGTAGGATTTGACCAACATCCCACAGGAGCTGCACATTTCCTCTTGCAGATCTCTGCCCCTTCCTTCCTCCCCCAGCAGCCAGCTGCCTTTGATATTAACAGATTTCGCACACTCAAGAGGTTTCTGTCATTCCAAAAGCCTTTGTCATCCTCCCTCTTTAGGAACTTGACTTCTAGCACCAAGGGTGCTTTACAAATACCTGTTTGCTTTGCTTTCTGGAGTGTGGGTTTTCCACTCTACCCTCACTGGACATCACCCAGGTGGAACTGGTGACTGTGATGGGGCAGTGCCCTCAGCACGTGGCATGCCTAAGCACAATTTCTAAGGTTAGAAGAGTTTTCCTCTGTTCTGCACCTTTTCCATGACTGAAATGCTGAATCTCATTTATTATTACTCAGTAATAAACTACTTTTTGAAATCTATGAGCTGTTCTTCAGCTCTCAGGCAGGGTAACAGTAGTTGGTGTTGTGAAGTATTCAAGTGCACATCAGAGTAAAACAAGATGTGTGTTCCTGATCATGCCACCAGTGTGCAAAGTTCCTCTAATTTTGTAATTAGAAGATGAACAGGTTACTTCTTTATGTGGCTGGGATTTACTCTGTGAGAAGTTGCATTACTCCCCTTTCTCTGACGAAATTTCATAACTTGTGCTTTCTTCTACCTGTCCTGTGAAATTGCCCTGAGTTTGTGCAGGAAAGGTGACCCTCTGCATATGTCTGTGTTCTCTTCTATTAGCCACATCCTATTCATGTCACATTCCCTCCTAAAAATAATAGTTTGTATTTGAATTACATCAGAGATATACCTTTGTCATTTCTTTCTCCTGAGGTCATTGAAGTGTTTTATCTCAATGCACTCCTTGGGGCAACTTGAAGCAAAAATGGTTTAATGGCTCTTTTACAGATACCTGATTGTTGCATCAGTGAGTAGCAAGCATGAAAAAATAAAGCCCCAGTACTATATTTATGGTTCCTTTGTGATCAGGGTAGCACTAATGTTGGAAACCTGATGGAATCGCTCTTTGACATCGACGTTTTGGGGCTCAGAATGAGATCTTTGCTTCATGGTTTGTGTAAGGGTGTTCAGTAATTAAGCCCGTATATAAAATTAATTCTTGATTAAAGTTTTAACATAGTAATAGTCAATTTCTAAGTTAGTTAATATTTATAAAAGGCACTGTTGTGAATGTGATCCAGACTGCTGATTTTTAATTCAGTTACTTTTATGGGTTTAGTTAAGATAATGCCTTGCTGTTAACCCTTAAACAAAGTTGTGTTTGCACAGTTATCCAAGCTGGATTGGCTCTTCATGAAAATGCACACTTTTATGCTTAGACAGGGTGCATATTGTGTGGTAATTAAGGGGAAAGCATCTCACTTTTAGGTAACTCAAAGATCATGAACGTATGAGCTTTTGTACATAAGAATTATCAGAAAGGCACACAGAGAAGACTAGGTGCTCATTGAAGGAATTCTCTAGATTTGTTTTGACACCCAGTATTTAATGTTGATTTACCTCACATTTTCCATTCTCAGTCTGCTCATGAGTTTTCAGACTGCATCTGCTCATACAATTAGGGAAGGTGGCTTGCAAGGTAGAGCCTTTCCCTCCCATGTTGTGCTCCAGTGATGGTTCACTCTACATCTGTGGAGTTCTCTTTTTTCCCCTTATGCTCACCTTGTCATTTTGGGCAATGTTTTACATTGCCTGCTTGTAGTCGTTATGTTTTGCTTGCTTTGTCTCACTCTCCCTGTGAACAGAGAGCTCAGGCAGATAATTAACAGAGTTAGCAGGATTCACTGTTCAATCCTATCATTTTTACAGATGTCTTGTAAAACTCAGCAGCCCCAGTCCACTCAGCAGCTGCAGCTGATAACAACTCAGGCTGACTGACTGGAAATAGACTGGGGCACTTCTAAAAGTCTTGTTGTCAATCTGATTCTCTCCATTTATACACCAGAGCAGATCTTAAATCAGTATTCATCTGGTAGCTTGATTCTCAGCCCATTATTTAATAATTTAAACATTAGCTCTAGATGAAGAAAGGTGAGATACATTAGGCATGAACATATGTTAGCTTTTCCTCAATAAACTGCTTTATCTCTCAGTGGCAAAATGCTGCCATGAAAGTTGGTATGTTCAATTTTCATTGCAACTTTTAAAGAAGAAAATGGAAGTTAATAAAGAAATCTTGACTTCTGCTTTTTAAAAATCTGAAGTAGATGTAGCAGTTAAGTTGTGCATTCACTTGCAGAACTGGCATAGTGTGTATCACAGACCCTTCATGACTCCACTTGCTTAGTACTTTAATCATGTCACTAGCAACTTGCTTTGTCTTTTTTTCATTCATATCCAAGGGAGAATTGGAGATATTTGCATAGTTAAATTCATTTGCACCTGTGAGTAATGACATTTTCAAAAAAATCATTTCAGGAAAAGCTGTCAGAAGACAGTAGGAGATGTAAAGAAGGCATGGAAAAAATCCACACACTGGCAGACGAAGATTCAAGAAGTGAAAGCAGCAGCACTGAGGAGGAAAAAGAAAAAACAAAATTGCTTTTGGAGCGTTTAAAAGCTCTGGAGGTAAGAAGCACAACAGTTTCACACATAAGAGACCACCCTTCCCCCTGCTTCATTCATTTATTGCCACTGAATCACCCTGTAGTATTAATCTAATCTTTCACAGTTCATCTGATTTCATGTTATGGGGTATTTTTTTTTACATTTCATTTACCAAGGATGAACAAGAGGCTTAGCATCGTTAAAAGGATCCCTCTCTAATGCTGAGCATCAGATATCTTTAAAAAGAAGTTAATACATTATTTTAATTCCTTTGAGACCATTTAATAAGAAAAATTGGTTTTACTCATTTTATTTCAATTATTAATATTACAGGACCAATATAGGTGGTTTAACAACTGTCATAAAACTAGTTTTGCTCCATTGTAGTTTATGGCTCAGTTTTTAATTGCTGGACTGCTTGCTTGGGAGAGCTCAGGCCTTTTTACTGCCGGGCTGGGGAAAATCTATTTCCTTGTAGACCACACAGAAAACTGCACACTCTACATTTTGAGTGCATTTCTGCAAAATTAGGATCTGCAAAACAGTGCACCTTGTGGTAGCTTCTAACTAGAGGAAAAGTTTCAACGTTTTCTTAGGCAGCCATGGACAAGGTGCAGGTAAAACTGGAACCACAGTACACGTGAACTTAGTTTGTGCTCCTTGATTGAAGCGTGGGCTTCAATGTCTATGAAAAAATAAGACTGCAAATTTTAATCTAATTTTTAACAACTATAAAGTCATATTTTTGACCTTTCAAGTGTTTCCCCCCTTCTCTTCTGTTCAAGGCTCTGTGTAGCATTGTAGGTATGGATAAATGAATGCCTTAGAATGATCTGAGTGACATTTTGCATTTTTTGGTTATGTGTGAAGGCCCTTTTACATGATGATTTTTAAGTTGTACTCTGATCAGATTAAAACTCTATGTTTTTGTTCTTGAGGACTTTGTTAAAAGTAAAACATGAACAATTACAATCAATCCTGTTTGGATCTAAATACAGGAACTGAAGTCTCAAACGTGTAAGCAGTCTCTGCAATTTTACTTTGAAGTCTTAGACTGTTTGTAAAATAAACATATGTAATATTAAATAACTCTAATTTTGCCCTGGGGAAAAGAACACATGCTACTAAGTTCTTAAGGCAGTGAAACTCTAAAAAAATACAGATTAATTTAGCCTTGCTTTATCTGTTGACAGAGAATGATTGTAGGTTCCTTGTGATCCTTTATTTCCAAAATGTGCATGATTTCTGTTTGCTTTGCCTCATTCTTAATCAGTCTGCATGACATTTGCAGTTCTTTATGTCCTCAGTTGGTAGGGAGGTGTTCAATAATGTCACAGCCTTTATCAGTTGTGGCAAATTGCCCAGATATCAAATGCAGCACTGAGGACAGGTGGGGTCTGGTTCAGGAAGGGCAGTGGAGATGTCCCCTCCCTGGTGTTGGTGCTGTGCAGTGACGTGCTCAAACCACATCAGAGAGTGCCAATACTGCAAGGATTGATCTACAGAAGTCGTGCAAGGATCTATCAAAGTAGAAAGATGAACTCCAGGGCCAACATTAATTGTGATCCAATATAATCAAAACAAAGTGTTGTTAACTGGTTGTTGTTGAACATTATGTATTTTTGCTTTATTTCTCTCTTGAAGAATATAAATTGTAATGTCAAAGACTGTATGGTTTATTAATTAAGAGACTTTTTAAAAGTTACATGCAATTAGCTGTTCTCATTCTTTACTATTTTCAAACTAATCATTCTAAATATTTTATTAGTCTATCTAGAAAGGAACAAAAAATTACTGTTTGTTAGTTTTTGTGCTGTGGGTGTCAGGATCTTTAATCTTACTTTACATGATTAGATGTTTCTGAATTAGTGAAATCAGAAAGGCTAATAAAGTGCTCACTAGAGTTGGTCCTCCATCTGTGCCCTCCAGAATCTGAAGACTGCCTATAAACAGAAGCTATTAAAAGTAATAGTCAGAGTGTGTGACCTAATCCATTAATGCTTACTAATATAATTTCATTAATAGCAACACTGTTAAGAAAGATTTTGATCTCTCTTCCTATTAGTTTGTTACTCAAGTGTAGCTCATGACAAGCTGGTCTGTTAATGCAGTGTAGAATTATTCCATCCTCCTCCTCCTCACCTGTGTTCACTGGCCTGTTGTTTGGGTGAGTTTCTCTTAAAGCTTCTACAAGGGCACATATATTACAAATTTACATTTATACACATGTATTTAAATATATATGACAGTGCAACTGATGTGAAGCTTTTAGTTTATAAAAGTTTAGATCCAGCAGGTAATTTTTTTTCTAGTTAATACCTTCCCTTGGTTGATCACATAAAAATTTGGATAAGTCTGAGCTAATTTTTCAGTGAATGAAGTACCAAAAGAGAAAAGCAATCCACCAGCACAGGGATAAATGGGTAGCTCTGCCAGGACATATACAATATAACAGATTGTTTAGTTTCTTTTGTTTAAAATATCTGTGTAGGAAAATAATTCCAGTTCCATACATAGACCAAATGGTTTCTGCCCTTCCTGGAGTAAGGACGTGGTAGATGTGAGGTACGTGGTGGTTTTCTTCAGGAGTTTCTGTGAGTGGGACAAAAGCTGAGGTCATCCTGGTCAGTCGGATCTGGAGCAGGAAATCTGAGAACCAGAAAAGGGACAAGGCTTCAGTTTCACAGAAAACTTTCTTTAAATAGCTTCCAAATAATGGGAGTTGAATTTAACCTTTTTTTTTTTTTTTGGCTGTCAATTGTATTGCCAAATAAATTTCAGTAATACCTTTTATGTTTTATTAACTACTGTTTATCCTAGAAATTTTCTCACTGAACAATACAAGTCAGTATAATAAAGTATCTTTGTAGTCAGCCCAAGTGAAAGCTATCAGATGCTTTGATAAGAGATATCTACACGTATTCTTCCGCTGCTCCTTTTGCCTATAATTTATTTTTACATCCTTTATCATTTACAGCAAGTTCTATTTCCACTCTACTGGCTGATAAATTCCATACGTTTCTAATCAAATGAAACAGATGACAAATAAAAATGGTTCACACCATCTTGTATCCCATTTTACATAGTTGAAATTAATTGTGGCTTCCTGGATATCAAAATTCCTTTGTGCCTTCAGCATTTTTAGTTGGCTGCTCTTGAAATGCCATTTAATTTACTTCAGCAGTTATGATCAAATGCCTTCTAACTCTTACAAAGAAAAAGAAATTCTCTGATATCTTCTCTGTGTATTTGGAGTGCTGCAAAAAATGAAATATTAATGACATATGGGGAATAACATATGAACTCCATGGTGGAATTTCCTTTTTTTAATTCTGCTTTCATCACCAGCAGAATTGCAAATTTTTTGTTTATAAATTGTAGCCAGAAATATACAAAAAATATAATTTATTCTGGACATGCATCAACCCCCATACAGCAATTCCAGATTTTTACACAACTTTCACAATTACAGTAAAACAATAATGTTATATTTCCAAAGTCATATGCGTACAAGTTGGAGATTTTTCACAAAGCCTTAATTTGCTCTCCTGGGTATGTTAGGTGTTATATGGATTTTCATTTCAAGATTGTCTACTATTTCTTTTTTCCAGCAAGAACAATTTACACATTTACAATCCACAAAGGAAAGCTTTAAGAATATTCGATATTAGACAAACAGTGTCTGTAAAGGCCTTAAGTGTGTCCCAGAGCTTTGTTATCCAATATGGAGCTAAGGGTTCTCTGCCCCAATTTAGCCTCAAATGACTGAAGTACAAGCACCAAGCACCTGCATAATTGCAAGTGGTTTAAACTGATGTACGGCATTAATGTCAGTCTTAATCTAAACATGTCTGTAGAAGCTATACTTACTTTGATTTTAAAAATTTAATCAGTGATAAATACTATGTCAGCTTTGAAGGCTTATTAAAGTCTGTCATTTGCACAGACATTTATGCAGGGAGGGTAATTCGGTGTAAATTAACTCTGTCTGACTCCATGAAATGTTCCAGCCCTTTCGGACTTTGCAGCTGTAGTAGTGCAACTTGCTTGGAAAGTGTTTGCTTTTGGCTGCTCATGAAGAAAGTGAGCTGTCTGGGATTGCTCCAGACTGAATGACCAAGGAGTACTTAATGCACGTTGTACGGGACTGTGCTGCTAAAGGCACAATAAAGGACACTCTCACACCTGCTAGGTTTACAGAAAGAGGGAAAAGAGAGACTTCATTTACATTTCTGATACTTTATAGGGTTCTCAATTCCACAAGGGATTGGAGGACATGTCACTTCCTTCTCAATCCCACTGGAGAAAAAGGGTGCTTATCAAACTTTCTCTTATCACAAAAGGAATGAAAAACAGAAAAGACGGTTAAATAAACATTGGCTATAGTTTACATGAAAGTGTGTGAATATTCTCTGACTCCAAGGTTATAACAGAAGGCTTAGCAAAAAACAGGACAACACTGGACAGTGCTTTGCTTTGACAGTAAAAAAGGGATTCTGTGAGATGCACAAGTTTTGGTGGTGGTGTAAAGTCCTTTCACACACTTCATGTCCTCCCGGTTCCTCAAGAGGAAAGGGGAGTGCGAGACTAGGTGAAGATTTGGGGAGAATGGATTCAGTTCCCAGCTCAGCTGCGTATTTCCTGCATCCTCAGCAGTCTAATCTGTTGAGACTGGTAGCACATCTGTAATCAGAAGAGATGGTTTACCCATCACAGGGTGGGACAGTGCGCAGCTGACGCCTTGTTAAAACCACAGTCTTTGCATTCAAATTAAAATAACCATGGCCAACAAAGAGGAGGTTCCCCTGGTTTGTGGAGTGTCCCCTTCCCCCTCTGCAATGGGCACAAGTTCTACTGGCCTCAAAAAGTACTGATTGAGGGCTGCTCCCAACCTTGCATTTTTCAGCAAACCACTGGGGTAGCATTAGACTGTAACCCTGAAGTTATCGAATGAAAAGCCTAATTCATGTGTGAAAATCTCATTGCTTGCGGGTGAGTGGGACTCAATGAAAGTTTCAGTAAACTAAGCTGCAGTAGAAGCAATATCTGCTGGGGTAGAGTCATGAAACCACTCTAATTTTAATTAAAGAATTTTGCCCTCTTACCCTTTGCAGTTCATCATAGAAGGATGTGTTTTGTTTTAATAAATTGAGCTTTGGGAGAAAACTCACTCAGGATAATAAGCTAAATGTTCAAATATATTAGAGGGGTAATTTCCCTTGTATCATCACCGTTAAACAAATGAGGAAGTATGTCAAGTATTTCCAATATTATGTTTTTACTACTCTGCAGAGGAAGAAAGACATGATAGCAATGAACTATGAACTATAAAAAAGAAATAGGAGGAGGGTACATAATTCCTCTGAGTGTATTGAGAACATAACTTTGAATGGGATGCTGCTGGTTTTTATTTTGCTCTTTATTTTCTCTTCTTCATTTTTTAAAATTATTATTTCCCATACACTGCAATGTTGAATGGTGAGAAAACTAGTAATTATTTTCTTTTCCATGGAAAGAAACACACCATATGCAGGGGCGAAGAGCCCGAGTTTCTAAAAATATCTGTAAGGAAAGATTTCTTGTTTATTGAAAGTCAGCTGATTCACTGGCATATAGGAAATGTGCATCACTTGACTTAGATGCATAAAAAAATCATGAAACACCTAAATATTTTGTAGCAACATTGTAAAATTTTGTAGCAACCAGTCTTGTTCCAGCCAATGTGTTTAATGTGATTTGGCCAGAACCCTCTTCTTAGCCCAATGCCTTGGCTATCCCTGTAACTGGATTCATTGTGCTGATTTGTCACCAAAGACCAACCTACTTCATTCTAATTATTGGATTATTTTACTTTTAAATCTTTTCAGTAGGAGACTTTTATAATTAGTCTTCTGAACTGTGCCTAAGAACTCTTTTGGTTTTTTTTTAGTGAGGGATCAGACAATGAGGCAGGGAAAGTCCTATATCCAAACTTACACAGTGGCTGATAATGAATCAGCACGGAATTGCATCACTGGTTTCAAAAACAGCACAGTTTATTCCAGCTCTTTCCTGATAACAGTATTGGCAAAGTGTTTCAGCTTTCCAATAACTGAGTACATTTTAAATTAAAACCAAACAAGTACTATCAAGCTGAATGTTTTCTGTAACCTGTTGGTGCTTGAGCTCATCTACTGCAGGTCCTCAGTGGCTCGGTTTGTCTTTGGGATGCAAATCTCATGGCTGCTACCTGTTCCTCCTTGCCTTGTGCCCTGGGGTGCTTTCCTCCTGCAGTCTGTCCTTACCTGCTCCTGCTGAAGTCCTCAAAAGCACGTCCTTCCCAGATATTTGTACCCCTCCTGCCAGATCACATCTTCCACTGTGGCTTTTCCAGCCATCCCATGATGGTGTGAAGCTCCATAGTTGGCACAGGGCTATCTGTTGGGATGTTACTGGAAGTAATATCCTCATATGGATGGAGACTGATAGAAACCTCTCCTGAGCAGACAGTTCAATTCAGTTAGTATGTGGTGAGTATTTAAGACAAGAGGATGTATTTTTGCAGACATGTAAAATATTGATCTTTCTATTTTTCTCTCTCCTTTTACATTTTTTTTCCCCTAAGCCAGTTGGAATTCATGGCAATTTCTTTTTGGCATGGAAAAATCAAGATGATCTAGGAGGGACATGAATTTACAACAGGGGTGTTGAAAATAGCTCTGCCCACTGGATGTAAGAAGAGCTGTTCAGATTTACTCTGTCACTGCTGTAACCATTTCCTGCTATCATTAGGATCTATCATTCTGCTTTCATTCTGATCTACTGTTCACCAAATGGTTCCGTCTCCTGAAATGGGAGAATGCCTTAATATAAATAACTGTGCATTAAGTCATTGTAACTGTGGCCCAGGAGTTATAGAGAAGGCCATGCTTATCTGCATTTTTCTCACTATTCAATTCAACAAAAGCTTAAAATGCTTTCTTAAATCAATCTTGGTGCCTCCTGGGAATTTTAGTCCAAGTTCCAAATGGTATTGTTTTCTTTTCTGACTGAGTATAAGGGAAAATAAAAGAATATTGAATTGCATCTCCTATGACACACCATGGCAGTGGTTCAGAAGTTAAATGTTTTGGGTCACAACATGCAGAGCTTCTGAGTTTTTGGCACGTGTTGAAAAGGTAAAAGCTTCCAGATCAGCTCTGTTTTGTTCTCTGAGATATTCACAAAGCCTTAATCTGTTGAAATTTGCTAATTCAGCCAAGTGCTCAACAGAGTGTGCTTCAACTATTATTCCTGTTCTGTTGTGTCTTAAAACAGCGTTTAATTGTTTTAAGCATGTCATCGTGTCATAGCCCATCAACTACTCGTGAATTTTGCTGAGTATCAGAATTTTTCTCCTTTAGCCCGCTCATGCAGTAAACAGGTTTTAGTGAAAGTTACTTTGTAGCTTCAGTGCTCATGACACACATCAGTGAGGTACAAGGCACACAGGAAAGGAGTGAGTAGCTTGTTCCTCATTTCTTCCTTCTCAAGGCAGAATGATATAAAATGCTCTTTTCCAGGGCAGTGAATCCAGCATCTTTCGGGTGGGAGAAAACGCAATATGTGCATATGTGCAACTTTTTTACTTGACATTAATATTTTAGTCAGGGTACTGTTTAGAATATCCTTTGGTTCACCTGTAGTGGTGATTTTTTTCCTAAGTTTTGGTGCATGCAGTTGTGAAAATTATAGGTAAACTGTAGAATCTTCTAGACAATATATTGAGATCTGGAGATTTTATTGAGACAAATGAGAACATAGATAAGCCTTTAATGTTCATTTTACCACAGCCAAATGGAATTACATATATTGCTTGTAAAAAGCTGGTTATAAATCAATTTTTTTCTATGATTTTCCAAGTTCCAGTCCAATGGCTCTTTTCTTACAGAGAAAGGTATGTGGTATTTAGTTGGGTAACATAACACTCTTTAAATAGTTCAGAGTATTAAATATGGCCACAAGAATAATGATTTGGTGCCAGAAGGTCTGAGGAATAGGTGTAGTCGGTGAAGAAAAGGTAAGTCACAGAAGTCAAGGAAAATCATCTCGGTTTTATTAAACCTGTCAGATTTTCTCAATTGAAATGAATGTTAACTGTATTCTGCACACAGTCCCTGCTAGGCTGCAGTGAAGGAATCTGCTATTTCTGCCTGCCTTTTATAATCTAATGATAGTTTTTCAGTGCCCTTCTTTCCAAGTGTGGTGCCTTCTTGCAGATAATTGGCAGTTAATGTAACTTACCTTTTTCAGCAATCAGGTGTGTGGTACAATTGAAAATCCACTCTCCCCACTGAATGGAATGAGATTTTCCAACCCTGTGTTATAGATCTAGGTGGCTGTGTTTATCCCCAGCATCTATCATTTCGGAGAGTGAGGCTCAGGAGTTTTTTAAGTAGTTTCTCTCAGCTGTGCACTCTGGGCCTGGCTCTCCACAAGCCCTTTCTGTGAGCTTGCTCATTACTCACAGTGGCACTTGTTTCAGAGGAAAGCTTCTATGTGACAGAGATGCTTAGAATCACACCCTATATTTTTAATTTACATACTAATGCATGCAGTTTGGCTGACAGTAATGACAGTTCTACAGTTCATAAACTAAATAAATAGTTGCAGTTCATTTCAAACTAACCTTATTTTAAAAATCCTAGTATTCTGTGGACATCCTCCACTGGCTGCATAGGAAATCCCAATTACTTTACCTCAGCTGTTAGAGCTGAACCCCTTACAACTCTTACATAGTAAAATAAATTCTCTTTTAATTTCTCTTTACTGACCTTGAAAATGCTTCAACAGTAATGACATGTGCATGGCGATGCACTTTTTCTTAATTTGGTACTGATTTCTTTTCTGTTCATGGTGTAGAAATACAGCATTGGAGATTCTAGCAGGGATTCTGGGCAGGTGTATTGACACCCATACACTAGAATTACAGGCACTGTGCTGAATTCTAGCCTGTGAGGGTTGGCTTTTGTGTTGGGAAATGCTTAACTACACATGTGAAATCTGTATGATTAACATACTCTTGAAATTCGATGTTCACTGGCTTTATTATGCAGCTAATTTGATAGTCCACAGCAGAAAATACCCAAACGATTATTTTTAAGTCTGCTTAATCTGTCATGGTGACAAGCATAGATTTTAAGATTAGTTATAAATATGTAGAGAGGATAGATAAATCAAATGTGGAATAGTCTGACACTGGTCCATTATGCATGAAACTGATTTTTGCTGATGGTTCTGTAGATACCTGATTATCACTAAGTGTTAAATTTCAGTCAAAAGCTATACACGGATACAATACAGCTCATGTGCTGGATGTGGATAGCTGCATGCACATCTCAGTGTACACTTGTCTGTTTCAGGTGCTATTAAATGTCAAGGAGAGTTTTGTTTAGTCATAAGGACAAGATTTTTATATCTGTTTGTTTTGGGGGTTTATTATATGTTTTCTCATATTGCCCACCCCTTCCAGTTAAGTTCTCTTTCCCCATATGAGGTCAGGTCCTCCACTTTTTGTCACCTTAGGCCGAACATCATTCCCCTGCTTCCCACATGGGACAGCCAAAGCAGGGCTCTGCCCAGGGCAGCTCCTGCTCTGCCCTTCAGGAACGTGCAGCTCCAACCTTCCCCTGCAGACCAGGAGCTGCCACCCGATCTTCCCGACCTCTGGGTCCCCGTGCAGACGTGGTCACCTCGCCAGGCAGGGCTCTCCAGCTCCATCTGGGATCCACAGGCACACGATGCCATCTAGAGGGAAGAGTTTCTCCCCTTCCCGCAGGAATACCTGTGATCCCTGCTGGCCTTCCATCACACGTGGTGGCAGTGCTCGTTCATCTTTGTGATTCATGGATTTTCCTATTCCTCTTCTGGGTAGTGTGTACTCAGACAGGGCCGAGATTTGGAAATTATTTAGGAGAAGGGCTCTGTTGGTGATTACAGCTGTTTCCCTATAACAAGCCTGCAGGTTTCCTTCTTGTCTTCAGTCAAGCAGTCTGTTCCTCCAGAAGAGTCCTCCTGACTTTAAGTGTTCTGGGTCTTAACATTTAAGATCTTCAGGGAAAAGTTATTTTATATAGAGGACGCAAGTAAGACCTGAGTTTTTCGTTCAGCTTTTTGTTAAACTCTAAAAAGTACTTAGACGTTGGCTACTTTGCCAGACAAAATCCTCTGTAAAGTTATTGCAGCAACAGTTTCAGATCAGCTGAGAAATGGGTGTGAGGGTTGTGCATTATGTGAGACTGGTGTGGGTTTAAACAGAAGTTAAAGTATTTTTTTGTATTGCATCTGTCCAGCTGCAAGACTTGGTTGGTATTTCTCTTAACAGTTAATGCTAATCTGGAAATGAGCAGAGGCTTTTCAGCAATCAGAGATCCTGGGGCTGAAACAGCTGAAATGTCTCCTTAATTGTCTCCAATAGCTCCTCCTTTCTCATCTTTTGAACCTTATGGAGTTCCTCTATTCAGACCTTAAGCACGTGTCAGAGAAAAGCCTGTTGCCTCCTCCTCTCCTTGCTAATTTCCCTCAGTCCTATTTAATGTCATTATACTTTAGCTGCTGTTACCAATAATGACCATCGTAATATTCTTTTTCTTAGCTACAATGAGTGTTCTTTCTGTAACCTTGAGTCTGATCTCCATCATCACAAGAAGGGTTTTGTTAGACAGTGAAGCATCTCCCCAGTGCCGTGCAGAGATTACTGTTACACACATACATGCATAAATTTGATTCACTTAAGGTAGGAGGTGTGAAACAGAGAAAAAGGCTCTGTTGCAAGCTTCATAAACAGCATCATCTTTTTATATAATGCTCTGCCATGCAAAGTAGTTCAGGTAGCAGAAGCAGTGTAGCTGCATGAAAAAGCTTCATTTGAGCTAATTAGCTCTTCTTGAGAACCAGGGGATTGGCCTCAGTAGAACAATGCATGAGCAACCTGAGCCAGCTTTAGCAGATCTTTGCAGATAGTGTTGACATAACTCCACTTTTAAGGGAATAGTTTGTGTCTTCCTCTTGGCTCCTCTTGCTGCAGCACAATATAGGTTTTTTCCATTCCAGTGATGGTTGTCTTTATACTCTTTTTCTCAAATATTTTGCCCTTTGCAATGACCCCAGGGTAACTATTCAAAATTTTACCCAATTAGGTGAGTAAGAATAGGTATTCTTAGTTCATTGTAAGAAAGAACTTTGCTAGTATTAGGCATAACCTGTATTTTTCACAGAGACATTGAATAGAAATAAGAGATGAGAATTGCTCCTGGTTTTGAGCAAGTGATTTGCCTCACTGATGACATCTGCCAGGCAGGAATATTTCCCAATTGCAGGCCACTCTGACAGAGCAGTAATGTGATCAATTCTAGATATATGTGACATTGCCTAGTATTTCATACATTAATTTATTTTCATTCTTTTCTCTGCATTTTCCCCTCAGGCCAATTGATTAATCAGTGATCCTGCTCTTAAACAGGAGCTTGGAATAAGATAACAGCAACATTTCCTCATCGCTGAGACCAGTGTTATTGTATTTGGCTATCAAATTTAGACATGTGAAGGTGGGTGCAGTTCCAGTGGCTGCACTTGAGCTGGGTTTAATTATGTATGATGTGAGTTTGGCTCATTCTGCAGATCAGGGCTGGGCTGCTGGGCTGCTGCTGCTGCTGCTGCTGCCGTGCTTTTCACGCCTGAGCTTCTTACTGGGGCACCACTGAATCCCATCGACTTTGACCTAAAGTATGTGCCACATGAGACTCTGATTGTCAGCCAAACCTTGTTTTTTTAAGAACTTCTGGTTTGCCACATTCTCCCAAAGTTGTAGTCTAAGGCATCTCTTGGACCTCCTAGAACGTAGGTTGCCAACAAATGGAAGTACAAAGAGCAAAGTATGAGAAAAATTGTATATGCTGAAGAGCAAGGTTAAGTTTGTTAGACATTATAACACAGGAGCACTTAATAATATATAATTATAATAGAATTTGCTTTCCATGTAGCTGGCTTGAATGTATATTTTTCCTTACAGGTTTTTATTTTCTCTTTTCACAATGTACAAAGCTATAAAAAAATCCAAGTAGAAAATTGCCTCTGGCACATCTCTCTTGTGTGCAGGAAAAAGTTCCCAACAGGCTTCTCTTTTACTTTGGTACTGTGGGATACGATTTTGTCCTGGCAGTTGACTTCCTTAGGGCTTCCCTATTAATTTAGGAAGATACCCTGCTATAATTGTGTGTCTGCCTTGGGAGCACTGCAGCGCAACAGGAGCAGATCCTCAAAGTTGTGCTGTGTACATTTTGGGGAGTCACTTTGACCGAGCTCCAGGAAAGCCCAGCAGCAGCTGGAGTTCCTCTTCCCATGTCATGTGAGAGAAACCCAGCCCACTGGATCCAAGGCCACACCACGGTGTGAGCTCTCATCTGGTCACTGCCATGATCAGGAAAATCACTGGAGATCAGGACACTCACAGCTCATCCAAGCCAAAATGCCAAGGTGGATGGACCTGATGTCAGCCAGCTCAGTAGGAGACATTTTGTAAAACTCATTAGGATCACAATCAGGTGCTGCCACATCAGTTTCCAATGGGTCCTCATCCCATCTTCTCTAAGTGAGCACAGTCTGCACAGGGCAGAAAAAACCAGACAAAACTCCAATCTGCTGAATCTTTTAAAAGGCAGAATTTGAGGCCTGGGCTGTTGTTCTTTTGGGACAAATACAATTACTCTGCAAATTCACTCTAAAAGATTAAAAACTAAATGAATCAGAACTTTCAATTTAACAAATGTCACTGCAAAAGCCACGTGTTGCTGTGTGGAGCAAGGGGCATTGCCCAATTCTTGCTGTGCCTGTAAGAACAAAAGAGAAAAACATTCAAAGCTCTCAGGAGAAACAAGGTGATGTTTGCAAATAGTTTCATTTCAGCTAGCAAGAAATGAGCAGTAATTTTGTGATACAGTTATTAGGAGTTGGCTACTGGCTACAAAACAATTGCTGCACCTTGTGTGGCATTTGATGCTCCCCATAACACAGCACCAGTACCTGGCCTGCTCCACTTGGCTTCACAACTCCGTAGCTGGGAGGGACAGAAATAACTGAGGCCATCAAGAGAAGTTCATTTTGAAATACCTGGGGAGGTTGACTTATGGGTGACTCCTGATGAGGAGAGTGGAATTGCAGGAAACATCGCCTTCAGGAATAACTCAGTGCTCCCATGTAGTTAAAGCAGGAAAACTTGTTATAAATTTATGTTGCGAACTGTGAAACAGTTGACATTAATAGCTTATTGTGGTGGAAAGCTTTTAACTTGAAGTCTTTAAAGGAACAGAGTAAAATGATTCAGCATAGTAGGAGGAAAAGAATATATTTTATATTTTATTGTGTTTAAAAATACTTTGTGGCAGTATCAATTATACTATCACATAATTTTTAAATCTATTGCATAGTATAACAAAGAAAGGTTATTCTTTTTCTCGGAATTCAAATTAAAAAAACGCTCAAGGGACATTTTTTAAAATGGAAAACCAGTTGTATATTTTATTTTTTCCATTTCAGAAAAACTCATACATATTTCTTTGGAAAAGACAAAAAAAGATTTTCCCACTTGCATAGCAGAGAACTGGTATGAGTTTCCCATCACCCAGCCAGTGAATGTGACATTCAAGCGTATGGAATCAGTGTTTTCCAGACTGTCAGTTTAAATCATTTTATTTCATAATTACTTTTGTTTGAACTAAATGAAGAAACTTAGGATAAATAATTAGGAAAAAATATTTCTTGATAAATATTCAGCATCCACTTTCTCTGAAGTCAGAGCAAAACATCTGTTGTTTTACCTTTCAGTGAGATCCAAAATAATTTGGTATGGGATACATTTGTGTTGTAGATTAAACATTAAATGAGGGGACAAAAAGCAGGAA
This sequence comes from Platysteira castanea, assembly GCA_013397175.1. NCBI lineage: Eukaryota > Metazoa > Chordata > Aves > Passeriformes > Platysteira > Platysteira castanea. Next base: position 255,113 of record VYXC01009087.1, on the reverse strand, counting down.
TGCAGTAAAGTCTGAATATTTTGTTTCTATCATCAGCCCCCATGAGCAAACTCAGTTGCTTCATTTCCTTGGGGGAGTGGAATGGGTGAGTGGGGAGGAGGTTGGTGTTGGTGTTCCTTGAAGACAGTGGTAAATTGAGCTCCAAATTTTTGCTGTTTACTACAATTTAATAGCAGCCCTTCAGTTCAGGTGCATTGAGCAGCCTAGAAGCACCAGTTACAGCATTGAAGCAATTTTTTGCACTGACCTGTGAAATTATTTTTTGTTTTCAGTCCAAAGTTATTAGAAAAAAACATAGAAAAGCTGCTTTAGAAGAGAAGAGGTGCTCTTGATTGATAGAATTTCTAGAAATTAAAAAAAGAAATCCTGAATATACTTTATGTAATCCTTGTCCTCCTGATACTTAATTTCAAGATTTTCTACCTGTAAAGGTAGTTTTTCCCTTGGTCTTCTTTTTCCATACCCACTTCCAGTGCCAAGAATCAGTACTAGTAATTCTGTATTTTCTCTAAACATCTCTGAAGCAAGAGGGGGGAAATAGAAAGTGTTTTGTGCTGGGATAAAGTGGCCCAAAGATTAATTCTCATACACAGATCTGAAATAGCCTATTCCTTTCAACCTCTGCATTAGAGGAACCTTGAAGCTGAGTATGCTACTCAGGTGTGGATAATAGAATCACAGCAAGTACAAAACTGTCACAGTGTCACCGAGCTCATGGTCAAAACTGCCCAGCTTTGAAGGATAACTCATTTACAGTAAATTCTGAAGTGGCCTTTCTTATTGCCTGCAAAACTGTCTTAAAATACACTTACCTACTTAAAATATACTTATATATACTTTAAAAAACTACCTTTTAAAAACTGTTTTAGAAGCGGTTGCCAAATGTGTCATTTCAGAAGGATTCATAGCCAAAATTTAGTTATTGGTTTCAATGTCACTCCTAAATTTGATAAAAATCTTCTCCAAAATGTTTTCTTGCAAAGCAAAGCAAATATTTTCTTTGCAAATGACTGCACCGTAAGTTTTGCATTGAGCTTAAGCACTGGGTTTATAGATAGTCAATGGTTTTCAACTAATCTTTACCAATAATTGCTATTATCAAATTTATCAAACAATTACTGTTTCAAAGAGTTAGAATTTCCATTGGCACAAAAAATTGAAACAAATGCAAATCTGACCTGTTTGGCTCCTACAAGAGTTTTCAGTGCAAAGATACTTAGGTGTGTGTCACATACAAGTTGATATTAAACACAAAATGCCATTTTGGATTAATCAGGTCCTCACCACTTGCCTTTATCTGTCTGTGTTAATTGTAAGAATCTTAGTTTGACTCACAATTTCAGGATCTCAGGCCTTTTTTCATGGACCAGGGATTTTTATTTCTTTGATAGAAGAAATAACTGTCTGTGAAAATTACATGAGGAAGCACAGTAAGTCTGTCAGAGTGAAATGCTCTCAGTTCTTAAGGACAGCAATTCCATAAGCAAACAAATCACTTAAAACAAGAAGGGGGGAAAAAATAATGGGATGGGAGTCGTGGTGGGACTTTTGGCTCTCCCTGCTTGTACCTCTTGGTTGATCAAGTGTGTATGTGTTATATAGACCATGTTTTTAACTTTAGCAAATACAGTTGTTTGCTGCCTCTCTCTGCTTTTTTAGACCTCTTCTACTTCTTGTCCTCAAAAAATGTTCTAAATGTGCTCATTTGGAAAAAATTTTGGGAGAAAAAACCAAACAGCATTCTTTATCATTTTAACCCATTTGTACAAAGGCCTTTATTGACAGTGCTTTACCAGTGGAAACGTTGAGAGTCTATTATTATCTCTGTAAATACTGGTAGAATTTTCTGTTTTCTCCAATTTACATGCAGGTAGACAGACAAAACTATTATTGATATATCTGTAAGTTGTAGCCTAGGTGATTATTTGCTTGAAGATAAGCCTGTGCTTATAATGCAGTCTGTTTTGCTGGATCTATTCCTAACCTTCTCCTTAAAATGTCAACTCCAAACATTTCTGTGGTGTCAGAAGGGAAATGTTGAAGGTTTCAAAGGCTTGTCATTCTTAACTACTTTAGAGTTAACCAAAAGAAAAAAAGACAAGTATTACCATTCTTGAACCAGTTGAAAATTTCCAGCCCCAAATTCTGGGGGGAAGGAATTGGCTAGATATTTAACAGATGAATTCCCAGGAATACAAGGTTTACTTCAGTCATTTTTAGGACACAGTCTCATCAGCAGTGTATGAATCTCGTTTGGTTCTGGTTTGTTTGATTCAGGTCTTGAAGTTTGTACATTTATCCAATTTCAGTAGATTTGAAGGATTGAAATCTAGTTATACCCTTCTTTCCAAAGGCAGACTTCCTCATTTAGGTTGGACACCCATTGTTTCTTCTTGTGTGAACTGGGAATTGCTCAGCAGAGAGGAGAAGCTTTCTGTGGTTATGAGCCCCATGCGGGACTGTGGGTGGGAGTCTCTCCCTGCAATCTGCTGAAAATGTGCAGATAAATGAGCAAGTTCTGTGTTCTGATCTCTGACAGCATGAAATCAACACAAATTTTAAAACTGTTACATAATGTCTGCTGTAAATTCATGTTTAAATACATGAATCTGCTCATCAATAATTGGTGAGGCATCATAAGAAGCTGCACAGACCTTGGGCAACATTTAAACCCATGGGGTTTTTTGCGACCTTAAGTGGTTAAGTTCCTGATGTTGAATAAATATCTTCTCATTTCTAGCATACTTTAGAAGGTTGTACTGCTCTCTGTGAGTCTACAAACCCACGGGCAGCACAGTTATAGCAGAGCATGGCCTGGGAGATAGACTGCTTTCGAGATTTAATACAGTTTTGTAGCGGTAAAGAATGGAAAAAATATTGCTGAAGTTGTGAATTGCAAGAATAATTCCCACCAGTGCTGCCCAGTAAGGTTTAATGTGGCCTTTTTATAGACAGAATTATAATTGACACTTGTATTCTTCTATGTTTTGTTATTTAAAATCACATATGCATTACTTTGGTGCCATGTTGTAAGTGAATGGGAATTAAACAGTAGCTGACTATTTCAGATAAAACATGTCAAATGTTTTAAGTGGGGTTAAATATAACAGGCTATTAAAAAATAAAAGAGAAAATGATGCTACTAAGAAGGTTAAGTGTTTTGAAGCAAGGGTGAGAAGCCTGGCTGTCATCATATCACTAATTTGTAATTTTTGCTGGTTTTGGTGGTTTTTTTCTCCCATCTCCATGATCCAGAAGAAATAGTTAAGACTGGAAAATATTTTTCAAAAGGCACTTTTCTTAAGTATTATTCCACTAAATTCACTGCTCATTGCATCAGTAATGAGCACTGCCCAGGCTCAGTGTCCTGGGGATGTGGGACCAGGGAGCAGAGCTGGCCAGCAGGGACATTCTCCCTGGTTGCCCAGTGTTGATCTGCTGTGGAAAAAGTGTAAAGGACAAGGTGGAAACATCCAAATGTTGACAAGTGGCCTTGAGTTTCCCATTTTACTCCTAGCAAAGAGCTGTCTTTACTAATATAAAAGGCACTGGAAAGTGGCCAGTGGAAATACTGTTATAGTGCTAGAATTAAATTAAGGCTTTTGTTGCTACAATTATATTGATTTAAAGGCACAAATGTAATTTTCAGTTCTTCTGACCAGCGTAAGTATGGTGTTAAACTTTTCTCTGACAATTGGTTGGATTAATCTTTCAAAGGACAAATTTTCTGTATAACGGGGTCAGAAAAACTCAAAAAGTTCCCTGTGACCAAAGACACAGAGGTGGTTCAAGGGGGTAAACTCTTTCCAGATCAGCAGCTTACCAAAAATGCTCTAAGGACCTGAGGAAAAAATGCACCAGCATCACTTCTTACCTCGCCAACAACAGAGTTTGACCTCTCTTGTGCTGTAGGAAGCTGTGACCACAAAAGTATACAAAATCAGAGGCTGAAAGCAGGAAAAAAACTGCTGAGTACATTTGAAGTGCTTGGACAGCTCCTAATACACTGCACTGGGCCAGACAAATGAGTGTCTGTGTAAATCAATAAAGTTTTCTGTAAATGGATGAACGGTTTAGTATGAATAACAAAGGAGTGCACAGGGTAACCGTGGGGTAGCATTCTGTCAGGGATTTTAAAGTTCACTGTCATAACTTTGTTCCTCTTGACCTTTATTGATGATACCTTCAGAGCATGCTGAGCTGCTAACTAGACGTACAACCTTTAGACCTGCATCTCCTGCCCATGACTAGGCAGTCTTTAAAGGTCCTTTCTGATCCAAACCATCCTGTGATTCTGTGATCTCCTCTTCCCTTAGTGCAAAATGCATCACGCTCCCTGCTTTCTTCTCTCTTCCCCCTCCCATCCTTTTGTTTTGTCTCGGCTCTGCAGTGGTTGAGTAAGGAAAAATATCTTCTACATAATTCTCTTCTAGTCATGCTTCTCTTTTATTCATGCTTCTAGTAGAACATTCAGTGTTTTAATTCGTTTCATTGTCATTATAAAAGTACAGAGCATTGTCTGTTGAAGCATCAGGTGTATAGCCTTTTATTAACTTTGAAACTGTGCTAAAAGCTGCCCCACAGGAGAAAATATCTGTGGAAGAGAGAGAAAGCTGTTAGCTGACCCAAAGAATTTTTATCATTACCAGGGCTATGTTTTCCATCCTGAGGAAGGAATTACAATCAGTTGGCAAAGTCTCTCATAATGACTGTATGTTAGCAGCAGTATCAATTCAAGGCAGCCTCTGCTTTGTTAAAGTAGTCAGAAGTTTTACCTTTCAAATGGATTTTCCATAAACCCAGTCTCTCAATTCAGAACAATGTCATCTCTAATTCAGGAAGTTGGAGGCTGCTTAGCGTTATCCAAGTCATGACTGAAATCTTTGAATTTTCCAGTGTTCGGGGAGACTCTTGTGCAAAATACTTTCTTCCAAATCAGAATTGGGAAGGACATCTGTTTTGACATTTTGGGATCCTTGAATCTGCAATGATCCAAAACCAAAATGTACTGATATTTCATTTAGGGCTAAGTTATGCCACGGTTACCTTTGGCTGACTGAATGCTGCTAGGATCTGTCATCTGTGCCCCCCAGAAAAGATGTGTGTGCCTGAGGTGCTGGTGGCAGGCACTGAGTCTTGCGTGTTGGCTGGGCTGCATCACTTTTAGTGTTAGCAAGGCTGAGGGACAGAGAATGATTGTTCATTTCTATATGTAACATGAAGTATACATAAATTCCTAGAGGACAGCTATGCCTAAAACTAGAAATCTCTGTAGAAATCAGTGGTTATCTCAGAAAGTGCTGTTCTTGGGACTCTCAGGTGCTTGTTCTCAGCAAGCTCAGTTTTCCCTGCCCAGCCCCCTGCCAGGTGATGGATGGGGTTAGTGGTTGCACTGGGGGTCAGAACTGTCACTGCCCCTGGGTGCCTGCACGTGTGCAAGAGCTTTCAAGCTGTGAGGAGCGAGAGGGGCTTCTTACTGCAGCTTAGCTTTCTCTAAGTGTGGCCTGAAAAGAAAAATGGAAATAAATTTAATAGCAGCTTCCCTCAAGGAGATATACTTTGCTTAACTGGCAAAGGATGCCCAGAATATACAATACGAGAGGCAGGCAGATCCTTCAGAGCAAAAATTGAGCAGTCCTACAATACCATCAAAACCCAGTGATTTTTGTGAAATAAATGAAGGTTTGGATTAGGAGGCAGGGTTTTGAGACCGTAAGTGCTATTACAAATTTTCCAAATGAATACTTTCGGGGGAATGAGGATTATTATCAAGTATTTGGTTGCAATGTGGAGTGATTTAGTATATCAGGTACTGGTTTTCCCATGTTGTGGGAACTGGCACAGATTCTAAAGCAAAGTCAGTCAAGTGTTCCCTTCTAGTCTGGTCCTCATTACAAAAATGCCAAATAAATAGGCGAGATTTGCTCAGCAATCAAGAAGCACAAAAGCCAAGCTAACATTGACTGCATTACATCCTTTCACTACAATTTTAAAACCAGTGGTGTGCAAAGAGGTTTTATTATACAGATGTTTCCACTGTGGCTTGATAAGAGCTGAAATGTAGCATTTATTTATAATGCTAACTTTGGTAGACTGTTTGCAAAGGAATAGCTTGCTGAAATCAGAGATTCAGTGAACAGATCCAAGAAGATTTAGCATTCCAATTTACAGCATTCCAAAACATGGAGTAAGAGAAGCATGGGGAGCTCTCTGTGTATTTCAGATGGTACAAGTGTGTGCTGTAGTTCTTTCACACATTTCTGTGTGGAAGCAGTCTGCCCAAACTATTTTAGGATAAAATCATACAATGTATTTTTACGTCAATAAAAATTAAAATTAAAACCACAATCCATAAGTTTGTCAATATGTGTGAGTGAAAGTCTGTGCAAACTAATTCTTTAGTGATTGCTTCAAAACAGTACAAATTTCTTTTAGGGGGATATTCATAAAGAAAACATCTGAAAATCTTTATCTCAGAAATATATTTTTATGTAACAAACATCTCTTTATTTTTTCAATCAATCTGCAAGAACATGTCTGTAAAAACAAACTATGTCCTCTTCAGTCTGGAGGACTATTTACCCTCCAGCTTCTGATTTCTCACTGCTGTTTTTGCTTTTGCAGCTTCTTCTTCTACTTTGCTACTTCTGCCTCTGCTACTTTTTGCTGCCTCATCTCGCAGTGCTCTCTGCAGGATCACCCATAGACTTTTTATAGCCATATGTTGAACCCTCTCATAGGTGACATTGTGAAAATATGATGCAGAGCATTTTACCACCTTTGCTGGCTTTAATTCTACCCTGGAGATAAAGCACAGGTTCTGTACAGTTGCTTATTTAGACTTTTAAATAAGTAAACTCTATATGCCCTTGTTTCTTACCACACTTTTACTCTTCAATCTCTTTCTAGATGCTGGATAATAGTGTATGTTTGCTTTTGCTTCCTAGCCTTCCTTTAAGATTCAGCTGAATTTGAAATTTCTATTAATGAATCAATTTAATAGACTTTGGGATTCTTGTTTTGTTGATTCATTGACTTTTTCTAACAAGGAAGAGGGAACTGTGCATCTTTCCACAGAATCTTTCCATAGAGCACATTACATTCATTTCCCTCTAAAACTACAAATGTTAACTATATTTATCACTGTTGTTTCATGTAACCACAATTCCTTTGAAACAGCACTTGTTTCAGCTTTATAGGTTGACAGAAGGTTAAAGTAATGCAAGTACTGTAAATTGCATAATAGTTGTAATTATGGGAATGTATTGATTTTGGTGTTATGGTTATGTGATGTGAAGCTATGCATGGGAGGCACAGAGATTTCTATAGCCATTTTTAACTCACAGGGTTTTATATATATTGCTTTAGTTTCTCAGCCTTTAAGAGAAGACTAGTGGAAACCTGCTCTGATGAAACTGCATCACACTTTAAAAATTTTCCTTTTCCAATACTGTAAGAATTCCTAAAGTTAATACAGCTATATATATAAATACTTTGATTTACTGTCATTTATTTACCAGATTGTGTTACATTGAAGTTTTCACAATGCAAAAATATGAGCATGATGAAAATTAAAGACAGATGAAAGGCCTTACTATACAGGAAACTTTATCATATTTAAAATTACTTATGTGAGAGAAAAAAAATCTGGCTTCAAGATTGCATTTAGATGTTGCAAAATACCTCTCGCTCTTGAAATAATAGGATTTTTTCTGTAAGTAAAGACTTAAATTTATGCAGGTCAGTTAAAGGGTGTAAATCACCAGTGAGCTGTAGAATGACCCGTGCACCTGGGGTTCCCCACTGCAGAAACCAGGCTTATGAGGGGCTGCCACGGTTAAAAGTTTACATAAAATTGACTTTTGTTTCCCTGTGATAGAGGCTGCCTCTGTTTGCATCTGAGTGGTTCTCAGGTAGCAAGTTCCCTCTAAACAAAAGGGAGAGGAAGAAAAGAGATGTCAATATCTTTTATAGTGTTTCATTGCCAACTCTATTGCACCTGACAAGCTGAGATGGTGGGCACACGTGGAATATCTGCTATGATATTGTTCTAAATTGTAGTGCATGGTGTGAATAATCTCATAAATGGATGTCACTTCTGGTTTTACTCAAAGCACCAACCTGCATGGTGCATTTTATTCTGGACCTTGAAGAAGTACAGCAAGTAATTTTTATTGAATTTTTATGAATTGTCATGTGGTGAAATATATCCTTTGCTAAATTTACATATTTACTTATTTATTCCATTTTACTGTAGGCAGAGAATTCAGCGCTGGCTCTGGAAAATGAAAATCAGAGAGAACAGTATGAAAGATGTCTTGATGAGGTAAGGTAGATAAAAAGGTCGTTCTTACCTGCTCCTATAATTAAATTAATACAAATTAATCTCTCCCTCTCTTAGAAGGTTGACATTGTTCTGCAATTTTTGTATTACATCATTCTAATTAATTCCAAGAACATGTGTCTGGCAGGCAAAGGTGTTGTTCTCCGTGACCTCTGCTGTAAATCCTGTTTTGACCACACCTCCTCACAGAAAAGTCGATATCCCTGTGACCAATACATAGCACTGGTTTGCTTTCATGAGGAGGAGGAGGAGATTATAATTTGCCTGTCAGGTGCTGTGCACTCCTCTTCTGTAAAGTGGAACACGTGTGGCAGTGGCTTCTCCCATTGAGTCCTCCAGCTTTCCAACACAATACATTCCATTACCCCAGAATTTAGTCCCTCAGCTCCTCCTTAGGTTTACATACACAGCTTTCAATGCTGGTTTTTTGTAGCTGTTGGCTAGATCAGAGCTTCCAGTTACAGCTGGAATATAAATCACTCATCACTTACTGTCGGAGCACTCCAGCAATGCCGACATTCCAGAAGTGTCTGCCACCTCCTGTAGCATGGAGCTTTCTCCACACATTTACTGGTGCTCACTTGTTCCTCCCATTTATCCCAAAATAAGGCTCTTCAACATGCCTGAGAGTTTAAAGCAGTTTTAAGGCTCCTAGTGGCTCGAAGAGTTACTTGGTAGAAATCATTTACCCATTCCATAATAAGGCTGTGTAGTGGCATAAGTAATTAGCTGACATGCAAACAAAACAGGAAGAACCCCAGCTGTACCCTGGAGAAAAGAGTGTGAGCAAGCAAACCACCCAGGGCAGATGACAATTCCAGCCTTCCCACCAGCTTTATAAATTTTAGTCAGCATTTGCTGAAGTGTTAGAAGCATGAGCAATACAGCTCTGGTATAAGAAACCTCCAGGTTAGTGCAGATTTTCATCAGCAAATCCACTCTTTTGCCACTGTGGCATATTTTTATCAGGGAATTTACAGATCCACCTTCCCACTGGGTCGTGCTCTGCCCACTCTGTGGCTCTGGGGTACGAGCAGAGCCTTTGTCTGCGTTGGCCTGAGTCACTGCTGTCAGTGCACACTTGAACCATGCAGGGATATCTTGGTGATAAGGATGAAATGACCATATAATTGCTAACTTCAGTTTTAATTAAAGAGCCTGACTTAAAATTATTTTCTGATTGTCTAGGACAAAATCTGCTTACATAATTAATTTTGGAGATGAGTAAAGCACTGTGACTGTCCATTTCAGCAAAACACTCCATGCAGATTATAAGGACAGAAAACATGCTTTTATTCTCTTTGCAGTGACATGATGGATTTCTGACCCAGGATTGTTTTTCATACACTGTTTCAGTCTAAAGATCATATAATTACATCAAACTATGCTCTGAAGTTCATTATCTTCAACATTATGTTGGCTGTTTTCAGTTCTTCTGTATTATCATAGCTGTATCCATCTTCTCCCATTGTGTCAACTTTTTTAGGAGAGTGTGCTTCTCACCACCTGTGGGTTTGGGCTTCCCTGTTTTATTTTTTGTTTACCTTGTTCTTTTTTTGAGTGTTCTGTTTCACAATGCTTTGGCACGGGCGCTGTAACCAGCATTGTTTGAGCTGACACAAGCTTGGACCTAATGCCTTCTGTTTGGTCACTGAGGTGAAGAAGTTGTTGCCAGTGACTGAGGCAAGAAAACCATATTTAGTAATTGCAAATTCTGCAGGGGTCCTGGGCCAGCGTCCACCTGAGCACATTCCTTTGGTGGAGCTGCACAGGAAATCACACATTCTCACCCTCTTTTTTTATAGTAACAATAAAGAGAATAGGAAATGAGACAGAAATTTAATTAGTTAATAACCAAAAAGTCCTTTCCAGACAGGGATTGTTACTGGAAATCTTAAGCAAATGAAGTGCTTTCCATAAAGATTAAAAAAAAAATTAAAAATATTTTAAAATATTTCCACTGAAAAATTTATTTTCTTTAAGGCTTTAAGTCTGATTCTTGCTCTGTTCATAACTCATCTTACACCAGCCCCTCTTCATGAAAGTGAGAATCTCTTCAGACCCTCCCTAGTCTGGCCCTCAGCACTTGTTCAGCGTTTTTAGGAGCAGATGTGTTTTAGGAGCAGCCGTGTATCTGTCTGTGCTGCAGCCCCACTTTGCCTCAGGGGCACCTGGCAGGTTTGGAGTGAGGAGCAGAGCTGTTCCTGGGAACACGAGGCTGCAATCACACCCCAGCCTGGGGTGGCTGCAGCTGCCACCAAAACGTGTGAGTGCCTACTACAACCACGATTTCAATTTGGCCTCTTCAGTCAAATCACTGTGAGTGCAATGAACTTCTCCTGGTCTGATGCACAAGGAACGCTTCCCTCCCGAGCTACCACCTGACCATTCTGGCTGCTACATGTTCAGGGGGCTTGACAGGCCCTGGAGGTAATGAGGGCTGGGAACATCATTTGATAACTCTTGAGAGAGCTCTGCTGTCTTTCACTCCTCGCTCAGCAGCCTCAGATTGCAGCTTCTGTCCCCTGGGCACAGGCAAACTCTGCTCAGGGCTCTCAGGCACCATTTAACCTGGCCACCCTGGCAGGGTGACCTGCGTGGTCCCTCGGGGTCACAGCAGAGTGATAAAGACACTTGCTCTGCACAGTGTGCCCTCTGCTCAGGTGCTGGTGGCCATTAAGCTGAAAATGAAGGGGGTAAAAATAACCACTGTGATTTTTCTGTCTGTCTGTAGCAGAGATACCAGAGCTGAGTTTTTAAAGCTGTGCTTGCCATTATTTTCTCTCATTTTTCTTTTTTAAAATCAGTTATTTTACATAGTACTTTTCATTCATATTATGCCCTACATTTAATATTGTATGAACGCCTGCAACTGTGACATAAAAATGCATGCTCTGTAATCATTTTCATGGTAAAATTCAATGAAACTCAAATGTTCAAAGAGATTAAATCTGAAAAGCATACGGGTCAAGCTGAGCAGAGTCCTTTATGAATTTTAACAATTATTCACTGATTTTAAAATAATTGTTCATCTCTGAAGTGCAAATGTAAAAAACTTAGAACAGTATTTGGAAGAAGATGTCATTGAAATGTTCCAGTACGTGATAAATAAGAAAAGAGCTTATTTAATTTCAGACATGCTCCATAAATGTATCTTTCTGTTGCTGAAAAATTTAATGCAAAACCCAGGATTGTCTTCCTGTACCTTTGGGCTTTGAGGTTAACGTGCTTAATCCCAGTTTCCTACTGTGGAATTCAGCTGTCAGTTTATTGGTAGGTGGCAATGTCATGGTTATTCACATCACTGTGCCAACTGAGATTTCTGTCAAGCTTCACCATATTCACATGCAGGAAATTATGCAACTTAGGGTAGTTGATATTTTTGCTGATGTTTTAAGAATTAATTAATCAAAAATGCAGAGTTATCTTAAAAAAAGGCATTCTGTTTTTAAGATTTGAATAAAAGATAAATCCTTTATTTTAGCACACTTGAAATGTCTTTGTGCATATGGAATCATACATTAAAGGCAGCTGTGTAAAATCTCAGTACTTGTAAAAGGCATAACAGATGTTGCATTAGGGTCTCTTTTCTCTGATTCATTCTTTTATACCTTTTCTATTAAGACCACTTTATGACATATATTTGTAAACATAATTGCCTAAGGAAAAAATGAAGCTGGATCTTTTATCTCTTTTATTGCAATCCAGAAAAGGAAACATCACCTAATGAACTTGGCTGCTCAGTTCAAAGGAAAGGCAGGCAGTGTGAAAGCAAAGTGTCACCTTCTGCAGAACAGCAGGCCGAGGAATCAGCCATCTCTGTTCTGTTCCTTGTTTCACCTTGATTAACTGCAGTTATCACAGGTCAAGTAATTTTACAGCCTGCTTTTTACTGGGATTGAGCCACAGTTATGCCTCATATAAGTGGAAGCTTCACACTTTCACATTTTCTGCATCTCAGAAGTCAGTTCCTCTGCCTTCAGTGGTCTCAGTTTCCACAGCTTTTGGTAGTTGTGACTGTCAGTTTTGTGGGGCTGGTTCATGTTGTTCATTCACATCCATGGTGTCTCCTGATACCTGTAAGTTAAAATGAAGTAGATTGTTGAGTTTAGCAGCTTATTTTCATCTGCTGTCGGAGTGGAATGGCAACCTCATTTGAAATGCAAACATTTGGCTATGATTCCACTTATTGAGTGCTAAATTAATTTTAGTAACTGCAGAACATTTCACTGAAGGCTTCCCACCTCTGTTCCTGCTGAATACCAAAAATACAGACCTGAAAATCTTGAATGGTAATAACAACACAGTTTGCCAAGATGCTAGATAATAGAAAAAAATAACCACATTTTCTAAAGAACCTGGTTACATATCTTTCTTATTGAGTTCCATGGGAATTATGGATCACTGGCAGGTACTTCCATTTAGATACCTATCTTCACTCAAAAGCTGGAAAATTTGTCATATATGCATCAGCAGGTTCAGTTTTTCCCCGTTTGGAATATTATGCCATTTCCACTCCTCTGTACAATATGTAAAGCTGTAGGAGTCATTTTGTAGGCTATGCTGTTGTGAGTGACTAGTGCACACTTCAAAGAACCTTTTAGTTCTTCCTTGGTAAAGTAACTCCCTGTCAGAAAGTAAAGAAATAATGTATTCGCCATGGTTTGTTCAATTTTCAGGTAGAGCAAGCAGACCTTAAAGTACCTGCCAGAAGGAACAGTGGCGGATGGAGAGCCTGAGAGCCTGCAGGGCAGGGCACATGGGCTTTCAACACCCCAGCATGTTTACTTCTGTTGGTTATTACTGGTCTAATATTAGTCTGTGTCTTCTGTTAGATCACGTATAGAGCTATTCTTTTGGAGCATTGTTCCACAGGCTGCCTGAAGTTAGGGACCAGTTTGGAAAAAAAATTCGATACTAGGCAATTTTATGAGTATGAATCAAATGTAACTTTTGGATCTAGCAGGACTAAATTATTTACAGAAGTGAATTAGCTGCTGCAGCTCTTTTCTCCCAACTGAGTTCACACAGTGGTGGTGGGGGTTTAATTTAAGTTGCCAAGAGTAACAAGAATCAAAGCAGATTATTTAATGATACCTGCATAAATTTTAATATAATTCCTGTAAATCTAAAACAAATTAAAAAATCTCTTTTTTCAAAGAGAGACATCTCTACTTGTTCTGCCTAAATGCAGGAGCAAAAGTATAAGTCAGCACAATGTGTGATAGCATGTGCATATATGGTGTTGAACCTTCAAGTTAGACAGCATCAACAGAAAATCTTACCTCAGTCTCTCTTTCTCTCCCTCCTTCTTCCACCTCACTGCCCCTATCCTTGCTAGTAAATATAAATTAGAAAGGATGTATAAAATAAATAACTTCAAAAATTCCCTGTCGAATATATAGTTCTGCTAATCAATGGTGTGTGATCTCATTCAAGTCGATTATGCCATGTGGGGTAAATGCCTTCCAACCACATTTCGATGACAGTAGGGGCTTTAATTTTCTGTGGCACTTCATGGTTTCTGCCTGTCATGATAGATGTACCATTTTGTCAATATTTAATCAAGAAACAATTAAACTTCATGAAAACGTTCAGGCCTCCATCCTTGGCTGGTAAAAAGGATGCTATAGTGAATGCAGTCAATCCATGCTGATGCACACCAGCTGCATATAGAATTGTGAAAATTTAATCCTCTGCAAAGAAGAGATGAGAGAAGTTAACCAAATGCCCCTCATGTCACACTGCAATTGATACAATGCAGATTTGCTTATAATGAGGACTAGCACAGAAGCAGTTGATGTGAATTTCATGTATTCTTTCTAGTATTATCTTATTAAAATACCAGTAAATAATGAAAATGCTAGAATTGGTGGTGGCTATAGTTGGTAAGTGGAGTGGAAAACCACTGGCAACAGTGAAACCAACGCAGTGAATGTTTGTAACAATCTTTTAACACCCTCTGGTCGGATCTGTCCTTAACCCATTGGGCCTCCCATTGGGTGCCAAAAAAGGATTTTCATGGTTTTAAACCCAGATGGAGATGAAACACCTCGCAGCTGCTTGCTCAACCCTGATGGAATGGGGAGGAGAATCAGCATAAAACTTACATGTTAAGATAAGAACAGTTTCCTTCCTGACACTGCCCCAGTTTATATCCTGGACATGAGGTTCTGTGGTGTGGAATTTCCCTTTGGCCAGTTCAGGTCACCTGTCCCAGCAGTGCTCCCTCCCAGTTTCTTTTGTGAGCATCCTCACTGGCAGAGCATGAGACAAGATAAAAAAGGGTCCTTGACTTAGGATGAACACAACTTAGCAAAAAACCAAAACATTGGAGTGTTATCAAGACCATTCTCATTCCGAATCCGAAACACAGATCTGTAACAGCAACTGAGAGGAAATTACCCTGCCCCAGCTGAATCCAGGACAGGCCACAAAAGAAGGTATTGTTATGCATATGCACACATGATAACATACTTAATTTTTTTTTACTTTTTTCCTTCAGGTAGCTAACCAGGTTGTTCAGGCTCTACTTACTCAGAAGGTAAGTTGAGATTTGGGTATTTTGGTGTAGCGTAAAGCTTGCAGATGTTCACTGTTTATTTGAGAGATATATATATAGATACATAAATAGATATAGATATATATATTCTTAAATAGTATACATTTTTTAAACTGTGTTCACACATTCAGTAAGCGGGGGAAGTACTGCTCAGGAAAAATTCTTGTAGGGTAATTGCAAACCTGACACAGTGAAAAGATTCACTTTGCTTCTACAAGGATCTGTTCTGCATCAAGTCACGTCTAAAGTTCTGGTTTTCTGAAGTGGTCTTTCAGTTAAACGTGATTCCATTATTTCATTTTGTCAGGGGGAGAAAGAGGGGAAGACAAAAAAAATCTAAAGATCTATAACAATAAGCTATGAGCACTTCAATATTCATGGAATGATCCTTTGTGAGGTCTAGACCACTTGATGGATGTGGCTTTATTAAAATGCTTTGGATCATTTAGTTTTAAAAAGATGATTCAGAAAGAGACATAAATGCAGTCTTTTAAAGCAGATAGTGCAAAGAATATAAACTGTATTGTCTACACTTAATGACAGGACAAGTAATAACGTTCTTAAAATGCAGCAAAAAACACCAAGTTAAAATAATCAAAAACCTCCACCACGCACCCAAAAGCTTTCTAGATGCAAACAGTTTTTGAGGATCAGCTCCAAAGCCTCCCTTATGGACATCACTCCGCCCGGCAGGACATCATTCAGAATGCTCCCTGCAAAGGGAAGAGGGGGGACAGAGGGGACAGGCAGGGTTGAATGTGTCACTGCTCATCCCACGATTTTTAGATCCACAACAAAGGCTTGTGCTCTGGAAGAGGGATGCTGCCTTCCAGCAGCTGGAAGTGTTGCAGCTCAGAGGTGATTTGTGCAAGCCACAACACCCAGGGAAGTTTGCCCTGCTGCTGTCTGTGCTGTGTTTCTCTGCGTACACACAGGAGTGGGGTCTGGGCATCATCAGAGGACTGCAGAGCTATTGCTGTGACACCTGCTAGAAATATAACTTAAGGTATTTTCTAAAAAAATCCCAAATCTGTGTTTCAATACAGTCTAAATGGAAATGGAGGTATTTTCTCATGTTAATATACACAAAAACCTCATACACATTTTGTATTATAAAACCATATGTGGTGAAATACTCACCAGCGGGTTAATCTCAATATATTAATCTCTGGTTTGGGAATATTATTATTGTTTCCGAAATGGAGAGAGGAGCTTCCTGATTCCCTTTGCAAAGATGTCAGACATTTTGATGACTACATACTTCCTCAGTATTTAATCCTTCCAAACCCATAGGGACCAAGGAGTTCCTAAGGATACAATAAAAACAGATCCGAATACATTTAATAAAGTGATTTACTTAGGGTTGATGGGATTTAACAGCTGCTTACCTATTACTGAGTAATAACAGCTAATTTAATATCCATAGAAAGAGGAAAGAGGGTACTTTCCTAAATGCTAATGAATATTAACTGTTATAGTGCTCCTGACACCATTCATACAAGTCCTTTTATAAGAAAAGACAGGAACACAATAGCATACAATAAAGAGGAAATTGCACTGCTCACACCATTCCCAAAAGGGTGGATATCAGAACCCAAATAGTAGCAGGTAAACAGATAAATCTACCATCATGCAGCTGAGCAGTAAGACAGAGTCAGTCATGCCACGGAGAGATAACACACCTCTGGAGCAGAGCAAGACATGAAGAAAAGCTGAGAGCTTTCACAAAAGGGAGAAGACTGATTTTGTACAGTAGCACACACTGCGTAGGCTTTGCTGGGAATTTGAAATCGTCCCTCAAGGACTAATTTTTGCTTAAATTAAGTACATGCTGTAATGTAACAGGTAAAGTGCTGTGTACTCGCCAGGATGTGGAAAAACTGAGATCCCGCTGAGAGATTCTGGTGACACAAATTGAGTGAGCAAAGCTTGAGTGATTTATCAATGTCACTGAATCCTTGAAATGGAATTACAGTCTTAAACGTTCACTTTTCAAGTATGTAATTTGTTACCATACTTATAGAATTTCTCCAATGTGAGATAATTTTTTTTTGATGTGACTATGGAGAAACTACGTTAATTTGAATTTGTGCTGAGTTAGCCACACAAAATAATTTCACAATTTTTTGTAGCAAAATTCTATGGATTTTCTACCACTTACTAATAGAAAATTTTGCCTCTAGGAAATTTAAGAAGTCAGACATCCAACAAAATTAATTGAGGCACACCTGTATATGTGTGTGCCTATGATACTGAAAACATCCATTCATTCTCCTTCCACCCAAAGACTTCTCATATAATATGAGCTGATTGGACTGCTGAGAACTGGATTTTTTAAGATTTTTTTTTTCCCGTGTAAGACCAGGATCAGTAGTTTGAAATTTGAGTTAAACCATTTAATTAAATCATTTTGTGACCTGTGTATCTACTTTTTCCCTAGTAGTCTCCTCCATAGGAGTGTATTCAGGAGATTACTCTTTTTACTCTGGGTTCTGTATGAAGGTTATGTCTTCTCCATTTTCATAAATTAAATAAAAAAGAAGTGAATTAAGTGTTAATTAAAGTCGAAAGAAGCATGTTCAGAGGGAAAGCACTGTTTTTCTGCTGAGGGCATTGGATCCCATTTTGGAGAAGAGGGAGTCTTGCTCACACTGAAGAGATAAAGCAAGACTACAGAGATGCTCAGATATAGTGAAACCCCAGAAGTACTTTAAATATTTGGGAGATTGCTACCTTAATAGCTGGTTGTTTTGCCCACAAGAGAGGAATTATATGCTTCAGACATTTCCAAGTTGTATTAATTGGTAATTTTAGGGCTTCAAGTTTCTAAACTCAGACTTTATTTTACCAGAGTACTGTTACCTCTATGTGCCTCATTTCTCCTCTAGGCTATGTGTGGCATTACCATTGGCAGGGTTTATAGCATCTGGGTGGGTAATCTGTTATCTTATATTTCACTTTTTTACAGAAATTCTAACATTTCAAACATAAATCTTACGGTTTTAAAACTGTAAGATAGGAAGGTTTTGAGCAGAGGCCTTGCTAAGATTTAAATTTTTTCTACTCTGTTGGTTTCTGTGATTCATTTTTCCTGTTCAGTGCCCTTAGTAGTGTTGAAATGTTAAGCACTGTTGTAACAGCCAAGGCTCGGTTTTAAATTCTCTGATTTGTGAAAGACAGATAATGATGGGTCTTGATGCTTGCAATCTCTGTTCCTGACAGAGATTGCCTTGTGCAAGACCAGGGATAAGAGGTCTTACTGACAGGAAACAAAGCTTCAGGGCTTTAGAAATCATCAGCCTCAAGATTTTTTGAGGGTCGTGTTGGAAGGCTCAAGCAATTTCAATTGAACAGCCACTTGACAGCCACCTAAAACAAATGCTATAAAACCATCAGGAGAAAATAACTGCATTCATCCTGTATTCATAAAATCTGATACATATGCATAAAAAGATGTTTACCGTTTTCTGAGAGTCTCAAGATGAACATATTTTATTGTGTGTTCACCTCTTCTAACCTCAGTGCTGGTTACAGCAGAGACTAGAGCAACTGTAGGCAGGAATTTAGGCTACATCTGATTACAATTTCCCCCTCTGAGTGGTTTTCTCATAAAGCCAGGTCATCACGTTGTTAATGGTATTGACAGGACAGCATATGGGGGTGCTGAGGCCTGTTTCTCCACCTTCATATGGTGCAAAGTAATACAAGCTAGGCAATACCACAGGGCAGCAAACGTCCTAAATTTTAATACGGGTAAGTACTTTGGAGACGTAAATTAAAAAAACAAACCAACCAACCTAGATATGGCTGCAGCTTATTATTTTTACATGTAATCTTGATGAGGAGACTGCTTTTCCTGGTTTATGAAGCTCTCCTACCTCAAATTGGGCTGCTGCACAAAATATGCTGGAAAGCTGAGTGTCAGCTTCTGCACTGTCTCCAAAATCCTCTCTCTGGTAGAATCCTGTATTCCTTCAAGTGACCAGGAAAAGCAGACAGATAGATAGATAGATAGATAGATAGATAGATAGATAGATACATAATTATCTGTATCTGAAAGCAATTAGTGGCTTTGATGGTTTTACACTCCACCTCTGCTTCTAATGCCCAATTTTAAAGATTTTTTCATGGAATCATAGAATTGCTTATATTGGAAAGGTTCTTTAAGATCATTGAGTCCAGCCATTAACCCAGTGCTGCCAAGCCCACCAAACCGTGTCCCCAAGTGCCACATCTGCACAGCTTTTAAATTCCTCCAAGGGTGATGACTCCACCACCTGTTCCAATGCTTGACAGCTCTTTCCATAAAAAATTTTCACAATATATAACCTAAACCTCTCCTGAAGGCCATTCCAGAGGCCATTTCCTCTTATCCCATCAGCTGCTGCTTGGAAGACACCAGCCCTCATCTGGCTGGAACCTCCTTTCAGGGAGTTGTAGAGTGAAAAGAGCCTCTTTTTTTCCAGGCTAAACACCCCCAGATCCCTCAGCTGCTCCTGATCAGATTTGTGCCCCAGCCCCTTCCCCAGCTCTGTTCCCTTCTCTGGACATGCTCCAGCCCCTCAGTGTCTTTCTGTAGTGACAGGCCCAGGACTGGGCAGAGGACTCGAGGTGTGGCCTCACCAGTGCCGGGTACAGAGGGACAATCACTGCCCTGGTCCTGCTGGCCTCGGTATTTTCTCACAGCCAGGATGCCACTGGCCTTCTTGCCCACCTGGGCACACCCAAGGGTGTCTGGGAACACAGCCCATCCACATCAGGCACAGCAATGCTGACTTGGTTGTTCCAGAAAAAGCAAGAGGGGATGAGACTTCAGAAGAGTACCCTGAAGGCACAGTGCCACTTTGAACTTCTGCCTGGTTTGGTACAGCTTCTGCTTTTTTACTTAGGTTATGCTTAGTACAATTTTCATGTATTAAGTGATGCTTTCTGCTTTGTGTCAAAATGGAACACATTGCTGGAAAAGTAATTTTTATACTAACAGAAAACTCTGAAAGGAGGCACCAGGTAGCTACTGTTTGTCATTACAAGATTTCCTTTAATGTTATAATGGATGATCAAACAAGCAGAGAAAATTAAGTAGCACACTTTTCCAATTTATACTACTTTAAAAGTTGTGTATTTATTTTTTCTTAGCATCTGACATTACTTAGAGCTTTTTAAGCGTTCTGTTGCCTACTTTCTAATCTTACTATTTTCCCTTGTGCTGCAGGGTCTGAGGGAGGAGTGTATAAAGCTGAAAATGAGAGTTTTTGATCTGGAACAACAGAATCGAACTTTAAGTGTGCTTTTCCAGCAGAAAGTCAAACCAGCTTCTGACCTCCTCCTCCAGGTAGGAAATGGCCTTTGCAGGAGGCAAACTATGAGTTTTATATTTCTTAAAATTACAAAATACTTCCCTTCTTTGTAAGGTTATGTCAGTAAGTGGGAAATGACAGTTGATAGATTCAATATATTAGAAGAATATCTGTTATCTGTACTCTGATCCCATTGAAGCTGAAAATGTGTGCCAGTGAGCTCTGATATTGCTCGCTGCAAATCTGGAGAGAGGAGCACACCTGCAGAGTAACTTACTTTTTTAGGTGATTCTTCGCTATGATAAATGGAATTATATGGGTTCATTATCCCTCTGCAGGGGAAAGGCTCATGTTCCTTAACAACCTGCTTGATGGTGAACAGTGTAATTTCCTGTGAGAAGACAGCCCATTTATTTAACTTCTGCCATATGTGATACTGTCCTGGTTTCAGTTTACTTGCAAGGGTTTAAGTACGTCTTCACAGGCTTAGAGTGATTTTTTTTGCCAGTGTTTTGTGGGAGGATATAGCTGAGAAACCAATTGACCCATGTCTCACTCATTTGCTATTCTGGAATACTAAGAGATGTTTCAGGATCCTTCTTCATTTGACAACATCTGTTATTGTGAATGAACCCATCGCTTTGTCACCCTTTTGTGGAAGTAGAATTGCTTTGCAGAAGTTCTGACAAATCTGAGCATGAGCTGGGAGAACAGCAAATGAGAACTAGTTAGAACTTTGCAGGACATGTCAGCTATATAAGTGATATTAAATGTGTATCTTGAATCCCTGCTGCTCTGTATCTGTATCTCAGAGGAAAATTTGGCCCTTGCACTGTCGTCCAAAAGCTGAGGGCTGCTAACTCTCGTCAGGGTGGGCTGGTTTTTCTGCAGAAACATGGTCTGCTCCCAGCTGATGTTGAAGGCAAGAGAATCCCCATGGTGAGGGCAAATGGTTGTACTTACTGGGGAACTCTATAGCCCAGGCAGGGTGGTGCCAGGTCAGCATCACAGGAGTCTGGGTTCTTGAGTTTTCCTCAGGTTCTTGTTGGCCTCTTGATTTTGTGTTGATTTGGGTGTTACTGAGTCAGGACTTTCTCTGCTCTGGTTTCTTGTCCCTTGTTCCTTGTTGCCTGCTCTCTCTCCTGGTTCATCCTTCACAGACCCCTGTACAGAGGACTGGTTTATCTTTATCCATTCACAGCCTTGAAGCATCTGCCACAGTGTGGATCTTTATTGCTCACTTCTGCTTCTGACAGTCACACCAACTGCTCCTTCTTCCTGGTTTGGGGTGGTTTTGTCTCTCTTTCTCTTTCCTCTTTCCACAGTGTCTGACTCCAGCTGGTGTTAGCTTGGTGTTAGATTGCACAGAAATCACACGCTGCACATTCATTATTACAGATGCATCTCCTATTCCCAATTCCTTGTGTGGCAACAATAAAGCTGGGTTATTCTGGGAATGCTACAGAAGCGTTAGAGAGCCTCTGAAAAGTGGGATCAACGCTTTGAGTCGAGTTCCTTGAAACTGGATTGGGCAGCAGCTCTGAAAAAAGTTGAAAAAGATGAACCTGCACCACGTGGAAGAAAGAAACAAATGATCTAACAGGTTTTCCTGAGGGATTCAAAACTATTTTACATCATTGTTCCTGCACAGTTTGGCAGGAACTAATGTGCATAGATTTTTTTTCCCCCCTTTTTGCTTGATTTTTCATTATTGGCTGAGGACAAAAGGGAATTAAGTTCATTCAGAAAGTCCAGGTCTCCCTGGAGCCAAATTTGCTGTTATGTCCCTTCTCTTGCTACCAATAGGTTTTAACCCCTTAGGTGAAAAAAACCAGAGAACAAGTTGCAGTGTACATTGGAAAATGAAGAACTTCTGTTAAAACACTTCATGTATCTTTAAAAAAAAAAAATCCAAAACAAACAAAACAGTAAATCTGTGTTTCCAGAAATCTAATTATCCTCTAATTATACTCCAGACTCAAAGAAATGGCATGTAGTCTGTGATCTTGCAGCCTGAGATGTAACATCTGAAGAAGGATGTTTTCTTAGGACTGAAACTGAGCAAATACTGTTGTGTGCCTGCATAAAATTAAAGAACAGTTTGCATTCTGTCTTCTTGGAAGTGCACACAGCCCAGATTTAGAGCAGTAGGTAAATATTGGTTTAAATGTGTCACTCTACAGAAATGTTATAAATATGTGCTTAAGGGCGTTCCTGTTAGATCATGACCCCAGTCAAAGGAATGGGCAAACTCTGCT
This sequence comes from Platysteira castanea, assembly GCA_013397175.1. Taxonomy (NCBI): domain Eukaryota; kingdom Metazoa; phylum Chordata; class Aves; order Passeriformes; genus Platysteira; species Platysteira castanea. Next base: position 232,652 of record VYXC01009087.1, on the reverse strand, counting down.
AACAGGGGCAGGGGGTGTGTTCACCTTTCCTGTACTCTCTGACACAATACAGTTCAATTTTATTTCATGCTGATCTCATCCTAGGAGTAGCCACACTCAGTAAAACTACAGATTTTGAAGAATGCCAAGGGAGAGGGCACAAGCTAAAAATAAATTGTGTTAGCTACTTTTTCTGCATATCAGCCTCTGTGATTTGCTTATTTGGAATATTTGAATATACCATATTTGACATTAGAAGATTCTTGCATTACAAAGTAAGCTTATTTTTAAATCATAAACATTTTAACTTCTCAAGTTTCAACAGAAATATAATTTCTTTTTTAAAAAAATATTTAAAGGTAAATGTAGATTTCACCATTGCCCTAGGTTTTTGTATGTATGATTGCAAGCAAATAATAGGTGATTCATATGTCTTAGATATCAGATCATTCACCTTTTTTTTCAGTGAATGGATTGATACAAGTGTTTTGAATTTGGCTGCAGAGTAATGGCCTGCACACCATACCCATTGCACTGTGTTGGTTTTGCTCATGCTTCCCACACAGTTCAAAAGGAAAACTCATTTTGCTACCAATTAAAAAAAAAAATTAAATTCATGTAGTACAGTTTTCATGACTGCCTCAGAAATCCTGCACTGTAGAAGTGGTGTTCAAAGTGTTACATTTTCATGCATTTACGAAAAGTGTAAGTGCCTGTGAAGTTGGGGGGCCTAGTAGTATTTTTAAAGCAATGTGTGTTGAGATGTTGTGATTGTGTGTGTTGTCAGGTAAGTTCTTTGCTACCAGGAATTTTGGTGTGGTTACTGCCTGCAGGGAGTGACACGGACGCTGTGCCACTCCTGTCATGAAAAGATAAGTAATGCAGTGTCTGATGCAAAATTTTAGGAGGATAAAGAGATAATTCAGGCTCTTTTTTTCTTCACCTCTGATACTGTAGACAGTTTTAAGAGCTACCCTCTCATTCTGAGGACATTCTTTGTAGCTGAAGTGTGTGATTTACAGAGGCAGTTCTAGAATAAATAAATAAGGACAAGGTGATCATCTTTTATTATTATTATTATCATTGGTTTATAATATTCAGGAAATCTCTCTGAAACAACTTTTTTTAAAATGATGAAGCCTTGGAAAAGTGTTTCATGTCAGCACCATCTGAGAAAGAGCAATAGTTATAGTTAAAACCTAGCACAGAAGAGTAGCTTCTGCCCAAGCAGCCATAATTTTCCTCTACTGATGTGGTTGCTAAAAAGATATTAAATTCTACCTGTCATAGCAAGAGGGGTTTGGAAAGAAAACCAGGAACTTCATTTGAGGGACCCATCTTGTACTTCATCTGCAAGTAGGACAAATAGTTGGGGATAATAGTCAGAGATTTAAAACTGAGTAGGGGAAATCTAATTAGAAGTGAAGAGAGAAATCTGTGGAGGTGATATACAGGAGGATGCTGAAGGGATCAGGGGGTTCCCTTCTTATAAATATCCCTTTTTAAAATTTTTTTTATATTATATAGCTCTGTTTACACAAATTCAGGATGTATGCTAGATGAATTGTTCCCATGGGAGAAGTCCTGCTTTCACTTTTCACACAGAAAGTTATTGTCACGGGGTGTTTTTATAAACCATGCAGGACTTTTCAGTGAAAGGGATGAAAAAGTGACAAGTAGCAAAATTTATTAAGATGATTTATTTGATTAAATAAGTAATAAAATTTTCATAGTTGGGAAAGTATAAGATAATATTTCTAATAATAAGATTTACAGTATCCCTGATCTTAAACTATATTTTCATTGCCATTTTATTTCCATCATAAAATTCTACTTTATCAACCTCAGAACCAAGCAGGGAGGTCTCCTGAAGCATCTATTTTCTCTTTGTGTTTCTCTGGCTAGATTAGTTACATTTATTACTCACGGACCATCCACATTGTTTAATTTTACACCTAAAATTCGTTCTAAAATTCTACAGCACAGATCTGAATTCTCAGAAGGTCAATTTAAATCATAATTACTTTGTTATGACTGCATTGGTGTGAGCCCTTTTAATAACCTGACAGCTCTGCCCTGATGTACAAGACAGAGTGTGGCTGTCCAGGCTGGGATGGAAGCAGTTGCACAGCTTAGCAGGAAGGGGTAAATTGCACCAACGACATTATTATATATGGGAAGAAGAAGAGAGCTCTTAATTGCCCTAAGACCTGACAAAAGGAGATGGAATGTCTGTGCTCAGAGCCTGACCTCTGGTCCAGACATCGTTAGACATGATGAAGTCTGGGTGCAGGAGGTTAAAGCTGAAGTTGCACTGGTTTACAGCAATGAGAGCTGTGTAATGTTTAAGTGTTTCAAAGAGTAGGTGTTTGAGGGTTTGAAATTAAAACTAAAGATTGTCACACACTGGTAGGAAACAGTTGGTCAGCACCCCAAAGAACATTTCAGTAACTGATGGGTATATGCTGAGTAGCAGTAGAATTCCCATCTCACAGAAGCCAGGTGCCTGCAGGCTCTCAAGGGAGCAGGCAGACTTGGTACCAAATCAGCAATTGTATTTAAAGTTGTGAAACTCCTGCAGCTGACCTGCTTCTTTGCTTACTTCACATTTATTCCTCTGTATGCATCGGACTGTCAGGGCACTCCTTTCTGCAAATCTCCGGGAAAGTTCCAGCTCCAGAATGAACTCTGTTCTTTTCTCCTCTGTAAACATAAATAAGGTGTGGCAGCATCTGTAGTGATATTTCCTACAGAAATATCAGAAATCAGGACTGGTGGCTTGAAGGAGAAATTAACTCCAGATCTGCTAATTGCTTCCACAGTAATTGGATACTGCTTGCAAGTTAAGGCAGTCTCCAGGGCTGTATCAACAAAGAAGGTGATCACATAAATGTAAAGCATGTTTGAGATTTATTAAGTTTGAACTAGTACATTAACCTTTATCCAAGAATTACATTCCTAGAACCCCTTTTAAGAAGTGTAAGGGTGGGGTTTACTCTATTTATGATTCTCAAAAGATTTCAGGCCCTGCTGGATTGATTCCTGCAGGTCAAGGCTACCAAAGTGCACAGTTACTGCCGTGAAGATCCTACCCCAGGAAAGATCCTCCAGTGCTGTAGCTTTGAGAAATTATAATGCTTCTGTATATCTGGAATCAAGATAGTGATCTAGTGTGCAACACTCAAGTTTTTTGAGACTTTCAAGAACAAATTAAAGGAACATTTTTCATGTGAGGATGGTGATGTCATTGTTTCCACTCTTGCATTATCCCAGTAAACTGTTATCTACTTTCTATTTGTTCCATGTCATCTCTCACCAACATCTGAGAAGACAGAAATACAAAACGTTGAAAGTCTATATTTCATCTCATCTTAAATCATCAACCCATAATAATACATTATAAACCATATTTATTACTTGCCCTGTTTGCAGCTCCAAATATATGCTGAAGAAATAGTACAGAAATTAAATATTTATGAGAGCCAGTGGTTAGATGAATGGGTGACCAAAAAAGTCAGTGATGAGGGAAGGAAAGGAAACATCCCCCCTCTGGAGAGACTCCATCTCGTATCCCTAAGCTCTAGTTTTGAATGCACAGCAGCAGCACAGTGCCTGAAAGAATTTGGTGGTGTACCTGATATGCAGCCAGCCCTGGAAGGAGCTCCCAGATAAGCAGGCTGATAAAGGAACACGAAAATGTTTGTTACAGACTGTGGAATGAGAGGAGAGGTAGGGCAATATCCCCCACAACAGTTCAAACTAAAGCAAAGCACAGTGAGAGGGTGAGTGGAGAACAGTATTTTGTTGTGAGGGACTCAGATCAACCAACCTGATAGGTCTGCTCCGCCGGTGATTTGTGTTTTGGTGATTCACCTTCTTGTCAGGCTGTTATCCCTTATTTCAGCAATTCAATTCTTACCAATTTGCTCTCAAACAAAATCAAAACATTACCTTAAGCTCCCAGGGCATGTGGTTTTGATGAGAATGAGAAGGCTTTTAAGAGAAAATTACCCCCAACTGCTCAGCATTCCTCTGTCCAAGTATTTTAACTAGCCTGGAGAGGTTCCACAGAAAACCACTGAAAGTCTTTCCACATCAACATGAACACAATGTTCTGTGATACAATTTTAAATAGATAGATTTCAGCTACCAAGTCTAAAAATGGGCCATTTCCATTATCCTGATGAAAATAAATTGCTACAGCGATACCAAAACCAGTAAATCAAATAAGCAAATAATATTCAGGAAAGCCACAAGTGATCCTTGGTGAAGTATTTATGAATGATTTTGACTGAGGAGAGCAATATTTTTTAAGTTTTGAAGAAATTTATTGGCATTATTCAGAGAAAAGGGAGTATTTCAGAGTAAGCACATGTTGGGAGAATGGTGGGGATGTACTGATGTGACAGGCCTGGACAACAAAAGTGAGATTTTACTGCCTAATTTCAGACAAAGAATAATAAGCAACTGACACTGAGTGAAACAACAATTTCTCTTTATTCTATGCATAGATTTTTATTATCAGTGATGATCCACATGATGGCAGGAATACAATATGACATTTGAAATCCTAAGCAAGTGTGTAGACAGAGTAATTAAGTACAAAAATATTGTTCATATTGTTTCCTTTATTGTGTATATTCCATATGGGAATAAATTTAAGAAAAAAGGAAGGGATTCCACAAAAGGAAAAGGGCTTTCCAAACCTGCCCTGTGCTTCACATTTGTAATACACATTAAAAAGACATGCTTTTTTATTCCATGCAGTTATACTTAACTTAAAGCAATGCTTAACATTTTGGCTACTCTTTCAACCTGTTCTGTTTGTTAAATATATTAACAAGATTTATCAGCAACTTTCCAGGTGAATCCCACCATAAATGGTCAAGTACAGAGGCTGCTTAGAGACTGATTGTGAACTTAGTGAAAACTCTGAGTTACTCATGTGTTTATATTTTGTGTGACCAACAGATCCATGTTTTGTCTGATATGTTTCTGATTTTGCAGTTTGCAATTTATGGGGTTTTTTAATATATAGTTGTTATATCTAAGACTCCCTCCTTCAGGTTTCCTTTCTAAATGGAAAAAAAATTTTCTCATGTACATACTGATAGCAAAAATTAGCATGGATTTGTTCTAAAGTTATCACAGTATGTGATGTGGTACCTACAAGCCATGTGTCACATATAAAAGTTCAAGTCCGTGTCATCAGGTCAGCTTTTAAAGCCTCCCTTATCTTGGATTTCACAGTGGAAGAAAAGAGGAGCCACTGCAAGTCCTGCTTAGATGCAGTGTGCTCAAACAACAGGTGTGCAGGGCAATTGTTTTCTCACCATGGTGCACATTTCACACTCTGTAACTCTCAAATGAAATACCAAAAGAATTATATAAAAATAATTCAAAGATATAAAGGGCTCTGTCTTGTGGTAAAGTGGGAATCTATTCAAATTCCAAAGTGATACAGAATTATAACCTTTATTATTACAGATCTATGATTTTCTTTTTATTGCACTAATGGAGCTAAGTATGTAGTTCATTTTTATTTTCTTAAAACTTTGAGATTTAAAGGAAGGATAACTATGCAAAAGCATATATGAAACAACAATAGTTAAAGGATTCATTTCATCTGTTATTACACTCAATACACATAAAACTTCATTTGTGTTTTTCTTTGTTACTGTGGGTTTGTTACTGTTATTTAGGTGCAATGGCACTTTAAAGACATGAAGCAATACAGAATTATGGCTCTTTTACTGAGAAATAGGTGTGCCATTAAGTGCTCTGCTTCATAACATTTAAACTGTTCAGATTGTATCAGGTCAGTGTAAATTGCTAGTGATGTAAAGTTACACGTTCCATCAAATGAAACAAACTACCATTATGCTAAGTGGGTTGAAGCACATAAGATTAGTCAATAGGTATTTTCTGTTGCCATCTGTTATGGAAAAAAAACTTTTTCCTGTGATATACTTTATATTTTTTGTATGTTTTTACAGACACTGCACATAGAAGAATGGGTTGATAATGAGAATAAAATGTTACTCATAATGAATCATAAAACACCTACGGAAACAACCCCATCTTTTAGTATTGAATTTTACTAATGCTCTCCTTTGTTTCCCAAATGACCTATCTTCTTTAATGATGGTTTGGATACTGGTAAGATTCAAATTCTCATCCAAAGGCCATGAACTATTGACTAAATCTCTGTTGACTTCGCTGAGAATGTGAAATACTGTATTGCAAGATAAAATCAGCACGAGGTGCTCAGTGAAACTGAAGAGTCCATTAGTGCCTTAACTCTTAAATTACCGTCCGGGTATCTCTCTTGATAAGGACGAGCTGAAAGGAGAAGTTACCTTTGTCATTAAATCTTTAACAATGTGATATTGACAGCCTTGAGTTTTTCTGTATTTTTAGCATTTTTAGACTGCGTGCCTGCTCCTTTCTTTCTCTAGGTGGGGGCAAGCTGTGCTCCATTAGTCACTAGGAGATGTCTGGGTGCAGGAAGGGGCAGTGATTTGTCTGTGTCCTGTGTGCATCACAAGGGCATCTTCAGCATTATGAATTAAACTCCGTCTTACTGCATTAGAAGTATGGAAAACAGACTGCCAAAGTAATGGCATCATGAATTAATATCAGTGCTTTAAAAATCTCAAATATACTCCCACTCTTCAGCTCATCTTTCTGGTATACAATTTCAGAGATGAGCTACTTAATTTTGTAGTGTTTTGATCCTAAATTTTTATATTCAGTTATATTTTAGAAGCAGAAATGCTCAATCATTTTTTTTTTAAGTTTTCTATTACTTACTATTAACTGTTTTTCTCTAAATAAGCCTTGTGTACTTTTCCTGTGCAGGCACAGGCACAGGTCCAGGCACAATTATTAAGAATTATAGATACTGCAAGTGTGAGTATGAATCAGAGATCAGCCTTGTTTTAGAGGTTCACTTAGATTTATTCCGCTAAATGATCCCTAGGAGATCTTGACAATAATTAGAAATACGGGTACTCTCTGCTCTGTCACCAGTCCTCACCTGGTAGTTTGTTCCTGGAGGAATAGCAAATGGAATTAACCTTTCATTTAGGTCTTTAGGTCCTTCATGCACATGGGACCAGACTTTCAAGTGCTCAGGCATTGTGCTGAGCTCTTCTAAAAATACGGCTACTGCCAAAATGGGAGCTGATCCCTTTTGAAATTCCTTTATAATACTTCCTAAGCCCTGCTTTTATCCACAGTGAAAAAATTGATCAATTCATAAGGACACAGACTCCTTGTCAAGAGTTGGTTGGCACAGCTTCTTCTGAGCAGAGGCAGCTGCTGAGAGTCTGCAGCTCTCAGCCACCTATGCCAGAGGTGAAGCTCCCAGCCTGGGCCAGGCTGCCTCTGGCTGCAGGGTAGGAGAGGGGATTTTTCCAGGCCATCCTGTGCCAGGCATCCCGTGCCAGGCCCCTCCCAAGGCCAGTCCAGGTTGTAAATAATGCTTGGAGGACACGGTGCCTTTCCTTGCAAGGGCACAGCTTGCCCCAGGAGCGATGACTGGCGTTTCTCACGTTCCATCTCCTGGTGTTCCTGCTGGCTGGGGCAATAAAGATGAGGGGCAGAGGACATGGGCAGTGCAGGGCTGTGTCCTCAGGCCATCTGTGCACCCTCCTTGCTGGTACCAGCACCGGCTCTCCTTCCTCACCTCTGCTTCAGCCGTACAAAGCCTTACTTGGCCTGCACGGCCAGGCTGATGGTGAGATCCTTCCACGGTTTCTCATCACTCCAGAGTAAGTTGGTGGAATTCCAGAAGGCTGCAGCCAAGGTTTGAGATGCTTATTGAGATCATTAGGTCTCCAGAGTTGTGTTGTGTCCTACACAAACCCTGGGATTTTGGTGTATCGATATAAACGTGGAAGAACTTGAAGTGCTCTCTGGAGGTCTTGTGGGCAGATTTGGGACTTTCAAGAATGAAACACCACTGCAAATCCACACTGTGACCCTCTAGAAGCTTTATTTCTGAAAAGCAGCCAAAGTTTGGGAAGTTTATGGGCCAATTCCTGTCCTGGCAGAAATTCTTTTCATTTCAGTAGGAGAAGTGAAGCCAATAATTCCTACCAGATGAGAATCTACCCACTTATCCTTCCTAAATCACTTTTAAATAAGTGCTTCAAGGAAAAGAAATAGAATCCAGTACCTTGTATCCAGGTATTCAAGAAAAAAGTCTCTTATTAGAAATTATTCTGTCAGAGAAAAAAACAGTACATTAGAGTTGGAGAGAAAATATATATGTAAAAGCCTTAAACTAACAATAAAAGTATTTCTTGCAACTCTCCTCCTACTTTCAAACTCCTTTCAATCCATATGACATTTCAACAATATTACACACAAAAAAAAAAAAAGAAAAAAAAAGATCAAAAGATGGTGGAGGAATGGAGAAAAGTTTTTAATACATAATAGTGAGGCAAGGAAAATATGACTTGTTCAACATTAACCTTGACAAATTTGTGCTCTTGTCATGTAAATGAATGAACCTTTCCAGTGCCTAGATTGCTGAACCTTGGGAAACAGCAGTGAGGAAGGATTGCAAAAACGATGCCCATCTCTCTTAAATTTTTTTTTTTGAGTAAATGAATGATTTCAGTGAGATCCAAATAAGGATGAATCTGCTCACTTGAATCCCCCATTCACAGCCAATGAACTTCCCTGTGAAACGGAGCTTGCCCTCCTGGGTTGCCACGTATTGATCTAAAACATCTTCCCTGAGCCTTCTCTCTCCTTTTCCTCCTACAGGCAAAAGGTTAGTGTTAGATAATAGTATTAATTTTCCAGACATCTGCACATGTTTTAATAGCCTTTAGAAGGTTTGAAATGGTTTCTGTTTGACCACCACAGGGCTAAAATGCCATTAAGTCTTAGATTGTAGCAATACATAACAATCATAGCCCTGTAGTTCAACCTGGCAATAAAAAAGCTAATTTATTTTATCGGAGATTTAAATTAATGTGATGAACTCCTCTCTCAACAGGAGCTGTAACACCACTCTCACTAAAAATACCACGTCCCTGCATATTTTCAAAACTAGATAAAAAACTTGTGACAAACCTTGTGTATGTACTGTGTGTGCTTTTTTGGGGTGTTTGCACGTGTGTTTGTGTATCCATATAATACTGCTTACTGTTCCTGAGACCATTTTGATTTTTCTGTCATATCTTCATTCTTTCTTAGCCTCTTTTCTTCTGTCTTCTGTCTGGCTCGTAGGCTCAGCAAGGAGAAAGTGATTAATGGGGCAGCCTCCAGTGTAAGCACTGGGGTTTGTTTAACACCTTGAGAACTGGAATTTTCTTCTGGACAAAAATTATTGTTGCTTAGGTAAATTCAGTTGAAAGTAGTTTTTAAAACAGACCTATGCATTTAATAAGAATATTTTTGAAAATCCATGAAAGAAATATTTAGACTTCAGACAGTTATCATTTCCAGCTATATGCCAGAGGAAAGCCTCAGCTTATCCCATTATACAGTGATAAAGCAGCATCTGATGGCAGCAGCTTCTGTGATAAAATGATCATGGCAGCACTGAGAACGAATCTAATAAGGGAATTGATCTGTAGATTCCAATTCTGGTAGAGCCAACATTGATCAACATAAATGTCAATAAGAAGATCTCACTGAGGTCTGCCTAATTCCTTTAGATTATTTTGGGGCATAGTCAGAAAGTGAATGTGAAAATGGATTTTAAACTGTAGGAATCACAAAGGCAACGACCGATGTTATGTTATGCTACCAGGAATGTCACTGACTGCCATCTGTGAGCAATTCAGCAGCATCTTGAAATTAGTGAGTAGCTTTTAATCGAATAAGGATTGATAACACAATGACTGTTGCAGAAGTGAGACTTTTCTCCTCTGTTTTTTTATTAAAGCACTTCTTAAATGCAGTGAGATAATAAAAACCAGCCCACCTTTTTACTGCTGAGTCGTAGATAGCATGTGTAGGGCATGCCAGGAAAGATTAATGGTGTAGCTCTTCCTTGTTGCAGGACTTCAGTATAAAGTTGTTTGCTAGACTCATTCTGACAATGCTGAAGTGTTAAAAACAAAGTGGTTTTGTTTGTGGACAACAACAGGAGGTGTCAGGATGTGCAGGATGTGCCTTTCACTCTTTGGTGTTGCCATAATTCACAGCACCTACGTGGTGCTGGCCCTCATTTAGCACAGTGAAACTGGCACACTAAGGAGCATTAGATCAATGGGAAAACGTTTAGAAAAATAAGAGACAAAATACAAATATGTATTTAAGAAGAGGCTCGACTTCTGCACAACACTATTCTCCCAGCACGTCTGTTTCACCATACTCCAAGGAGTCTTCCATTTGCAAGCTCGTTGAAAACACTTTTTCATTAATTATTCACATTCTGAGTAGCTGATTACTGGGTCATTGATGTAAACTGTTGACTTTACAGTAATTACAAACCACAGGGAACTTTATACATGCATTTTGCTAAGAAATTAAATTAGCTCATTTTCATATTACTGCAATATTTACAGAGTCCTACCATAGTGCTATTAAAATGAGAACTAACACTTTGGAATCTCAGAGCTTGAAAACACAGATAGACTTATAAAATTAAAACTGGGATCAGAGGGGATTACTTTGTGTCTTTCAATGTAACTTTTATTTAAAGCAGTTTATAAAAATTAATAAAACTAAGGATTTGGAACAGGAGTAATTTTAGCCTTACATTAATGTTGTCAACTCTCTAAAGAATACAGAGAGATTATGCTATTTGTGTTTATACATCAAATGCCTGCTTAATACCTCCCAGTTTATATCCTGGAATATAAGTTTCCAGCCTTTGGAGTTACTTTGGGTCTAATTCCCTGAGTTTTGCCATCTCTGGATGGCTCCATAGTAATAAAGAGCTGCAAGCTTGGAAACTCTGCAGCAGACACAAATGAAACCTTTGTTTTACTTCTCGTGCTGGAATTGCCTTGTTAGCAGGATTTTCTGATGTCGTTTTAGCACCCTAATCTTCCATACAAATGTTTCCAGCATCATACCCTCGTACTTTGTCTTGGATGTTGCCTTAAGTCTCAGTAAACTCACCCAGAGGATTTGCCAGCAAAACTGGCAAGCCAGTGTTGATTCCGGGGTTGGATTTTAAAGTCTAGCATCTTCTGTAAAGGTTTTTTAGAAAAGCACGCCTAGTAAGAGGGAAAAAGAACAAAAACAGATGCAAAATATCAAATTAGAACTTTAATGGAAATATTTTTTTTTAAATAAATGGAAAATTCAAATCCACACACTTCACTTGAAATTTAAGGACTAGCTGAAAACTTTCTTCTTTTTTTTTTTTTTAATTTTTGCGCTAAGAACTAATTTAGCTTGCTGAAATGTATTTTAAAATTAATCCTTTAATATTCACTTATGTACAACATTTCCTCCTATCACCACTGAGCAATACTGCATGTTTGTGATTGTTTCCTGTATCTTAAAGAGCTGTGGGTAGGATCAATAAAAGTCTCCAGCTGTTTGCTCAGACCACTGTAAGAGTTATCCTGGGTGCTCACCTGCTGTGTGTATTAACCCCTTCCTCCCACCAAAAATAAATACAACCAGCTGTGGTGGGGGTTTCCTGCCGTTGAGAGCCCTCGCAGCAGCATTCAGAGCAAGCTGAGTAAATCTGTCCAGCAGGCCCTACGACAGAGCAGAATTTGAAATGTGAAAGACAACGTGCATGCTCGTACTACAGAAAGTTGTAAGGTGGAAGATTTCTGAGCTGCTTTGCCTGTTCCAGACTGAGCTGTGTAATGTTCTGTGCTTTTTATCAAATATCCAGTGTCTTCATTAACAGCTCGGTCTGTTGGAAATGGTACCTGTAACAACAGAGAAATAGGAAAACGAGCTTAGTGTGGTGCATGAGCTTTGCAGACGGAAGTTGGATGTTCTTGCCTGTGCAGAGCTTTATTTATAGCTTTTAGAGGTCTAAGTGATGAACATCCAGTTACTTTGCATACGAGAGGAGTATTTTAAACAGTCAAAGGGTGTTGATTTCTCACTCTGGTTTTAACCCCAACCCTGTAAATGGTTAAACGTGGCCCAACATTAGGAGAAAGAATAATTTTCATAGAATTGTGGACTGGTTTGTGTTGGAAGGAACATAAAAGCTCATCTAATTCCAATCTCCCTGCCATGGACAGGGATGCCACTCACTAGGCCTGGTTTTCATTTACTACAAAGTTCAAACGGTGGTAGCCATGAAGTTCTGCTTATAAGAAGTGAATAGTAGGAAAGTAGAACATAATTCTGAATTTTTTATTAAATATATAACTTCCAGAGCTGAAAAAAATTATTATACTTTTGGTTTTGTGATATCAGTTATATACAATAAAACATCAGGCATTGCTGTATGCACACAGTGTACAACTGCAAATACATTTCCTATGTTAGTGATTATTAGAATTAAATAAAATGGAAGCATCTTCTTTCAGCTTTCACTTTTGCTTCATATTTGGCTATTTTTTTGCTGACAGACACTTGTTCTGCTCTCTTTAGAAGGCAGAATTTCCATATATCATAAGCATATATATTGCAAACTCTTATTTGTCTAAAGGCAAAATTGATTTCTACTTTTGGATATTTTATTATTTTTTCCTTAACTGTACTTAATTTTCTCCTTATATCCAGAATGTTTAGTGGATGAGAAGTTCACACTTTGTATTTTGAACAGTGTATGTTCTACTCTAGGTAACTTTTGGTGGGATGGGTGAGGGATGTTCTCATTTCCAGCTGAGCCTCCCCTCTGAAATATATCTAAGTGCTACAGAAATCAAGATTTTGTTTAATGAAAGATTGTACTTATACATAAACTAATAATATATAAATAGCTTGCCTAATAATATATTTTCCTTCTTTGGCCTGCTGTCTTTATGGTGAAGTGGAAATGTGAAGGTTTTCCCTGCCAGCCCAATTTCAAAGGCTGGGCTATAGAGGGAAGCAGGCCAGAGTGTGCCTGTTCGGGTTTGTGATGCCCTGAAAAGCAGCCAAGACAAGAGAACCACACACACCAAACCAACATTCACAGCTCTGGCACAGAGCAGCAGGATGAAAATGTCTCCTTGGTACCTAGAGAGAGAATTTTTTTTCCTGTGAGTGATGGGCTTTGGCTCATGTGAGAAAAGCAAAGCCAATTGATTTAATAGCAATTAACTCATCCAGTATTGGAAAGCTGTGGACTCTTTGGCATAATTCATTGAAAATTGTTCTGGCAACGCTGCAGACCATTAGATATTTCAAAAAGGAGGTGGGAACTGATAGATATTCTGCAGACATAGAGTTAAGAGGCACAATAGTTAGGGGAGTCTCTGTAATATTGCCTTGTGCCAGCAGGTAGTGGCCTTCTTTTATCTTCCTAGAAAGTCTTAATAAGAATGCTGCTGAGGGAGGGGGGACTGGCCTGCTGGCTGATGGATTGGTTATCTGCCTGCCAGATAATTGTATTTCCTATTGCACTTGATATAATAGGCTTCCACCTAAATTATCAATTACTTTGTTTTTATTTTTCATGTGGGTTACAGGATTTAATCTTGACATTGAGCCACAAAGGGCACGGCCTTTTCTGCATCAATCCCACGGGTGAAGGAGGAGCTTTGCTGCTGCTGGTCACAGGCATCTGCAGAGAGGCCCTCTCTGTTCTGCCCTGGCCTCTCAGCACCCACTTTCTGGAGAGACAAGGTCCAGTCTGGCTAAGATGTAACAAACTTTGTAGTCCACACCTGCCCTGTAGTACCCAGTACAGGGTGATTTCCAAGGAAGTTGGCCCAGTCCATGCTGTACTCAGTTCCATATGGATTTGCAGGTCTGCAGTCCAGTGATCCTGGTGCTTTCCTGTTTCCAGAGGGAGCTCCCCAGCACCTCTGGGTATTGCTCATTTTCCCCTTATCATTATATAGGGCACCATCAAATGGGGCAGATAACTTGGATTTATAGTTTTAACTCCTCAGTTTCGTATTTAAGTATTCATTTAAACTGATGTGATCTCTTCTGTGGAAGTCATTCCATGCAGTGGCCTGCCTTTTCTTGCATTGTGTCATGATAGCATCAACAGTGATTTTAATACTGTACAATTTTCAAGGCAGCAGTAACTCCTTGATCTAGTTACGTGACTGTCATCTGAAAATAACCATAAAGGACACAGTACATTTTGTGTATCTGAGAAGAAATCAGAATGAAGATACATAGTTGGCACAATCTGTTACTTGATTTTAAATGCATAATTAATGCGTTTTCTTAACAAATACTGCAGTTTTCCTCATTTTTTAATTAAACAGTGGAAAAGGAAGAAGAAAACTAAATGAAAGAGAAACATTTTTTCTTATGCTTTTCTTTTCTAATCTGATGACTTGCTTCAGTGCTGTGCGATTATATGTAATTAACAACCTCAAACTTTATTTTGCTGGTTTTTAATGCTAGTTATTGTGCTGGCCACCTCTGTTAGTTTATTTGCATATGTGCGGGGAAGCATATTCCCAGTGTGATGATCTCACTTGATACAGAAATATAATCACATTATACATCGTGAGAACACACTTTCCTTCTTTGTTAATCATTTTAGTCTGCTGATTTGCCTTTGGTACTGCAGTTTTAGAGTCATTGAGTTTAACAGTGGCAAAGGTGACTCTAGCGCAGCGTGACCCCTGAGCAGCCCAACCCCTCTGGTCACTGAGCCACTGGGAAGGGACCCCCAGAACCCTGAGCTGTTTCCAGCTGGGCTGTGATTGATCAATGGTCAAAACTTTTTTCTGATTTCTGCCTGTTCCGACTGGGCTGATCTTCTGCTCTTATGTCTGACACAGATTCTGTACTCTGTAAGTAACACTAAATTCCATTGCATGACATTGTAGGGGAATATTTTGTTTTCCTTACTGAAATGCATATATGTTCCCATTAAAGTAATAAAGTATTTAAACGCCTTGCTGGAAAAATGGGAAGACAGTATTACAACTGTAAAATTCCTTTATCCTTTTTCTAGGATACTTTTTTCTGGGAAAATACATTTTCACTTGTAAATGTTCATCCATCTCAGATGTTCCCAGTCATCATCTCCAATGCACAGACCTGATATTATAACTTCCACTAAAATATCTCAGGTGACTGGTTTCCCTGGAGAAAGTAATTAATTTGTCTTCAAACCACTTGCTCATAGCACCAGTGACTCTTGGCTCTGAAAACATTGGAATTCTCTGGTGGCTCGGTGGTGCAGTTGGAATTATTGTCAAGAGGAACAAATGTACCTGTTGCCTTGGGCATTTGCTAAAATCTGTTTTTCTATAAGCCTTCTGTTTTTAACCTTGGAGTCAGATTTTCTCACACAGAGTTATGTAAATAGAGCTGATGTTTACTTAAGTATTGGAATGTGTATAAGAATATGTAGTGTCAATAAAGACCGAAGCATTCTTTTTCTTTCTGCTGAACCTGGCAGGTGTAGAGCGTCTTATTGTGTCCCCCCGGACACATGTACCAAGTCAGTAAATCTGGGGCTTTGGGCAGGCATTTTATCTGGAGTTTAAATCTTTAACAAACACCAGACATAGTAATACTAGTAGTAGAACTTTGAAAGGTGCACACTGAATAACCAGGCATCGCTGATGTTAAAAAACACATAGCCTGGATGTAGTTAATATTTATAAAAAAACATATCTTGGATACTGAGTGCTTGAAGCATTTTAATCTATTCAAAAAATTATTGGATAATAGATATTTATATAGAATATTGATCACTGAAAATATTTTTCATAATCTCTCTGCAACAGACAGTACCTCCTTAATAAACCAGGATGAATATGTAACTCTTGAGAAATGACTCCCAAATTTATAATTAGTAGTTTTTTTAAAAATTTCCTAGATTGTGTGGAATAGAAGCCTGAAGCAGAGCATGCAGGTAACAGAGGCTGTAGGAATGTCTGCCTTGTTCTCTAGCAGATTAATTTCTGCAGTGGGCACCCAGAGAGCGGGCTGGGGAGTAGCTGGGTGTAAGATACTGTGTGACCCACATCTCAGAGCCCTGCAAAGAGCTACTACTACACTGTGTAAAGGCTTTTCTGGCTGTGGATTCTTTGTCCCTCTTTGGCCAGTCTTTTTGGATGGACAGGGTGATGGGACAGTCAGAGAGCCTCAACAAATCTCCATGGTTTGCATCCCTCACAGAGTTCCCTGGCAAAGCACCTGGCAAGATCTGCGCCATTTTTTCCCTCCAAGCTGAGGAGGTGAATGTGGTTTTTTAGGTTGCAAGCCTGGAGAATTAATGGGAAGATGAAAAGAGCCTGATCCAAAGTTCTTTTTTCTTGGGTTTTATTTTTTTAGTGCATTTTCACTGATTTCAGTGGACCGTGAGTTAGATCCATACTGCCTGTTACATGGTGTGTTGGCCCAGGACTAACAAGACTGCAGATATTTCTTCTTTTGGAGTCATTGGCCAAGACATTCACATAAATCATGGATTTTATTGAAACTGCAATTAAAACAAATCAGGCTTAATGCAGACTGAAAGCCCTAGAATTAGTGTACAGGTGAACATGGAGGGAAAGGCACAAGCTTAGCCATCCTTCCAAGCAAAACTGAGGGAAGGACTGTGTATATAATCGAACAGCATGTGAATATTAATGCCCAAAATCCTCTGAGTCCCCAGTTCCCTGATGCAATTATTTTCTATTCACATTAATTGTTCCTAACAGATGACATTAATGACTTTGAGTTAAAATGTGTGCAGAGGAGGCCTTCAGCAGATCAATGCTGGTTAAAAATAGGGTCACTTTTGCAATCATTCACGCAAGGTGTAACAGCTCGTAAATAAAACAACATTAACGTGTTGATTGATTTATAAATGTTAATTTTGTAGTTCATTTTTATGCTTTTTTTCCTGAAACCTGTCAAACTCTATGGGTATTGGTGGGACTCATGTTCATTTGTTACTGTTGTGTGTGAAGTAATGATAAGTGGCAAAGCAGTGACTAGAAGAAAAAGTAGAGTTTGTTTTGGATGAAGAATGATCTGTCCTCCAGAAAGGAAGTCTTGGACAAAGTAAGCACAAAGAGCAGCATTTCAAATGAGAACAAATCCTCTTTTACCTCAGGCTCTTCATTTCCCTTGAAATTTAACAGCGGAGTTTGGAATTTTAAAAATGCTGATCTGCTGCATGTCTGACAAATGCTTATGCTTTGCTCCTTCCCTTCTGCCCCTCCAGAAACTCCATTCACGCATCTTGGACCTCTCATCTGGGGATTTGCTGTCAGAAGTAGAACGGAACCGAAGCCTGGTGCAAGCTCGAAGTGCTGATGCTCAGATGCACGTGAGTGTTTGTGCTGCCCTCGTGCCCCTCATCCGGAACCTCCTCTGGAGTTTGGTGTCAGGGAAGAACCATAAAGCTGCTCTCTGAATTGAAACACTGTTGAGGCAGATAACAATGCTTTTACTTCCTTCTGTTCTCTGAAATTCAATATTGTGTCCTCGGTTGATATAGTGAGCAGATAGTGTCACTGTGTGCAAAAAAAGCGTAAATCTTAGCAATGTCCCCGATACACCTTTTTGGGTATTGATTACATCTCAGAATCTCTGAGAAATGGTCAAGGAGCTTTTTATTAAAGCCCGTGCCCCGTATTATTCATCCCACTTTTATGATATATTATGTATGAACTTTAAAAAATTCATGGGCTCTGCATTTTTTTTTTCAGAGGGAGTGAGCTTTGTGCTTATTTGGCAAAACGTTCGCCAGCGTGGCTTTCATGTTTCATTGTCAAAGAGAAAAGTAGCTTAAAAAACAAAAATCACATACAGAGAAACAAAGAGTACAAGAACAGAACATTGAACCTGCGTGTGCCTTTGATCTTGAAGTATAGTAGTGTCAACAAAGCTGTAATCTCCCTTGTAATACCTACTTTAAGGAAAAGGCATTGTTTCAAAGGTTCACAAAAATGCTAACAACCCTTTGCATTATATTTAATTAAGCCTTCAGGTTAAGTTGCTCTAATATAGAGTTTTGTGTCTTTAACGGTCTGATTATTTCAATTTTCTCTGATTTCTAGTGAAAATTACATTTTTAAACTGTAATACTACATTCAGGCCTTTTTACTCTAATTTCATTAAAGGTAATGACTAAAGAGTCATGATTACAAAAAATTAAAATTTCACCATGTCAGTTAATAGACCCATATGCAAGTTAAATGTATTTGATTAATGCATCATAAACATGCTATTCAAAGTACTTTCTCGGATAATTCAAGAATAAAGGCAAATTTCAGGGGAAAACTCCACTCTCTTAAGTGATCTGAATGCAATCTAGAAATTGAGTACATACCCTACTTCATAATCCAGAGTGACATGATATTTTTTGCACATTTTCTCCTCTCTTAAAGATGATTACAGTAATATACTGTTCTTTTGCTTTGCTTAGATAGCTCCGTTTTTTCCCACTGCTGAAACTGTAGGACCAAATGCCTTTCTCCTCTCTTAGGTGCGAAGGAAACAAAGTGAGGGGATGGAGAGGCTCTCAGAGTAGCTGAAGATGATAGGAAGGCCATACTTGTCACTGTGCTGTGATCTCTTTCCTCCTGCAGGAGATTCTTAAAGGGGAGGATTTACAGACATCCCTCACTTGAGTGCTGTGCTGGCTGGGACACAGCCCGGGATGAGGGGCAGCAGTTCCACATGACGTTTTCCCAGTGCCAGAGCTGAGATGCAGAGGGATGGCCAGAGCAAGCAGCTGCTGCACAGTCACCCTAACCAGGAGTGACAGTGCCCCAGCTGAGGAAGCTGATGGCAGGGGGTCTCCCAGGGGAACCACAATGTCAGAACTAAAGGCTAATTTGTCTCGACAGAGCGAGAGAGTCTGCTTCAGAGCCAAAAACACAGGCACCAGCCTGCCTCTGATGCTGAAAGATGTCTTCTTCCCAGAGCCACTGGATTTAAAGGCTGTTCCTCCTGCATCCATTTGACTTCCTGGGAGAGCATGTACCAATAATTCCCAGAGGTGAAATGTGTTCTTGGTGCCTCTGAATGATTTTCCCATTCATAGCTTTTGCCTGTGACAAAGAATAATGATTTGCCCTGTAGTTAGGTTTGTCAAAAGCAGAACATTATGATGTCAGCTGAGCGATGAACAGCTGTGCTGATGAACTCCTCAGCAGTAAAAATTCTGCTCTCTCCCATTCAGCTGAAAAAAGGTTCAACCCCAGTAGTAATAAATGGGAGGAACATGGACGAATAAATGGAAGAAATTAGCAGAAGGCCAACAAACATGTCAACACATGAGAAGTTCCTACAAACTGAGTGTTCCAGAGATTTCCATGCAGCAGCTGTGTCTAGGGCATACACAGCCTTGATAATTGTTTCATGGATTCAATAACTTTAGATTTCTTGTTTCTTCCTAAGTGTAAAGGTAAATTCTTCATTTAAGCAAAATTAATTTGAAGCATATCTACATACAAAAATCAATAAATATTGTTTCAGTTTGCCTTAATGAAGTCCAAAGGGAAGTTTTAAGAAACAGAGGCACAGAATCGAAGATTCACTTTGGTTGGAAAAGACCTTTATGATTAAGATCATCAAATCCAACCTTTCCCCCACCAGTGGGTAGAAAGGTCCCTTAAGATCACTTAAGTCCAACCATTAACCCAGCAGTGCCAATCCCACCACTAAACCATGTCCCCAGGTGCCACATCTACACAGCTTTTAAATCCCTCCAGGGATGGTGACTCAGCCACTTGCCTGCTCCATTGCTTGACAACTCTTTCAGTGAAGGAATTTTTCCTAATATCCAATCTAAACGTCCCCTGGCACAACCTGAGGCTGTTTCCTTTTGTCCTATCAGTTTCTGCTTGGGAGAAGAGACTGACCCCCACCTCATTACAACCTCTTTTCATGTAGTCATGTCTGGTGTTCCTGGTAATTAAAAAGATGTCTGATTTTGTAAGGAAACTGAAGAATAGTGCAAGCACTTAACACTAAAGAAGCTCTAGTGCTGTTAGGCTCAAGAGTATTAGTTTGAAAACAAATTAAAGGCATCCTAGCTACTCCTACAGAGGTTTAATATTTTACCTAAAGTGCTATCTACTCTTCATTACTCTCTTCCTCAAAGCTGGCACTTAGTCACAGTCAGCTGAAATTGCATTTGGAGAGGGGCGATAACTACACAAGTACTAAAGGCAGCCATAAAGTGTCAATAAATTGCATAAGCAAGAGGCTTCAGCTGTCTGCGAGCGACACGAAGATGGATTGTCCTACGTCAGAGAGTTTCTTAGACAAAGCTTTGAACTAGATAGGAAACCAAAATTAGACTGTAATGGAGAGATTCCATTCTCAGTGGACACTCTGCTCAGGATACTAAATTAATTTACCTTGTCCAGGGTGTGCAGCCTCATCTGTTACATTGTGGGGCTATAATGCAGTTGTCAAGATGTACTTGTATTCTTATAACTTTGTTTTCTGTATCTTACTGGCACACGCTGCTTATGTATGAAGCATAATTCAAACAGACTCAGAATAATCTTTACCATAAGAAGAGCAGAATACTAGTTCAAGAATAAAGAAGAAAACATCGAGGACTGTGGATTTTTTCCCCCCTGACAAATGAAATTGTTAGCAATTTTTAATTTAGTTCCCTGTATTAAATTCACCAGATGCTAAATTGCATAAGAGGAAGGTGTAAGTGCTCACTTGCCTTTTCTTTGCCATTCTTAATCAAGGGGAAGTTAAATGATTTTCCACCCATAAGATATTTCTATTTCTTCTCCTATTTTAGGAGTGCCAGCAGAATGTGAAATCCAGCATACCTGTCTTGAAATGCCAGAGTCAATTAAATATGACAAGTTCTGGCCGCCTGTATCCCCGGAGCAGCTGCAGCAGCAGTGAACTCTCCCTCTCAAGCGCTTGCAGTGAATATTCCAGTGGTTCCTCCTACACTTGGAATGATGGAAAGACAAGCAAAAGGGTAAATCAAATTCATTTTCTTCATGTATTTGTTTAGGTTAATCTGGAACATGATTAATTGAAAATCTACCTTTAGAAGTTTTTTTACTTTCCTCTCTTTTATATTGAAAACAGTTGTCACTAAACTGTTACCCCCCATTTAATTTTTTTGTGATTCCTTTATCACTCCAGCTTGCTTACAGTCTCATTTGTTCTGACATTTATTCTGCCTTTCATAGTCCAAACTGCTCTTCTTATTTATCTTAATCCTTCCATTTATATTGTTCTTCCTACAGATTTTTAATGCACTGCAGCCTTCACACCACTGTGAAATCCTTTATTAAAAAAGAACTTTGCTATAAATAGCAAAGAATGGAATGTAATGCCCTTATGCAACTCCTGTATCTCTTTACCAAAATGGTAGCACTTTTATTGACAGCACTTGTGAGTAACACAAGTGATTTTTATTTTGTTTTGACAGTCATCCGTGAGATGGGATAAAAGAATAAGCATTGGCTCTTCCCTCCCAAGCAACCTCTCAAGTCCTGCAGATGATCTACCTCCAACTCGTATCAAGGAAAACCATATCTTAGAAGGGCTGAAGAAATTGCAGAAGCAAAAAATATTACTTGAACCACCTTCGGTAATATCAAAATGGGGTTACAAAGATTGCATGAACTCCAACGAAGGAATATATTCCCCTGGAATTAAATGTGGCAGCCATAATGAACAGACTCATTGTAAGCCAATGGAAATGGGAAGTATTTGCATTGAGCACAACAAAACTTTCTCTTATGATTCAGACTCACATGATGATGCAGATGATGACTCTTCATCCTTACTGTTGCTGCAGGAAGTACCAAGCAAGGACTGCAGGACCTATTGTAGCAAATTAACTCACAGCATTTCTGACAGTCTCTTTGACTGGGATCCTAACAGGAAACATTTGCCAGAAAAAAGTTCATTTTTTAATTCAAAGGAAAGACCTGAAAAATTGACTAGTTTTGTCGGTGGATTTCAGGCCGAAGTAAAATCATGCACCAGAGCAAAGCTGCCTGAGTTACAGTTAAATCAAAGCCATTCTAATATGGGCTGGAACGACTTTAATTTTCAGCTTTCAGACACTGATGACAATGAAGTCTTGGATGAATTGCATATAGAAAGCAGTGATGAGAAAAGTCCATCAGATTTATTATCAACTCCCTTTCCTGAGAAGTACACAAAGACCTCTGACTTGCTCAAAGTCACAGAGAATTCTCAGTTTGTATCTGCTGACAAAGAAGAGAACCAGATACCTGTTCACTCAGACATTAGGCCGAAGACATGTAATTTCATTAAACAACAAAAGGTTATAAAAAAGACCTCTTCTGAAGAGTGCATTACAGTAATATATGATGCTAAGGATGGTG
This sequence comes from Platysteira castanea, assembly GCA_013397175.1. Taxonomy (NCBI): domain Eukaryota; kingdom Metazoa; phylum Chordata; class Aves; order Passeriformes; genus Platysteira; species Platysteira castanea. The sequence goes on along the minus strand of VYXC01009087.1, from coordinate 210,318 downwards.
AGCCAATTGAATTCAGCTCACATCAGACTGGAGTTGTCACTGTAACAAGAAATGAGATTTCAATCAACCAGTCACAAACTACATCCAGTGCAGAATACACTGAACTTATACCTCAGGGAAGAACTGATTTGCAGGCAGGAACCAATGCTAGAAACTACACTGCTTCAGAAAGACAGGAAGATGAAACTGGGGAAAATACTCTTGAAGATAATACAGGGGATAAAAATACAGTTATCCCCCTGACCTGCAGCGAATCTTCACGCTGTGGAAGAGTGACACAGCAAAATACTTCACGGCAGAAACTAGTGAAGCCAGTGTATGATGTATCATACAAGGCCAATTCAAGCTCCACTGTGCATGCAGGAATCAATCAAAAGCCAAATGTAACTAAAATACCCAGCAGAGGTAAATTTTCTCCCCAAAAAACTGTGATGATTGAGAGTGGGGAGGCTCCTGTAGCTCTGTCACTGGGCCCCACAGCCCTTGAGAAATCACCTGCTCTGCCACCTGTAAAGCTTTCAAGATTCAAAAAGGCCCAAAGCCCACCTCGTCATTTTGACTCGAAAGTCAACTTTCAGGTTCCAAAGCCCCCTGCCCACCCCCTGCCCGACTTGAAACGTCCAGGCAGAGGAGATGGGTCAAAGTATCCAAAGAGTCAGAGTCCAGCATCACCACTGTTGCCTCAGCACCTTATTGAGCCCAGTAGCTATGGGGAGCCTCCCACCAGAGACTTTCACTGTGATTTAGCTGCTGTAGAAGCCAGGTCTCCATCCCCACCCCTTCCTCCAGGCAGGTCAACCTCCCTGTTGATTCGGCCTAATTATGCTAATTCTCCACCTCTAGCGGTAAAGTTAGGAGGAGCTGGTCCCACTGAAACAGCAAAAAATATACTGAAATCATCTCCACTAAAAGGATCTGTGAACTCTGGCTTTCATAATCAATCTAGTCATGGCATGCAAGCAAAAAATGTATCTTCTGAGTCCAAAATTGAATTATCTTACCTTCAAGAAAATGCAGAAGGAATTATGCAAAATAAATGCACATCTCAGCAATCCCACAGTGCATGCCAAGGACTTTCCAAAGTTTCCACAAAGCAAGTCTGCCCAAAAAACCCTAATCAGTTGGGTCTCCACAGGAATCGTGACTATTCCAGCACAGATTTTCAAACAGCCAGGTCCTTTTCTCTCGGTTGTCCGTCACTGGAAACAACTTCTTCACAAGACACATATTCCAGCAAAAACAATATTTCCAGTGACAGTGGGGTGGATCAGCTACAAAAGATGCCAAACATTCTCCCCACAACTCCTCAATGTCATACAACGAGCACAAGCGAGCCTTTGCTATCTCAGGTAAACAATTTCCCGTCAGCACTGTTTCACGCCGGTGATGCTGCACATGCCTCTCAAAGCTCTAATGAGAGAGGAATGAAAACCCGTCTCCCTGTGGGACTGAAATTATTTGTCAAATCTCCCCAGCTTCTCCGCAAGAGCTCCACTGTACCAGGGAAGCAGGAAAAAGACAGCATAAATGCAGCTTCCAAAAGTAATGTGAGTTCCAGTAAGTACAAGCAAAGTGAGTCTGTGTGTGTAACCACCAAAGGTGCAACGGATGAGGAATTAAAGGACTCCAAGTCTGATACTGAAGTAAAAAATAATTGTGCTGTGGGACTTAGTATGGATGCAGCATCAGCTCATTCACATGAAAACTGCAGCTTGGTGGTAGACAGAGGAGATGGATTAGAAAACAAATTATTTAAGAGGTCTGTTTCTTCTAGCAACAAGTCACACTTGAAGCCAGCTCTGGGCATGAACGGAGCGAAGGCTCGCAGTCAGAGTTTCAGCATTCACACGGGGGAGAAGCCATCTGCCCCTGTGACAGAAGGTCTCGGGAAGGTACGGACTCAGATTATTACAAACACTTCTGACAGAGGGAATTCTCTAACAAGGCAGAACTCAGCCATGGAAGGGCTGCAAGTCAAGGCTGTTCCTGGGTCAGCAGTGACACCAGAGACGCTTTTATACACTACTAAACCCACAGAAAATTCTTGTCCTCGACAAGGCTCTCTTGGAAATATGAGTGGGTGCAATAGCCAGCGTGGAAGCCCAAGCAAACTGCCCTTCAGATCATCTCCAAAAGTAGACCACAACGCTTCAAAATGTGATGGAAACAAACCATTTTCTCAGAAAGATGCATGCAGTCTGTCTGTGCAGAGTGAGAAAAGCACTGAAAGCTTTAAGCATGAAGCTCAAGGGAAAAGGAGTGTTCTGTCAGCGGAATTGGAGTTAGAAGCCTCAGCTACTGTATCTTCCAAACAAATTTTGTCCTTCCAAAGCTTTGATGGAGTAAAGTGTCCTCATAAACTGGAAGCAACAAAGTCACGAAGACAGCAAATGTCTTTAAAATTAGCAGAAACCTCTGAGAAAGTTAATGATCTTTTGAGTTCACCATCTCTGCAACCTACGATAGAGGAGAAAGTCATGTTATGCATTCAAGAAAATGTGCAAAAGGGTCAGGGACAAACCAAATCTCCCACTGTGGAGACTAAACAAAAGACTGGGCCTTCTATAGCCAGTTGGTTTGGGTTCCGAAAGAGTAAGCTCCCAGCACTGAGTAGCAGGAAAACTGATGTTCCTAAAACAAAAGTGGAAAAAAAGGATGCTAAAGTGTCAGGATTTGGAATTAAGCAGGCAAAATTAGAGAGAAGAAAAGAAAAAAAGAAAACTGAACAACACTATGAAATAGAAAATGAAATTAACAGGAAAACAGACAATGGAGACATTTTAGCCATGGAGAGCAAAATTCTGAAGGCTTCCCAAGACCCTCTTGGTGAGACTGAGTGTGAACAAGTGAGAGGTTCCACCACAGCGGCCTATTCACCAAAAGACAGTTTTATGAGAGAGCTTTTAAACAGGTAAAACTCCGGAACACAATTTGGGATGCGTTGATGTCCATGTAGCTTTACAGATGCCCAGATGTGAAGTTCAATATATGTTCCTTTTGTGCTAAGAATGCACAGTAGCAAACAGTAGGTGCACAGTTGGGACTTTAATTTCTACAGGAAAAAAAAAACATTAACAATGAGATGATAATTTTGTTCATGTTACATTGTTAACCAAACCACTGGTCTTTGAAATTAAAGATAGGCGAGTTACATCCAAGCTGATAATTCAAATTATTCCAGAAATCAAGAATCTAGGCAGATGGTGTGTAAAGATAGAGGGTAATTAGGTACATGTTTTAATGTATTCCTTCTTCTTGTACTGTAACCAGAAAACACATATTTGGTAACTTGTCAGAATTAGTTACATTTCTAGCTATCACAACCTTTGGTCACAGAAGAACTTAGCAGTTGTTATATTGTGTTTTCACGTTTGCCCCACAGCAGTCCCAAATATAATATAAATCATTATATGTGAAAGGCTAAATTGATATACTACCTGAAATTGCAAGTGACAGGTTTGATCAAGGCTAGTTAGAAACATTTATCACTCAAAGGTCTAGAGACAGAAAGATACAGAGAGGTTACTTTAAACATTAAAGGAATGGGAAAGTAGAGTGATTGAAGAAGGGCAATGCAATTTATCAGAGGAATCACTCTCTACCTGCAGAGTTGATAAGAAAGCAGCTCAGCAGACAGAAAGTGGATCAAATAATGTTTCCTACAGGAGTGTGTCGAAGGGCAGCTCCCAGGGCTCCTCTCTTCACAGCAACTCTATCAGCTCTCAAGGAAACCACAAGAAAAACAGCAACACAAAAGCTGATATGGAAATGCAGAATCAGACCCTGGTAAGTGCTTCAGTACATGAAAACATTATTACCTTCTTTTTAACTTCCAGATGTGTTTCCTATTGCCACTGCAGGCACACAGGATAATAACTGTTTATACATAAGGTAGAAAGATTTTGTGCAGCTAGAGGATTGTGAATTAAGACAAAAGTTGGCAGCTTGACTATAGGCCACATTATACAGGTAGTCATGAAGATCCTACTGCTTCTGCTGGCAGTTCAAGTCCAGTGAAGGTACATGCACAATGATGTTATAATCATCTGTGGGAGAGTGAAATAATAGCACCATTATTTTGAAATTTTTTTCCCCTTTCCCTGAAAATTGCATGCCAGTACTGAACATTCCTCTGAACATTATCGAAGTCATTAAGCCTAAAAAGTGCACAGCTGATGTGGTAAAGGCAAAGTATTTGACCACATTTGGGAATATTTGTCACTCAAGAGGGAATGTTCAAAAGCAAAAACAAACATTGGACCTGCATCTCTCTTTGTGCCATTAAAAATATCCCTGTTAATGCCCTGTAGTTAGTTTCATTCTTCAATAAGGTACTAACTGTACCTGATAATTTAATTTACCCAGAGAGGAGGAATGTTGCAATGTAGAAGAAAAATCATCTTATTTTCTGTTAGCTGCTAGATTCTGGTTCTGGACTAACCTAACTGCACTGAGAAGTGTTCACACAGTGTCTAGGATTGTAACCTAAAGTCAGGCTGAAGGAGTGCCCTTCCTGGTGAAGCTTCTTTTAATTAACCTTGGAATTTAATGAGCAGTGTCTTGCCTAGCAAGGGCCTTTCCTATGATGTTTTAAAGTCCAGCACGAGGACAACAGAGATGCTTTAACTCTGTAGCATTTTTTGCTCATTCCTGAGATAGCTGTCTTGTCCATATTATTATTATTATTATTATTATTATTATTATTATTATTATTATTATTATTATTATTATTATTACCATAACCACAGTTTTAACAGTCTGGAAACTTGTGCCAAATATAATACCTACTGTGAAGCTGAGGCTGTTACTTTTGTTGTTCTGATAGAACTGAGTTACTGAATTTCATCTGAGGGAATCTGAAATACAAATTCTCTGGGAACATTGCAAAAAGCTGCATAATGGGAACTGAAAGAACTCTAAGCTTAGGTCTGATGTTTAGCATGTTTGAGGTCAAGGCATTCCATACATGGTTTCA